>BLAL01000222.1:0-14238 GCA_015698045.1 Rhizophagus clarus
ACTCCTCAGACCATCCTCAGACCAATCATCAGACCATAGAAACATAACAAATAAGCATCAAAATCACGAAATAAAGGCAAAATCATAGACAACATTAGTGTGGTCTAATGGTCTAAGGAGAATTCCCAAAAAAGTCCTCCAAAAATTAAGTCCTTATATAAAAACTTTTTGGAAAAATCTCTCGGACCATCGAACCAACCCAAAAGTATCGATTTCACATTTCCAAAGCCTTCAGAACGTCAAATCAGCTAAAATTCTGGTCCAAAATTGGTCCAAATTTGTCCTAGGAGAAAATTCGCTCCTTGGACCAAAATATTAGCACCACTTTTAGGTCAATGACCTTGGTCCAAACTCTGATATATACTTTTCATACGAATCCATCGGCCGAGTTGTCATCATACTAGTCATCAGTCATTAGTCATCATACTAGTCATCAGTCATTAGTCATCATACTAGTCGTCGATATTGGGCTATGCCTAAGAAGTGGCGATATTACAGGACTATCCATAGAATACCGTACCTGAAAAAAAAAAACAGCTAATATCGATCACCCAACTAAATGTTCAACTATCTCTTTTAATGGTTTTTAAAACCAAACTCTTTAGCACGCTTTGCATAATCTAGTTTTAATCCAAGAATAAATGCTACTTTAATATTTATATGATCCAAATCCTCAATTCGGGCTATAGCATACAATTTTATTGACTCAAAATATTCACTTACAGAGCTATCACCTTGTGTAGGAGCTGGTATCCCTTCTTCTTGATCACTTTCTAATCTCGAAGTACTTGGAGGAGTTGTTGGTCTTTTCATTGTTATGTTTATCACTAATAAATTGTATCATATTTTCAATTAATCCTCTTTTGTCGCTTCTCTTAAATACCTCTTAATATAAGCCTGAACTTTATCATCGGCATCCAAAATCTTAAGACCAAGTTTCTTAGCCTTCTTGTTTGTAGCCGTCTTCTTTCTCTTTTTCTTAGCATCCAGAACCTCTCTTTTACTATGTAATTTAACCTCCCAATTCTCACCAGTAAGGGTGTTCTTGTGCGTCCCACAGATAATACAATCACCATGAATTCGATATCGACCTTTATCAGTCATATCCTGAACTTCTGAAGAGGTTTCTGTCTTCTTTTTACACTTTGTACAATATATCTCTGTCATATCCACAAATTTGAATTCTAGAAGTAAAACTTTAATTTTGAGCGATATGACCCCTTTAGAGAGGTATTACAAATTTTATAACCTATCAGGGGTACCAGCACGTCTTCTTAAAGACCAAGAGCATTATAACATCTATCGAAGACCTCTAAAGGAGAAAAGATCTGAGCGTCCAAAAGTAATCGTCTGGAAAGAAAATGCTACCCAGCAGTCTGATTTAGCAGAAATGCCTATAGACCCCAAGGGATACCATTATTTTCTCGTAGTAGTAGAAATATCCAGAAGACGAGTAGATGCTGAGCCTATCAAAAATAAGACAGCTAATAGTGTATTAAAAGCATTTATTAAAATATATGGACGTGGTCGTATCCAACCTCCTACCCATAGACTAGAAACTGATTCTGGTTCAGAATTTACCAATTCACAAATACGTGATTTTTTCCTTAATAGCATTGGAGTTATGATGAGATTTGGAGAACCTGAACGTCATAAACAGCAATCATTTGCAGAGAGAGCAATTCAGGCTATAGAAAAACCGCTTTTCAGAAGAATGACAGCACAGGAACTAAAAACTGGTGCGACGTCAGTGGAATGGTCTGAAGATTTCCATGATATAGTAAGATTAGTAGATGAACAGTGGCAAAGGGATCCACCTAAAATCCCAGAAGGTCCACCTAAAATCGATAAAAATACAGAATTACTATTAGAGGGGACACAAGTTCGAACCAAACTTCATGAACCTATATCAGTACTTGGAAAAAAATTACATGGTAAGTTCAGAATAGGCGACATTAAATGGGACCCAAAAGTTCGTATAATTAAGAAGCTTATCCTTTCTCCTGAACAACCACCTACATATTTACTTGATGGACCACATGGCAGGTTAGGAGTATCTAGATGTGCATATACTAGAAAAGAACTACAGGTTATTCCAGCTAATGAAAAACCCCCACCTGATTCGGTCATAAGAGGACGGCCAGAAAGATATGTACCTGAAAGGATTATTAAGCATCGTACTAGAAAGGGTCAACTCCAATACTTAGTCAAATGGGAGCGCTATCCAGAAGATGAATCTACATGGGAGCCAGCTGATAGATTACAAGAAGACGTCCCCAATCTAGTACGTATCTATAATGATACAAAATAGGTTATATTTTTTTTTCGAAAAATCCTAAAATTGTAATTAAAGATAAGGGTATAATAAAGTAAATCATATAATAAATATTCGAAATTAAACATATCCATTATATACTAAAAAATGTATACTGACATTGCTACATTCTTAGATATATCCCCAGAGTGGGTAGAAAACTGGCTAAATACTCCAATCAAGGAAACTGGCCACAATGTTAATGCTACTTTCAAGAGAACCGATATATTTCAGATACATGAAATTGCTCGTGTCATCATGTATCAACTTAACCAGCTTGCCGAAGAGGACTACTGGAAAGCTGTAATGGATTATAAGAATAGTGATGAAGAATTAGAACATGCTTATAAAAAATATGTAGGTACGAATAAAGCTCTTAAAGATTCTCTATATAAAAAATTTATGGATTTGGCCGATAAAAAAAGAAAAGCTTTTGCGTATCAAGTAGAGATAGAAAAAATTATGTTACAAGGTGGATTTGCATATAAAGATACAGAAAAGATTTATATAATTTATCATATTAACATGCTAGCTAATGGGTTGGATCCTTATGAAATCCCAGGATTCGGTGAACCAGAAGAAGAATCATCTTGGCAACCAGATTACTGGGGAGATGAAGATCCAGACAATCCTGCAAATTGGCAATTGATGCCGAATGAATCTGATGAATCTGATGAGGATCTAAGTGATGATTCAAGCGATTCTGATGAAGATCCAGACTACCCTTATTAAATGGATCTAATTTTATATTTTTTTATGTCCTATTTGCATCTGGAATTATAGGAATAAAATAGTCTTTATCATTGCAGGTAAGGGCGATATGATTTCGAGATTCATGAATATCATAATTATACCTTCTAAGGCACGCTCGGCTCAAACCAATTTCTCTATGCTTATACCCTTTTAGGACTACAAGATCTTCTTTAATGATACAACTACCACTCTGTGGTGGTGAAAGGTTTATCGATACATTTTTTACTATACCAAATGTCTCACCATCCCCTGATGCACCAGTAATACTATGCTTTATAGATTTATCAACTTTTAGTTTTAGTTCGTGACATGCTTCTTCTTGGATAAAGGAAACATTAGCACAGGAATCCGCTAGACACTGAATATTCACCCCATTTACATTTCCATTTATAGCTAAAAGATCTTTAGTATTTTCCAATCGAGCGACATCAATATCCATAGCCGTTGGACCCAATACTCTTCCTGTACTGCTGGTTGTTCTTGAGGGGCGCTATCATAATTTTCTAATATTTTATAGACGATCTCCTGAATAATCTTTCTGATATCAGCAAGTTTTAGAAGATTTAAAGCTCCGTTTTAGTAAAATTCGTTGATGGCTTAATAGCAGGGATTTTACCATTTTAGTGGATTTAGATATCGATTTAGATGGTGCTGATTTAATTGCTGGTGGTGATGGTTTACCTTTACCTTTATTTGAAACTATCTTTTTTTTTGGACGAGCATAATTTCTCCATTCTCACCTTGAACCAATTCTATAGGTACACCTCGAATAGCATTGGAAGTATCCATAGGATCATCATGATCATCTAAGGAAAGTTTACGCATTGCCCTATTTAACTCTGCATCTTCACGTCTTTCTCTAGCTTTTTGCGATTCTTTTAGCAATCTTACCAGCTAATCTTTGTTCCAATGTATTTCTAGGAGCAGATCTACTTGCTATATCAAATATCTGTTGTAAATGCCTATCATCATCCCTATCTTCATCAAACGGATTAGGACCTTCATCAGGGTATGGATCCTGTTCATAAAATCCCCAATCATCCTGATATTGAGGCTTAGGTTTGGGTTTAGGTCTATAAACTGGCTTTACATCTCGAGCCTTAAGACTTTCCTGTAATTGACGAATTTGGGATTGAAACCCTTCAGCCTGTTGTTGCAATAATCGACTCATTTCTCCTTGGGTAACTGCATGATGTTGGACTGGTTTTAATATAACTGGCTCCTGACTAACTGGTGGCAATTGCTCTGGAATAATTTGTCTATCCCTCTGATACTGTATATTTTTCTCGTCTTTCTCTACCAAGACGTAATTCAGCCTTTCTTTTTTCAACTCGTTCAAGAAGACCTACTAATTCCTCTATATCTCGTTCAGCACCAATCCTTTCAGCCTCAATAGCACAATCATCATTCAGACCTCTTAGAAACTGATTAACTAAAACATCATTACCATAACCTAATAGTTCAGCACTTCTTCTAACTTTATCATAGAAATCTCGAACAGGCATATTTTCCTGAAAAAGGTTACCAAACCTTAACTGACGTCTGGCATTCTGTTGTGTAGGAAATTCATTACGCATTTTAATTAGAACATGACAGGGACGGGCTGGAATTACATACGGATGACCGACACCTGCTCCACCAGCAATTGCAACACCAGCTCCAGCACCACTACCAAGAACATTGTGATTAAGAGGGTCATTAGTAAATTCCATACCAGCACGATTTAACCAAATATCTCTATTTCCTTCTATAGCATAATCGGGCCAGATATCAGTGACTGGATTATTAACACCTGCAGGTGGTACTGCACCATCAGTCATATGAGCTTGTGCAGGAGAACCTACAACCCATGTATTTACTGGACAATTACCAGCATTACCAGCCAAAGCCTTAAATGCTGGCTCATCACCATGTGCAAGACGAAGAAGAATATTTCTAAGTCTAACTCTCTTTCCTAGGATATTAGCATCATACCATCTGGAGGCCGGACCAGTTAAGCAAGCACGAAGTATACCCATAGCTTTCTCCCAACCTGCTGGATTACCAGCAACAGCCGATGGATCAATTCCAATACTATGAATATAGCCCTTATATAACTCAAAAAATCTCTCAAGATCATCGTCATCATTTCCAGCAAAAACTGGCATTCCTATTGCAACGGTAGCCATACTACTGTGGGATTATCTGGAGGAGGATTGTTGACTATGGGATTTGCTTGTCTAATTCGAAACCACTGCGCTTGAATTCTAAGTACAGCCAGTTGTGCTTGCATTCTATCACGAATTCGTCCCAAGTTTCTAGATGTAAGTCGTTCTATTGCAAGTTGGTGTGTTAATCTATTATTTCTTTGTTGCAAAGTATCCCTAATTCTTCTTTGCCGTACTTGCTGATCTTGTAATTGATTAGCTTGATCACGATTTGCATTTACCAGATGATTTCTCTCATTTTGCAATCCGTTTCTCTCATTTTGACATGCAATAAGACGTTGTCTAATACCATGAATCTCACGTTCTCTAGCATTGGCCACTTCTTGCAAATACTTTAATAAACCAGTCGAAGTATCAAGCTCTTCCCTAGTTTGTCTTGCTCTTTCTTCAACCTGTATACCATAAGCTATAATCAATCCAATAATATGCTTAATCTCATGATTAATATTTATAAGATTTGGTGTAACAGTCATTCGACCATTTACCAGCAGGGCATCTGCGCCATTCTTAAGTGCATTAATTAGCTGATTAATATCCATTGCTACTAAATGTGCTGGAGGGGGTCCTGTAGGATCAGTGGGAACATATGCCATTTTGAATATACTATACACTATATACTACTAATTGCTTAAAATGGACTTATATGTATACAATTTGGATGAATATAGTAGTGATACTAGGCAAGGAAATGAATATGCTCCAGTATGGAATTTTCGTCTTGCTGTAGCCGGTAGCTCAGATTCTGGAAAGACTACTATGCTTCTTAATTTACTAATGGGAGATGCAAAAGCCAAAGAGGATGGAAATCGATATATTCTTTGTGATGAAATAGTCCTTATTTGTAGGTATTTAGACGAACCTAAATGGCAAATGGTAAAAGATTTCTTTGATGATAGTGAAGACGTTACTTTTAGAGCGATTTCATATCACCAAATACCGGATGTAGAAGACTTTGACCCCAAAATTGCTACTGTAGTTATATTTGAGGATTTAATGGATGCCCCTAAAAACATCCAAGAAAAAATAACTGGATACTTTACCCATGGACGACATAGAAATATTTCGGCTATTTATGTAGCCCAAAGATTCTTTGCCATCCCAAAAGCAATTCGAGAAAATGTAAATTATATTTCTCTACATGGTGGGTATGGTAGTTTAAGTGATACAAAGCGCATCATTAGCCAATATACTAATGAGTCAGATTCTATTGCCCCAATCATTGATGAACTAACCTTAGGTAGGGAATTCATAGTATTTGACTTAAGACGCCCTAAAACTGACCCTTTAGCAATCAGAGTTCGATGGGATACTAGTCTTAGAACTTTTATGGAATCGTCCTTGAATAACGCTTCTAAAATGATCACGTGTTCATCCAAGAATGATCTAAGATGTCGATTTACTTCTTATGGGCAGAAGGCAATAGCTGAAGCTAAAAAGAATAATTTGTTAAAGGAATTTGCCCGAAACTTTCCTTCTCCTAAGGAACGTAAACTTTACTTAATACCAGACGCCTTATCGAAGGTAAAAAATTCAGAAATTTGGGCTAAATATGTTTTTAGAGAAGCTTATGGAATAAATGATCGTACTCTTGGAGATGAGTATAAGAAATTCCTGTCCCAAGTTAAGAATGTATGTGTTACTAGAAATAATTCCCCAGTATCAGTAACACCTTTTGATCGATATAGAGAACTTTTGAATGAGCGTCCTCTAAGTGACGAAAAAATAATAGAAGGTATTGAAGCACTTCTAAAACTATTCAATGATGGCTTAATGAAAAAGCCTACCCTACAAGTGGGAATTAATAGTCTATTCCATTCTTTCTAAAAAGCTCAAGTAACTCTTCTCTAGTCGCATTTATAGTTATAGTACTTTTTTCCTTACCATCTATTACCATTCTTGACATTTTTGTTACTATGCCAAAGGCCTTCAATGCACGAGAAACAAAGTTTTTGCTTAAGGGATTATCTATTACAATACAATACATACCATAAAATACGGCAAAGGGTTCATTTATCCCTTCTACATATAAATCAAATAAAAATCGATATAAAGCTTTTTCTCCTACATCCCTATCTAGCTCATTAATTCGTTTGAGTAGCCAAATCTTGATCGATTCAACATCTGGTTCAATACTATTTAACTGTTCCTCATAGTCTCGAGTAAAGGTAAAAGTAAGTTCATCATCTAGAGAGACCGATCTATATATTTTGATTAGCTTATATATATTTTCATGTAAGCTGTCTATATCGGTACATCTTTGTACAGTTCGTCTGAATTCGATAGTAGATAGGCCTCTTCTTGGCTTGGCCAATACAAGTCCACAAACTGGGCAGTATTTTCTAATTTGCTCAACCATTTTTTTCAGAATTATCTACATAAAAAATAAAATTATTTAATTACCTGTTTTTATATTCATTCTTTACTACAGTCTTCACAAAGACCGCTCTCAGGTAATTCGTTAAGATTTACAGGCATTTGGCACTCCCTGCATAAGGCAATATTAAGTTCGGCAAGCCTTCTTGATTGTTCCTCTCGTTGTGCTTCTCTTCTTCTTTGTCTAGTAAATTGGCGTGCTTCTTCAACCCCTTGCCTATAACTTGGATTAAGTCGTTCCCATTCAGCACGATGAACAGTTATATTACGTGCAGTTTCCAAGTATTCAAGTCTAACCTGAGTATCTTGCAAATACAATAAAGATGGATTAGACTGCGCGATTTCTGCATATCTTGGAGGAACAAGATAGTAATCTTCTATTATTTCATACCCAGCCCTTTGAATTAAATAATAATACGTTCTAGTTCCAAATTGAACCATACGTCCAGTATCTACATTGAGATAACTTTCCCTTACAGAAGGAAGTGGAGGTGCAGTTGCTCTTCGAACCAATCCACTATCAAGATAATCATATCCTTCTAAAACTAGCTGATTGAAAGTTGAACCACCAACACGAATTGTTCTGCCGGTCAATGGATTAGTAGTATATCTATTAGCACTCATCTTTTTTTATTGTTACTTTAGTATAGGCTATATTCAATTACGATTTTTTTCTAAAAATGAAAAATCTCTAGTGACAAAGTTACTTCGTCATCAGCCTTTGCACAAAATTTTTAATATTGCCTAGTGACAAAGTTACTTCGTCATCAGCCTTTGCACAAAATTTTTAATATTGCCTAGTGACAAAGTTACTTCGTCATCAGCCTTTGCACAAAATTTTTAATGCCTAGTGACAAAGTTACTTCGTCATCAGCCTTTGCACAAAATTTTTAATATTGCCTAGTGACAAAGTTACTTCGTCATCAGCCTTTTATGCAAAAAATAAAAAATGCCTAGTGACAAAGTTACTTCGTCATCAGCCTTTGCATACAATTTTTAATAATAAATTTATAGCTTATTACCAAGAAGTTCATCTAAGACGTCTTCAGCTTCATCTTCAGTAAGTTTACGTCTAGGTGGTGCTTCTTTAGTTTCCTTAGGAATATGTTTATATAAATCATAGACCTTTATAATTCTAAAAGCAAGATCTGGATTAAATGGATACTTTGCTCGAATCTTTGCAGTCTTCTCATAATACGATTCTTCATTTGGCAATAATTTCTTAGCTGTATAACGAATATAGCCTTCTGGATTGTTGGCAGATTCTATTTTCTTAATATAGTTTACGTGATTCTTTATAAGATAACTTTCTTTACCATATCCATCTTGTAAACCTGCCAATATGACACCTTTTAAAGCTTTTATAATTTCGGCCAGATACATTTCTGGCTCGATAAAACTAGGATGCTTGTTTGTGAATGGGAATGAGTCGTCGTGTTCCATCTTTGTACTTCTACATCTAAGGAAAAAAATATTTAATTATACGGTCCATACCACTTGGTTGGCATTTTTTACATGACACTCTCCTTCTTTTTCGAATTTTAGAGCTTTTAGAGTCTTAAATGCATCTTTAGCACAGGCTATAAGAGGAGAAGAGTTAACGTCTTCTTCTAGAATGAACCCATCAGTATGAATACGTCTGACTTTATCCACATAGGGTTGTACCATTTCAGAAATAAACTTTCGACCATGTGCTAGAAGAAATGGAGCAATTCTAGGGTATTCACCTTTAAAGGGATTACCTGGATTCGTAAACTGGAATCTCCACTGCTCTTCTCCTATTGGTACAATCGAGTCTAATACCTCACCATCTGGAAAGTCAAAAGATTTACTCGATGTTGTAAGAGTCTTGTATGTTTTCTTTCTTTGGCAAAGTGCACCCCATAGTGTATTAAGAATTCTTTTAGCTACTTGGCTAGCTATACCACCCTGATTCTTAATTTTTAAGAGAAAATCTACATACTCTCCAAAGATTACACTGCCTCGAATTCGAGTTTCTTTTTCATAAATAAGAGCATTAGAGACTCCATCCTGAATTAATGTAACTTGGAGACCAAGAGCTCTGGCACGTGTAAGATCAATATGAGTATATACATTATGATAATTATATCGAAATAGTGGGGTATCCTTTTTTTCAATACTTGCACGAAATATTCCAAAATGGCTATATCCTCGATGGTTAGTAAAGTCTTTTAAAATCTGAAACTTACCTTTACCGATAGGAAAGTTTAAAGCTGATTGCTGAATACTAGGATAAAGACTTGTTTTATCGTAACTTCTTCCATATCCTTTCCAGTTATTTTGTGCCCAGATAATTCCTCCCATCATTGCTTTACTTATCCATTGTGCTTCAAGTGCAATCAAAGGAGGTTTCATTAAGCAGGAAACTCACCTTAATTTTCGAATAACCATAAAGCCGTTTTCCTTTAATGTTCCAATCAAGTAATGATATATCAATTGGAATGCCTTAGGCTTTTTCGTCTTCTGGTAAAAGGCATCTTCGTTCAGCCATTAATTCTGATATATGCCTTTTCAATGATTCTTGGACGTTTAGCGGGAACGAAAGAGTAGTTTTGCTAACTTAAGTTTTTGAAATTGCTGGACGGTAATAAACTTAATTGCCTTTCATTATATATTCAACAGTATCTTTTACTTCATTCTCCTGATAAGTTATAGGCTTCTTTGGCCTTTACATTCAAAGCTGGGATGTTTTCTATCCGGATTAAGAGTGAGGGAATAATGTCCATTAGAGAAGTAAGGGTTATTCTTCTTTGTGCTGGACTCTTAGAGATATAGGTATGATCACCTACAACATTGATAGCAATACTTCGAGCTAATCGTTCTATTTTTTCAATCAGGCAATGGGAATAGGATCATCTCGTGCCAAATTTAGATAATCTTTAATATACTCAGGCTTTTCAATAGCTTGAGGCATATTCGAATAAGAGCCATAAGCCATTTTTAAGCACTGATAAAGACAATCATTTGTATCGCCACATCCACCTGATACTGCTGGTGAATCCCTCATATAAATGATAAAGTTATCAAATCGCTCTGGATCACCTATATTGTCAGGCAATTGACTCGCATCATAGTGATCAAGTAGAGAGAAAAGGTTTGCGTCTTCTCCATTTGTAGTCCATTGACCAGGCTTCCAATTCTCATAAGGAAGTAGGATTTGAAACTGTTTGCCTGGATATCGGGCTTTAAGTTTTTGATCAAGATTTGCAATTCTTTTTCTAGAGAACTGTCGGCCACTAAACTTAACTTCTATGATATCTGGCCTATTTGGTAAATGACGAACTAGTCTTGAAAACATTTCTTTGAAATATATAGTATTTATTTAATTACTAATTTTTTGTTAATATATTTGAAAAAATAAAATAACTAGCTCTTATAATTGATCAATATCATCAAATAAGCCATCATCAGATAAGCCATCATTATAATCTGATTCGTATTCCTCACCATTGGCCTCCATACATTCACGTTCATTTATTGTGCTATGGCATTCTATTATCTGTGGTTGTAATTTTGCAACTTTATAGCCAGAAGGAGGTTCTACAAATACGGTTTCCTTATTCTCAATGTATTTTCTTAGATAGTCAGCAAGTTCTACGCATTTTATGTGCCTATCACCTCATCATTATATTTGATCCATTCTTTTAGCTTATCTATGGCATCACCAAATTTGACGAGATACAGATTATCTCTTCTTGCAATTTTATCAAATTCTTCCAATTCGGCTAAGAGTAATTCCCAGTCATATTGATCATCTTCGTAATATTTAGCCCAACATTCTTTGGCTGTAGAATATAGCTCATTTATCATTTCATCACGAGAATTCTTGTACCAGGGCTTTATGTGGTCATATTTATGTCTATCTATCCATTCCCAATATTTGGTGGTATTTATTTTAGGCATGGGATCTGGATTAGCTTTTTGAACTGACTTTAGGTCTTGCTTTGGTAATTCTTGTGGTGTAGATGGTTCGATTGGTTTAGAAGAACCAGGTATTCCATATGGCTCTGGTTCTTGCTTTGGTTTAGCTGAAGCTGATATGAGATTATCTAGTTCCATTAAATAACCATCTATTAGGTTTTCAAAAGATTCTGAAGTGGTGGGTTCAGATGGTGTCAATGGAGAAGTCGCATCTTCTTCTTTTACTTCTACCTTTAGATGCGCTGGCTTTGGAGGAACTGGTGGTGGACTTTTATTTTGCTCATGAACAGAATTGGGAAGCCTTTCAGGTGGAATATCACGAAGAACTTCAGATTCTTCATAACCTTCAGGTATATCAATATTTTCAGCTTCGTCTATCATATTCTTTTTCATGAATGTGGTATAAAGATCAGCATATGTAGCTGAATACCATTGAAGCTTTTTATTAGCTTTTCGGTCTCCAATTCTCTTTTGTTTGGCTTTTATTCCAAGCTCTCCTAGTGCACGAGTAAATTCCTGTACAGTGGAGGGCTTTTTATTAGAACTGACATATGTAGTAAACCAAGCTTTAAAATTGTGATATAATGTAGATGAGGATTCATCTAGATCTTTATGCTGGATTATATATTTTTCTTTAATGAATTCGTGAACTTTATTATTATCCCTATTTATCATCATTAGTTTAGTTTTTGTCATAGGGATCTTACGTTCATCAAAATCTGGATTAAGCTTTACGTATTCTAATGCATAAGAATAAAAGCTTTACCAACTTCTGGATCTTTTATAGCCGAATCTAATGGAGCATAATAGTGGTCCATACCAATACCATTATTAACATACTTTTCTGAAATATCTGAAATGAAATATCTTCTGTCATTTCTATCTAACCGAATGGTTTTGCTATTATTACTGTTAATGATTAGATTCGTAATATTGGTAACAGGATAAGATGTTCTATATTTTTCTTCTATCATTAGAGTGTCGCTATCTATAAAGTCTTTAAGGCGATTTGCAAAAGTAATCCAGTCTGTGGATTTGGAATTAGACATTTCTTCTAAAATTAATAAGCACTTACCTTCTAGCTCTTTATTAAACTGCCCAGTGATAATTCGTTCATTTGCAGTTTTCATAGTAATTTTTGGGCCAAGAACTCTTTCACGAAGAAACCATGTAAGCATTGTTTTACCTGTTCCTGGACCTGAGTATAGAAACATTGTTTTTTGCATCTTTTGGCCAATAGCAATACGCATGACCAGATTTTTCATATAGTAAGCTTGTCTTTTATCTGATGAACAAAGCACTTCTTCTATATGATTGATAATTAGCTTTACTTGATCACGAATTTCTTGATTAAATTCATGAAATGGAGGTGGATTAGGATGAAGAAAGCCAGCAAATTCATTGATATAGTATCCACCATCTATACCACGATATATTTTAGGCTGAAATTGGTTCACTTGAGGAATAAAGAATGGGGTATTTCTAAAGAACCAAGCCTGAATATCAAATGCGCCAACTACCTTTCCTTCATTATCTTTGAATTCTATATAATCACTTTGGATAAAAGAATCTTCAGCAACTTTTCGAGAATAATGCTTGAAAACTTGATTGTTTGGAAACCACTTATATACACCTGTATCACTACGTGCAAAGTAACTTATCAGATATTCTTTAGCAGGTGCAAGCTGTTGAAAAGACTTAGCTGAATATAAGTACTTTCTAAGAGTTTTGCTACTAAATTCTTGAGTAGGTGTAGCTAAGAGGAATTGACCACGAGATGCTTTGTGTGATTGACTTTGGTTACTCATTGTTAGTTTGATACTTTAGTATAAGTTTTGTTTAATTTATTTTTTTTTGATACCTATATATTGACCATGTTTAATTACGATTTTTTTTCAGTATATTTGTATGCATAGCCACCTCTGAGTTGATATACCTAGGTACAAACAGGTCCTGTAATATCGCCACTTCTTAGGCATAGCCCAATATCGACGACTAGTATGATGACTAATGACTGATGACTAGTATGATGACTAATGACTGATGACTAGTATGATGACAACTCAGCCGATGGATCCGTATGAAAAGTATATATCAGAGTTTGGACCAAGGTCATTGACCTAAAAGTGGTGCTAATATTTTGGTCCAAGGAGCGAATTTTCTCCTAGGACAAATTTGGACCAATTTTTGGACCAGAATTTTAGCTGATTTGACGTTCTGAAGGCTTTGGAAATGTGAAATCGATACTTTTGGGTTTGGTTCGCTGGTCCGAGAGATTTTTCCAAAAAGTTTTTATATAAGGACCTTAATTTTTGGAGGACTTTTTTGGGAATTCTCCTTAGACCATTAGACCACACTGATGTTGTCTATGATTTTGCCTTTATTTCGTGATTTTGATGCTTATTTGTTATGTTTCTATGGTCTGATGATTGGTCTGAGGATGGTCTGAGGAGTATATATAGTAGGTTGGACCAGGGGAAATGGTATTTATCCATGGTATTGTTAGAGAACGCGCCGTAAGGCGCTGGAGCCTAACTGGAAGGGGATCTGGTAGGGTTTCACCACGGAGGGGGGATGTATAGGGGCTTTAGCCACCGCTGGGCTTCGCCCGGCACCGACGACATTGAAATCTCGTGATATTTAAATCCA
>BLAL01000223.1:0-331961 GCA_015698045.1 Rhizophagus clarus
TCGTTGTGTCACGCCCGTGTAATTTTATTAAATTTTACGCTGATTCCAGACTGGAACCAAAGGATGGCAGATGTAAATAAAATAAAAATTTTTTCGCATTGAAGGTTGATAAAATGCCACGAAATGTCATAATAAATAAAGATTTTTTAATATTATCAGCTTTATTTATAGTGTAATTATAAATATCATCCACATACAATGGTAAAGAGACGGATAAAATTTTTTAATAAGGAAATTTTATGTATTATTTGCATTTGGTAGTAAAAAAATGACACTTGTATTATATCGAGGGGACAATCGAGTTTTATTGCTTTTTTTTAGTTGCAGCAACTGTAAAACATTATTCCTCAAAACCTGTAATGTTCTGTAAATGACAAACCGTAGGTGTGTTTTTGGGCGGAAACACCGCGTCTAAAAATGATTTACAAATATTAGATTCAGAAGTTTCAAAGATAGTTTCCGGCTTATATTGAACGAAACATGAGTGAAACGTTTCGAATTTTGAAAATAGTTTTGAAACATTGATTATCGTGAATTGGCGCAATTTTTTGATTCATTTGAAATACGTCACAAGAGGTAAATTTTTATAAATTGACGAAAGCGAGAGAAATTTTTTTATTGTAAAGTTTAAATTCGACATAAAAAAGCGATAAAGTTTAAAATTCAAGTAAACAAAATACTCTCAAAAATGTCTTTCAAATGCCCATTTTGTCCAAGATATTTTAGCACAAGGTCTGCATATATCAACATAAAAATCATTGTTATACCATCTACTAATAATAATAGCGATAGTGAAAGTAATGATAATGATATTGAGGTAAGAAACAGAAATTATTTAAATTTTTCTTTAAACATAATTCCTAATTTATACTAAATTAGATGGTCCATGAAAATTTAAATGAAGACTTTTCTGATAATGAAAGTATTGACTCAGAAATAAATGATCAGAGTTTTCAAAGTAAGATGTCAATTTCGGAGACCGATGAAATTGATCAAAATGAAAATGTCGATGAAAATATCTTGGGAGATTTTGATTCACGAACCAAGTGAAGAACCCGAAGATTCTTACTCAGAATTAAATGAGGAAGAATTCGAACCAGAAATTAATGCAACGTATCCAAAGAAGCATATGGTGATTAATGTCATTGGTTACAAAACATAAACTTAGCAATGTGACAGGCAATGCTATAAATTAAATTTTTAACAAACATGCAAATTTAAATAAATCCCCCTCTTCCAAAATCTATCGAACAAGGGTCATAAATTTATGAATAATATGAATCTACCAAGTTTAAAGTATACTAAAACTTGTTGTAATAAATTATAAAATAATGAGTATTTTCTTTATCATCGGTCTATAATAAATTGTATAAAAAATATATTTGTCAATTCTGACATAATCACAAAATTTTGCGCTAACTTTTGAAAAAGTTAAGGTAATTATTTATATACTAGTACTTTCATATAACTTAAAAATGTAGAATATATACTAATCATTATTAACTTAAAGCATAATGAAGAAAGGGTGTATGGTGAACAGAATACTGGAACATGGTGGGAAAATACAGAAGCACTCTTGCCAATTGGTGCCAAGCTTTTATCTTTAATATTGTATTCAGACGCTACAAATGTTGACACACTGGGGAAAAGTCAACTTCATCCAATTTACTTGTCAATTGGTAATATTAAAAATTGGAGGCGCAACAAACAAGATGCAAAACAATTATAGGATACTTGCCAATCCTAAAATCTAAAGATAATACTGAGAGAAAGTCTGAAACATTTAAGAAAGCTGTCCGAGAGTGCTTTCATAGATCCTTAGAAAAGTTACTAGATTCTCTATTAAAATTAAATAAAAAGGGTATTGATCTAACTTTGAATAACGAAACTATTTGGTTCCATCCTCAGATTTCAATTATAATTTCTGACTGGCCGGAAGCTGCAACGTATTGTCTTACGTATAAATCATCAATGTCAAACCATCCTTGTCATTTTTGTCTGGTCGCAAGAGACAATCTTGCTGATCTTAATTACAATTTTGATGATATAACAACGCGAACTCACCTTAATATGCAGGAACATTTTAATCAAGGCACAGTAAATTCTGTTAGCATTGAAAATATATATAATTTTTTTTTGGAAATTACCGTAAGTTTACGCAATATTTGTTATACCGGTATTTATTTATCTTATTAATATATTACTTATTAATTTATTTTAAGTAATGTAAATATCTATCAAGCCACAGTGCCCGATAGATTACATCATCTCGATTTAGGTCTTTTCCATTATCAAATCGATTATACGAAGAAACTTTTAGAGGAACAATGTGGAAAATCTTTAGTAGATGAAATAGATTATCGATTAGCCAAAATACCAAGATTTCCTGGGTTAAAGATCTTTACAAATGGAATACAAACATTAGCCAGACTAACAGCCAATGAATATCGCAATCTGATGAAAATAATGATTTTTGTGGTGGATAATTTATATGAAAATAATGAGAATATTGAAAATTTTGTAAAGAATGAAGATCTGACAAAACTTTACGAAGCTTGGAATGAAATGTATGCAATTAGTCGATATGAAAATTTTAAAGAAAGTGATTTGATCAAATTTCAGGAATCGATAAATGAATGGTCTCAAATGTTCGTCAAAACTCTCCAACATATGTCCCCCTCGGGACTGAAATTACCAAAACTGCATTCGTGGGTATACCATATAGTTGATTTGATTCGATCTTTTGGTGCAGTTAATGGATACACTACGGAGACTTACGAAAGTCTTCACAAAGAATATGTCAAAAATCCATACCGATTAAGTAATAAAAAAATATAGAGATACAATTAATGCAAATAGTAAGTATTATAAAATTACGTACTTATACTACAATGAAGATTTTTAATTGATTAAATTTTTTATAGATTCGACAGCGATCAATAATAAATATAACCCATCGAACACCAAATTTAGCAATCACCCCCCCCCCGTACATTTAAATTCGCGGCTAAACATTTTGAATTTTTGCTAAAAGATGCGCACGATTTCTTTGTAGAACAGGCGGAAAATTCTAATATAGATAACAGAATGAAATCTGGATTTGAAAATTTTTCTGAATGTTTAAATCTGTATATAGATCACAAAAATATTGCAGATAAAGGCAAAGTGACTATATACGGATCAGTTATAATAGAAAATGGTGCAATAATACGTGCAACTAATAGTTATTACGGCAAACCTTGGTTTAGTAATGTGTCGATTCGCATGGACTCTGATGAATTATTTGATTATGCTTCTGATCAAGGCATTTGTTATGAGCAGGTAATTATTTAATTTATTGGTACAAATTATTTAAATGACGTTACTAAATTAAAATATTTTTGAAGATTTTGTTAATAGCAAGGATAGATTTTGAAGATCTGTTAAATCTCGCATTAATTCAATGGTATGACTTCAAATCTGAAAGTCATCCATATCTTTATGGATGCCCTTTACTAGAACTTACAGAAATCTATAATTTTATCGATATTGAGGCTATACAAAATATTGTACATATAGTACCCCAGTTTGATAAGTCAAATGAATATTTTGTAAACAAATATATATTTTAAATTTAGTTCTAACGACAAATAAATATTGAAATAAATTTTTAGCCGTCATAATGGTGGTCATGGTAAAGAAGAAAAAAAAATAATAATAATAATTGAATAATATATTAGAGAACCCTTTTCAATAATATAATAATTATTTTTTCATAAGCAAATAGTAACAACTCCATTATTATAAAATAATATATATTTAATAAGTGATTTATAAAAAAGAGATTTATTTATTTATTTATTATGTTATCATATAAATGTATGTAAAAAATTTTTTAACTCTATATGCAAGAAATAATTAAAAATTTAAAACATATTATAATTAACTGGTACTTGTTCGCTATCAATAATTATATTGATATCCAAGTTGCACGACGAGGACGTCAGTACCAACGCAACCCAAAAAATAATTACAAATAACTATCAGTTATACAACGCCTTATTCAGGAGGGCCGAATAGAGAAGGACGTTCACAGTAGGCCGTCCTTCGTATATCAGGTCTGGGTACCTGACTGAAAACTTTCACAAACTGTGGCCACGAAGTGCTTCCAGTTCTCTATTCTACCAGTTGTATAACGCCGTTAGGATGACCATTATTCATAATTAATCGAGAAAAGAATAATTTTTTTGATATATTTATATAAATTATTTTTTTACAATGATGTGAATTCTAGCATTAAAAATTCGTGATTTATTAACAAATTTAGAAATTGACCCAATTTCAAGATTATCAATCAACTTACACATATTATAGCCGTATAAATAAACCGCCCCTGCATCCGGCTACAACTAATGAAATTTTTAATATGACCTCTCCCTCGAGAAAAAAAAATCGTACAATATATTTTAGTCGCAAAGTGCATCGCCAACAGCAAGGACAACAATCGGTAATTATCAATGACATAATAAAATATAATATAATTATTGTTAAATTAACTTAAATTAATTTCATTAGAAACAAAATCAGAATTTGGACGAAGCCCTTGCTAACTTAATTAATAACGTGTATATTAGTAATCAGGATAATAATTTCATACCAAGAGAATGGTATGAAAAATTATGGAAGGACTTTCAAGCTCTTGAAAGGAATTATGATAATTTAAATATTAGATTTAAATTTGGGTTGGGTCTATGGAGATTAGTTTTAATTTTTACATTATTATGTTTTCTAGTATTTTTTATAAATAAATTCTTTTTATGATAAAGAAACTTTACATTGAATTATACACTGCAATTTAGCCTTTGGTTCCAGTCCGAAATCAGCGTAAAGTTTAATAAAATTACACGGGCGCGACCAATGATATAATTATTGTTCAGTCATTAATTCCTTAATTAATGTATGTTCCGTTTAGCTCATTAAACTGCATGACGATTGCGATGATATTCTATAGGGCTGATATTTCCCACGATAGAGCTAAATTCTCATCACGAAAATACCTTCCAAATATTTTTATTTCAAAAAAAAAAAATTAACATTGGTAGTAGTATCATTATATAATCTAGACCTAGGGTTTTTTATAATATTTATTGAAAGAATATAAAGAAAGAATACAAAGAAAATAAAAATCAAAAACATTATTGATTATTTTTGATTATTTTCCCATTTAAAGTATTCATCCAAATTTTTGAATGAAGGTTGTGACAAAGATTGAGACTGTGATGATGATGACGACGACGATGATGATTGCTGTGCGTGCTGTGCGTAAAGTTTCAGTTCAAGATCATAATTTCTTTTCTTTTGAATTTTGATTTGTTTTGCATACACGTCTATCCATTTTAATAAGTTTTCATTTTCCCGACACAATTGATTCATTCGTTCAATTGCTTTCTCTTTTGATGCTTCAACATCTTTCTTATAATCGATAAGTTGTATTTGAACATCACCGATTTCAATTTCTTTCCGTAATTTATGACGTTGTCGTCTTTTAAGCTGCCGTTTACGAGATGTTTTTCTGGAAAACAAGGATGGTTTGCCCATTTTTTTAAAAATCAAAAATTTAAAAGTTTTTTTTTTTAAAAAAAAATAATGGAAATTTATTAGTCGTGGTAGTGTCGTGGTCAGAAAACAATTTTAGAAATTATCCAGCTGAATAACAGCCAAAATTAGTCAGGTCCTTCTCCAAACATATGGCATTGTAACTAGTGTAACTAGTAATGTGTACACGTGCACATTGTGCACATGAATTTTATACAGACCAGAATCCTACTTAATTATCAGAATTCAAAAAAGGAATTGTAACAATGTAATTCTTTTTTCTGATGATTCCGGATAGATAGATATCTAATAAATTCTTTGAGACTCCTGATGGAACCGTAAAAAATTTATTGATTTATATCTAATTAAAGTATATATATTAATTCTTTGTGATCATTTTTGAAGACTTGTAGTCTTGTAGAAGAAGAAATATATTATATATGGTAATGTGTAATGTTTTATTACATATGTCCACAAAACTGTATAAATTTGGTAACCAATTTATTGAAGTAATAAATAAGTACAGATAGATGCGTAGGTATATGCAGGTTCATTTATACTTTGTTATAATTCTTTATACTTTTTTTTTCTCTCTTCATGATATTAGTTTCACCTTCAAATAAAATATATTAATTATGCTGGTCTGAAGCGGTGTCTCGTAATTCCTTAACATGTAATTTATTTTAATTACGTTGATTGATCAATGAATTATTTTTCTGCGCAATTTCAAAAATAGAAACCATTGTACTGGATGTGCTCTCCTGCGTAATTCCAAAGATAGAAACTATTGTACTGTTAATTATTTCCCTACATATCCAAAATCGGATGTAATTTAATTTGATCACTTTGATTTAACAATGAATTATTTTCCGCGCTCTTAATCATTTTCTTGCGTAATTCCAAAAATAGAAATCATTGTACTGGATTTATTTTAATTTACGTATATGCAAAGAAAGATGCGGGAGATCAATGATCTGGTTTTTAGCGATAAGAACATTTACATCGCTCATTAAATCAATTTATTTAGTCCACGTTTATACATCAAATTAATTGAGATTTAACAATTATCTATAAACTATACATTGTAAAATATAACATAAATGCATAATTATAAAATATCTAAAAATAAAAACTTGAGAGTTCAAAAAATATAAATATAAGTTATTTCTCTTGGAAATCATGTATCAAGCAATAATCATTTGTTACTACCATTTTGTGAACAAAACATAAATTTACTCTTTATCTTCTTCATCAAAAAATGTCTCAATCATCAATTGTATCATCAAAAAGAAAAAGGAAGCATGAGTCTTACAATTTAGATGAAAGGCTTCATGAACAATTTAATTGGGACGAGGATTCATTCGACAATAAAAAAATAAAATTAGATACATTGAATGATAGAAAAGAACTATTTAACAAACGCGCTTCTTTTACAAACTTAGTGTCCTCTGCGTCCCTAATATTACCACCCGAAGTTGATACGGTGGTAATTACAAAGGACAAATTTGTTGTGGAATGGATTCAAAATCCAGACACAATAACTAAAATTCCCCCAACTCAAGTGAAACAGGTATTGTACGAGGATGATAGAATTGAACTTGGGAATGAAATTCATCAGAATTCTTTTAAGATACCAGTTTATTATTGTAATTCAGTCACTCCAAATAATATAATTAAGAAAATAAATGAAGAGAAGCGAATGCTCATTAACTCACAAATTAATGATGCAGAAACATCCTTATCGTCTGCCCAAATTGAGAGTTACTCAGAAATAACAAAAAAATCGCTCAAAAAAACAGCTAGTAAGAAATCCGTAAATGAAAAGTTAAATAGTTCAATACGGGCAATAAATGAAAGTCTTCAATACTTTCATTACCTTCCTCCAAAAGATGTCCCTGTGCGGGACAAAAAAATTGTAAGTGTTTTATTATTATTTTTATATCAAAACAGAATAAATCAATTAAATATTAATATTTTTTTAAGAACCCGAATCGTTACGAATGGAGTGCAAAAATTTGCGAGTATTTAAAGCTAAAAGCAGAGGATGAACATGATGAGAAATTAGAAGAATGGGGAAATCTCGCCACGAAAAAAGAGCATCATATTTCGACTATTGATTCAGTTTATGATAAACCAAATACAAGTTACTTTGAACAATATGTTGATTATATTGCAACTGAACATGAAGAGGTGTCCGATTACTTCATTCCGTTGAATCCTCCTCCAGCACCAATGCTCATCCAAGATAAACATGATGCCAACTTTATGCGGCATTTTGAGGCTGCTACAGATTATATTTTGTATGCAGCCACAGCCTGCACAAGATTAAGGGTCAGCGAGGAAATTGCTTGCAGATCAAGATTAAGATGGTATAGTGTTTTAGCAGATCTTTACGACCGTTATAAACAAGTTGTAGACAAAATACCTTCCTTAAAAGATGATGATAAGAGGGTTAAGGAAGCCTCAGAATTGGAAGGAAAAAAAAAAGATAAATTAAGAAGAAAGGCACTCGCAAAGGAAGTGATGGCGGGCTGAAGGATCAACAAAATCTTAAATGCCCTGAAAGGGCAGTGGAATGTGATAGAATTACATGATTTTATCACAAGAGAATTCCTAATAAATAATGATACAGATTTTTTTGATAAACTAACAAAAGGAATTCAGTGGCCGACAAAGGAATTTGACCTACATTATAGGCGGGTTCCTAATTCGGGATCCTCGTTTCAATTTGCTTTAAAGGAGGATGATAATAATTATGAAAAGTCAGAGGATCACGAAAATAACGAAGAAGAGGATGATAATGAGGATGGAAAAGCACCAGATGGAGATGCAGCACAAGCACCAGTTGAGGATAATGGTGGAAATCACGATGATGACGAGGATGATGACGAGATGGATATTGACAGAAAAAAGGATGGTGATTATGAAAAATCAGAGGATCACGAAAATAATGAAAAAGAGGATGATAATGAGGATAGAGATGCAGTACCAGCACCAGATGCAGCACCGGAGATGGCCAGCAGTTAATTTGATTTTTTCATAATAGAATTTAGTTTATTTTTACGAGAGTTTTTTTTATTTCCTATTTTATCAGATTTATAAAAAAACATTATCTGTTCGTAATAAATAAATAAAAATATATACGGTATATTATATGTATATGTCAAAAACATGTTTTAAGATAGTGTGAATTGATTCAACTTATTATGTTTTTCTTTAAATATCATTCATTTGAAAAGCTCAGGTAAAATGCGTGTTCTTTTGCTCTAAACAACCTTTCACGTGGCTGGCATTGCCAAATAACGTTTTTTTTTGAATAATTTAATAAAAAGAATAATTGTTTTTTAAATTACAATACATGAAAGGCACAGAATGCTTTTATAAAAGATGCTTGACAAATCATTTTTAATAATGTCAGAATTTCCAGAAAAAGTAGTTTATATATTTTCTTATTGAGCTAAATGAGCAAAATATTGCAGATTCGTTCTTAGCCGTTATAATTTTAAATATAATGTACAGATATCACAGGAATTTATGTGTCGTTGTTGTTGTCGTGCCCATGCAGTTTTATTAAATTTTACGCTGATTCCAGACCGGAACCAAAGAACCAAAGGCTTACATTAATTACATTAATTAAAAGAAGATATTACAGGATTGCTGAACAATATGTCATTATGTGTTATTGTTGTCGCGCCTGAGTAATTTTATTAAATTTTACGCTGATTCCGGACTGGAACCAAAGGCTTACATTAATTACATTAATTAAAAGAAAATATTACAGGAATTAATTGCTGAACAATATGTCATTATGTGTCATTTTGTCGCGCCTGTGTAATTTCTTTATAATATTCAATAAATATAATAATATTGAAAAAAACCAGGTCCTTCTAGATTATATAATGATACTACTACCAATTACCAAAGTTAATTTTTTTTTGAAATAAAAATATTTAGACATTTTACGTGAGGATAATTTAGCCCTATCGTGGGACATGGGAAATGTCATCCCTATAGAAAGTCTTCACAATCATCATGCGGTAGAAATTGAACTTAAGACCTGCAGATATGCAGATTCCGTGCAAAGAACAACTACACCACATAATTGTAGTTAGAAAAAAGATTTTATTGATAATTTTAAGTCTATAAAAATTTTAATAATTTTCAATTTTATATACTAAGATCTAAATTTTTTTTGTATATGTTTCTGCTACTATATTGTACTGTACATTGTAGGTGGTGCACAAATTTCCGCACATGACCATAATTTTGTGTGCGCTTTATGCTTGGTAAGATTAATGAAAATTTAGTTGTTAATAAAAATCAAATCTATATCTCTTTGAATTTTTAGAGTTTTAGCAGATATCGCTGCAAATCAACATCATAAATGTTATATCGTATCATATATATATTAATTTAACATCGTTCAAATTTTCAAAGTTTCTTAATTATATAAATATCAGTAATTATTAAATTTGTGTCAGTTTTAAAATTAACCAATAAAATCACATTAATCTTTATGCATGATGTAATATACTAAATTAACCAATCAAAATTCGATTTGTTTACATGCATGTGATATCTAAAAATAGCTAAAAATCGTGTTTATTTAATGCGTGATTTTTTTTTGCTTATTTTCAAAAATACGCTTCTCTCTTAAATATTATACTTGTCTTATATATTAACACTTTACGGTATTTTCTTTTCTCTTTTATCCAAGTATACTTTACTTATCTTTTATCCAAGTATACTTATCTTTTACAATATTAACAATACTTTGGTATTTTAGTTTATATATTCGATATAACTACCAACATGAAGACCGTTCGCCAAAAAACATATAAGACAAAAAAACTACTTTTAAATAAATAGTGAAGCCATTAAGCAGGTATGAAAATGGGATATACGCATATTTTTCGTATTTTTTTGGACTCTACCATATTTGTAAAGTCTACTGGTTCTGTAGGAGGGATTGGTTATGTACTTTCTTTACAATAGGGTGTAGTTTGAGTCTTTCTTTGTTAGACTGTGGTATTACTTAAGGGAGTTAGAATGTATTCTCAAATGCTATGTTCAAATTGCTGAATATATTTGAAGCTTTCTTTTGTAATATTTGCTTAGCCCGGAAGAAAATGTTGTGAAATAGAGCTGGATATTTTATGACATTTTCTGCCACCAATTACTTTGTCCGGGGTGGCGTCAGTCGTAGCAGCCAGCATTTTTTTTATAATATTATGGTTTTAAGAATTAGTAACACTTTCAAAATTTAAAGAGCTAACGTTAAAAATATTATCATTTTTATTTTTTCTCAAAATCCCGGAGATTACCTGCTCTAACCATTATCCCAAGGTTATGTATTAAATTTAAATTTTAAATATATTTTATAAAGAGTATATTATATTAATCATAATTGTTTTTTTTTTATATTTTTTTTAAAATTTACCCTTAGCGACTGGATCTTACTTACGTATAGAATAAAAGGAATAAAGATAGTATTTAATGTTTTCGTTATTCTTAACAATAATCTTTATTTTCTTTTATTATTAATAAGATTGTATTATTATTATTGATGTATAATAAATATTAATTTTTGTGATGTAATTTATGAAATTACTACGATATAGTTATTGATGATATCAAATAAATGTTATAATACTTTAGTAATGTTAATTCGATATTAATATGATATTTCTACGATATAGTTACGATGTCAAATAAATGTTATAATACTTTGGTAACGTTAATATGATATTTCAACATTTCGACCGTAATGTTTCGTAATACTTACGAGCACGTAATGCTACAGAACATTTTGACCGTAATGTTTCGTAATGCTTACGAGCACGTAATGCTACAGAACATTTTGACCGTAATGTTTCGTAATGCTTACGAGCACGTAATGCTACAGAACATTATGGTCGAAATGTTTCATAATACTTACAAGCACGTAATGCTACGGAACATTATGGTCAAAATGTTTCATAATACTTACAAGCACGTAATGCTACGGAACATTATGGTTGAAATGTTTCATAATATTTACGAGCACGTAATTTCACGATATATTTCGGCATATTTTTACGTAGGTTTATAGATCCCGTAAAATATACGGAATATTACGTCGTAAAAATGCGTAAGGTTGCGAAAAACCGTAAACTTACGGAACATTATGCTGTGTTTAATTTCCTGATGTACATGTTTCCTTTATTTCTTTTTACTTGTACTTTAATACTAACGATCGATACTAATAATACTAATTATGTTTTTTTTACTCCTTTTACTTAATACTAACAACATGTTTATTTTTTATTTTGTCTCCCCTTTCTTTTATTTTTAGTTTATTCTTTGCAGGTATAGAAATATTTGTTTATTAATACTAATTATTTTCGTTTTCTTTTTACCTCTGTTACTTTGTGTCATAATACTAACAATAATATCCATATTTCCTTTATTCCTTTTTACTTTTACTTTAATACTAACGATACTAACAATACTAATTATGTTTTTTTTACTCCTTTTACTTAATACCAACAACATGTTTATTTTTCCTCTTTCTTTTATTTTTAGTTTATTCTTTGCAGGTATAGAAATATTTGTTTATCAATACTAATTGTTTTAATACTAACACGTTTTTTACCCTAATTGTTACTTTATATCGTAATACTAACAATACTATCTATGTTTTCTTTTTTTCTTTTACTTGTACTTTAATACTAACGATAATATCCATGTTTCTACTGTTTCTTTAACTCTTTTTACTCTAATATTAACAACATATCAGGAGTAATTTGTTGTAGTTGCACAGGAGACTGAGTTTCCAAATTGGCTGTGCAGAACTCCCAGTCATGATATTTGCAATCTTTGACAAAACGACCAAGAAGAGTCGCGATAAAAGAAGACAATAGAGGAAACCTTAGCCTAGACTTCAGTACTGGTAGCTCCACTAGTTGCATAACATCTTGGTTATCAGAAAGGAAGGTCCTCATAAGTTGCTCGTCCAGTTCTAACTTACTAAAAACCTTGCTATTCAGTACTATTATGCCTCTTGTTGCTATACGTATAGTCTTAAAAATATCATCTTTGCAGTATTTGAAAAACCACTCTGGGTCGCTGTGTAGTGTTTTTTGGGTCGAGGAGTCCATTTTGTAATTTATTTGCAGTGTTTCTTAACAAAATAAACGTCCTATAGACAAAATAAAAAATTTTTTCTTCCATAAAAATTTGGTTCATAGATCGACTGAAAAGAGTTTTTCATCAAAATATAGATTATTTAATATGTAAACTACCAGAATATGCTAAAATTTAATGTAAATCAATTGGTTAATTTTTTATGTACATCATATTTTACCAAAAAACAGGATGCATTACTTTTATGGTTTTTATATTTTTTAGTAAATTTAGCATTTTACAACAAATTAATTATATGGGGTCTTTGCAATAGAATGGTACGAAACTCAAAAAAAATAAAAATTTAATTAATATTAAATTTACACTTATTTTAGCATAAAAAACATAATTAACATATAAAGTAAATTTAAAAATTTTTTTGAGTTTCGTACCTTTCTATTGCAAAGACCCCATATGTTTTATTATAAATTAAATAATAGATAAATGGGATCATTGCAATAGAAAGGTACGAAACTCAAAAAAATTTTTAAATTTACTTTATATGCTAATTATGTTTTTTATGCTAAATTAAGTGTAAATTTAATATTAATTAAATTTTTATTTTTTTTTGAGTTTCGTACCTTTCCATTGCAAAGATCCTAAATATTAAATGTTTCAAATTATTAAAAAAAAATATTATTTTAATAGTTTATTAATTAATTTTATTTAAATAGTATATTTAGTAATTATTGTATTAATATATATAAAATTATAAGATTAATACTAATATAATTATAAAATATAAAAAAGAATATGTATATTTTATAATAAAATTATTATAATTTTTTAACAAGCGAATTTTTTAAAAAAAATTTCACAATGATCAGATTTGTAGATCAGAAATAATTAATTGTTAAAGATTAATAATAATTATTATTTTATATATAAAAAAATGTTTTACTAAATAACTCTGTACCCAGTGATTATAGAAAGATAAAATTTAGCTAATCAGATTCGTCTAGGGTTCTGCACAGAACAGATCAGATCAAATTTTATTGGATTTAAATCTGATTTGACAGATTCAGATCTATCAATTTCAAATCCAGATCTGAGATTCAAATATATATTTGAAATCTGAATCTGATCTGCAGATCCAAATTTAAAATCCAGATCTGATTTGAGTTTGATCTGAATTTGATCTGAATCTGATCCGAATTTGACCAATTCAGATTTAAAATAAATGATTTTAACATTTTTTTTAAAAATCGTTTTAATAAAAAAACGATAATTACCATTTTTTAAAATCGTTTATTAAAAAAAAAATGATTTTACGTTTTTTTTTTAAAAAATCGTTATAATGAAACAACAATTTTACATTTTTTTTTAAAATTGTTTTAATGAAAAAATGATTTTTAACGTTTTTTTTAAAAAAAATCGTTTAATCAAAAAATGATTTTTAAAGTTTTTTTTTAAAAAAATTGTTTGATCAAAAAACGATTTTAACATTTTTTTTTAAAATCATTTTAATGAAAAACGATTTTACATTTTTTTAAAAAAATCGTTTTAATGAAAAAAACAATTTTATGTTTTTTTTTAAATCATTTTAATTAATGAAAAAAAATGATTTTTAACGTTTTTTTTAAAATCGTTTTAACAAAAAAACAATTTTACATTTTTTTTTTAAAAAAATTGTTTTAATGAAAAAAAAATAATTTTACATTTTTTTTTAAAAAATTGTTTATATAGAAAGAAAAAAAATGATTTTTACCTTTTTTTTTAAAAAAATTGTTTAAAAAAATCATTTAATCAATCCAAAAACAATTTTTAACTTTTTTTTTAAAATTGTTTTGATGAAAAATGATTTTACGTTTTTTTTTTAAATTGTTTTAATTAATGAAAAAAAACAATTTTTAACGTTTTTTTTAAAAAAGTCATTTTAATGAAAAAAGCGATTTTATGTTTTTTTTTAAAATCATTTTAATGGAAAGAAAAAAATGATTTTTAACATTTTTTTTAAAAAAAATTGTTTAAAAAAATTGTTTAATCAATCAAAAATTGATTTTTAACTTTTTTTAAAATCGTTTTGATGAAAAACAATTTTACTTTTTTTTTAAATTGTTTTATTAATGAAAAAAAATGATTTTTAACGTTTTTTTAAAAAAATTGTTTTAATGAAAAATAATTTTAACATTTTTTTTAAACATCATTTTAATGAAAAAATGATTTTAACATTTTTTTTAAACATCATTTTAATGAAAAAATGATTTTTAACTCTTTTTTTAAATTGTTTTAATAAAAAAGAATGATTTTACATTTTTTTAAAATCGTTTAATAAAAAAAACGATTTTATTTTTTTTAAAAAATTGTTTTAATAAAAAAATGAATTTTAATGTTTTTTTAAAAATCGTTTAATAAAAAAAACAATTTTAACGTTTCTTTTAAAAATCGGTTTAATAAATAAGAAATGATTTTAACGGGTTTTTCCTAAATCATTTAATAAAATAAAACAATTTAACATTTTTCTAAATCGTTTATTTAAAAAACAATTTAGTGTTTTTTCTATTAAAAAACAGGATTATTCAAAAAAAATGCTGATTTTGGCATTTTTTTTCATAAAGTAATGCAAAATAATGCCATTTCGGCATGTTTAATAGGTTGTGGTTATGTTCTGACATTTTCTTTTGCAATTTTATAAATAAAAACGCCTTGGATAAATAGATCTTATGATCCAATCCAGATTTGGCAGATCTGATCCAGATTCAATTCGATGGATCCAGATTATACAATTTCAAATCTGAATCTGAACTTTGGATTCAAATTTGGAATCTGAATCTGATCTGCAGATTATAATATTATAATCTGATCCAGATCTGACCGGATTTGATCTGGATCAGATCTAATCAGATCAGATTTTTTGTAGAACCTAGATTCGTCTCATCGAGACGAAGCATTACTGTACTGCATCATATATAATATAGTTTACTATGCTACATAAACGTTTAAACTCTATTTCCTTATCTATCAAGCCAAAAAATATGATATAACTACCATTAGAATCGTCTCATTGAGACGATTCTAATGAGCTATAATTCAGCTTTCCACGATCACTGGATGAAAAGATAGATATCAAAACGCCTATGAGGCACAGTAAACTATATTATATATGATGCAGTACAGTAATGTTTCATATGTAACTTGTGTTACATTACACCTAGAATCGTGAAACAACTACCATTGGAATCGTCTTGATGAGACAAATTTGACTAACTATATTTTATCTTTCTGTAATCACTGGGTGCAGAGTTATTTAATAAAATATTTTTTTATATATAAAATAATAATTATTATTAAAAACACCTAACAAATTATCTGAGACATTTTTTGTCCTGAAATTGAACTGAAATGCATTAATTTTATGTCAATCATATCTTGAAATGAAAAATTAGGCGCATTTTTAATCTAACCAAAATTCCCAATTTGGATGAAAAAAGTCGCAAATAATTTTATATATTGTTAGTATAGTGAAACTAACGTTTTTTGAATTTTTTTCTGTTAGAAATGGGAATCACCTTCTATTTTTTGATTTGAATTTTTCTCTTTTTGTAAAAATGAAAAATTCAAAAAACTTATAGAAAAATAAAAACAGAGATCACCTTCCGTTTTTGATGTGAATTTTTCTCTTTTCATAAAAATGAAAACTTATAGAAAAAATAAAAATGGAGAACACCTTCCATTTTTGATTTGAATTTTTTCTCTTTTCGTAAAAATGAAACTGTATCAAAAAAATTTAAGAATTTTTGAAAAATAAAAATGAAGATCACCTTCCGTTTTTGATTTGAATTTTTCTCTTTTCATAAAAATGAAAAATTCAAAAAATAGAAAAAATAAAAATGGAAATCATCTTCCATTTTTGATTTGAATTTTTTCTTTTTTGTAAAAATGAAGGTTATATTGAAAAAAAAATTATCAAAATAAAAATGGAAATTACTTTCATTTTTTAATTTATTTATTTTTTTCTCTTTTTATAATAAGAATGGAGTTGTATCTAAAATTCAAAGAGAATATTGAAATACTTATTTTTTTTTAATTTAAAACTTTCTTTTCATAAAAATAAGATCAATAACTTTCATCAAATTTATAAAATAAAATAAAGATCACTTTTTATATTTATTTATTTTCTCCTTGTCTTAAAAAAATTTTAAAATAAAAAAAAATAAACACTTCCTATTTTTGATTTAAAATTTTCTCTTTTTGTAAGAATAAAAAATTCAAAAAAATTATCCAAAATATAATAAAATATCTTTAATAAGAAAATAATTGTATTTAAAATTCCAAAATATTTCATTTTTGTAAAGTAAAATTGACAATTGCAATTAAACTGTACAACTAGTATTCTGTCTCTTTGTTTCCAACAGATTCATGTTTTCTAGCCTTTTTGTAAGAGATTTACATTAATTCTGAAATGTCATATGTGAATCTTTATAAAATATAATAACAGCTGTCACTTTCTGGATCATCATCTAACGTAGTATTCTGATCCAGATTGCTAACAGGTAAAATAGGTTGCTCATTAAAAAAATATAATGTGGGTTGATGTCATGTTGAACATATAAAAAATTCCGCATAATACGTATTATATAAAATTTATAAGTTAGTATTAAAATTATAATATGCATTCTGCAGATTAGCTGATAAATGTTCAATTTTCTTATCTGATCCAACCGTTTTAACCCGTTTTAATTCATTATGGTAAACAGTTATTTATGGATAAATATTGGATAGCATAATGAGTAACAAAAGGTTGATAATCATTTGTAATTAATTTGTCTAACAAATTTTTTGATAGTCAAACCCAGATGACAAACCTGCTAACTAACAAATCTGAACACTAAATTTTAACGCTATTATATCAGCAATTAAAATCAATACTAAAGTCATTTTCTAAGTATTGATTATTCATTAGTATCAATCTCTAAAATCTTTACAAATAGTTTGTTTTGGCTTTACTTTAATGTTCTACTAGATTGATTAGATTGTTCATATCACAAAGTTGTTTTATAACAACATATACTACAAGTTTAAATTGTCATGTATTTTTAGCTTCTAGGGTGAACTTCAGGAAATTTTTTTAGGAGATATATATCGATGGATAGGTCACATGATATATATCGATAATAATTGGACTCGTCAAGTAGTATCAATGTGGGTAAATGATGACAAATTATCAGAATTTAACTAAAATAACAAATATCGATAAAGATGTATATTGATGAAAAGGTCACATGATATCTATCAATAATAATCAGACTCATTGAGTAGTATCGATACAGAAAAGATGATTACTTATCAGAATTAAGCTTAAACGATAAAAGTCAAAAAAATTTCATACGATAAAAATCAAGAAAATTCAAACAATAAATATTGAAAATATTCATTGCGATTACTAACGTAAATTTATTTATTTATTTATAATAATAAAATTCATAATAAAATTCATAATGATAATAATTATAATTAATCATAAAATATTAGTATGCCACCTTAAAATAAAACATCACTTTCCAACCTATGAATAATTGCTAATCATCATAAAACAAGTCATCATGCAACGTCATTAATGTATCATCACCTCTGAGAATTACATCTGTTTCCTCCTCCTCTTCAAAAGAGCCTGTTTTCGGGATTTCTGGAACTTCTTCCCTCAATATCTCCTGCGCGTTATGTATAGTAAAACCTCCTTTTTTTCGAATAAATCCTAATAAAGTATTAATTCAAATTTTATCTAACTGAATAGATTTCAAATTATATAAATTGGTTTAAATAACAGCCACATATCTTAAATTTCTGATATCGTCATTCTAAAGGTTTTTTTCCGCACTCTACGTCAGGTTAGCTAGGATTCAATACTATATCACATATCGCTGACGTATAAATATAGATATTCTGAAATGACTCATCGGTATCAGATATTGCGGAAAATGCGAGTTTTGTTATATTTTCGATTATATTATCATTATCATCATATAATTTATTATAATACTCTTTAACTTGTGGTAAATTTTTTCAGCTCGTTATATCTTGCGGGCTTTTTTGTTTATTACCACTTATTGATTGTAGACCAAATTCCTTACACAGGTCGAATGGAGTCAAATCGGTCACCAATCGGTCATGTGACTGATTGGTAACTGATTGGTTACCTATTGATGACTGATTCTTTCAATCGGTCATCAATCAGGTATAAAATCCAAATCAGTTATCAACCGGTCATATGACTGATTGATAGCCGATTGATGTACGGTTGAATTTACCGGTTATCAATAGGTCACATATTAGATTGATGACCGATTGGTTGCTAATTGGCTTATTATATATTAGCAGATTTTTAGATTTTTTCAATAATAACGTTTTATTTATAAACCATTTTAAACTCTGATAGAAAATTTTTTTTGATAGATTTCCTGAGATTCATATTGATAAATAGAGATTCTTTTTTTTTTGATATTTCTAAGAGTTCGTATAGGGTATCTAATAGAAAATTTTTTTTTATTTTCTAAGAGTTCATATGGAAAGAGTTCGTATGGGATATCTGGTAGAAAATTTTTTTTTTAAGAGATTTTCTGAGTTCAGTTCGTATGTGATATCTAATAGAAAATTTTTTTTTGAGAGAGTTTGTATGGGAAGAGTTCATATTTTCTAAGAGTTCATATGGGAAAGGTTCGTATGGGATATCTTTAATAGAAAATTTTTTTTTAAGAGATTTTCTAAGAGTTCGTATTGGAAGGGTTCATATGGGATATCTGATAGAAAATTTTTTTAAGATATTTCCTAAGAGTTCATATGGAAAGGGTTCGTATGGGTCTATGGGATATCTGATAGGAAATTTTTTTTTTGAGAGATTTCCTAAGATTCGTATAGGATGTATTTGATAAATAGATTTTTTTTTTTAATTTCTAAGAGTTCATATGGGTATCTGATAGAAAATTTTTTTTTTGGGATTTTCTAAATTTATATGGGAAGAGTTCGTATTTTCCAAGAGTTCATATGGGAAGCGTTCATATAGGATATCTTTAATAGAAAATTTTTTTTAAGAGATTTTCTAAGAGTCGTATGGAAAGGATTTGGAATATGGGATATTTTAATAAAGATTTTTCAAGTGTTCATATGGTAAGGGTTCGTATGGGATATCTTTGATAGAAAATTTTTTTTGTGATTTTCTAAGAGTTCGTATAGGAAGAATTCGGAAGAGTTCAGAAAAGTTCATATGGGATAACTGATACAAAATTTTTTTTAAATTTTTTAGGGATGGGATTCTTTAATAGAAAATTTTTTTTGAGAGATTTCTAAAAGTTCATATGGAAAAGGTTCGTATGGGATTCTTTGATAGAAAATTTTTTTTTAAGAGTTTTTCTTAGAGTTCGTGTGGGAAGAGTTCGTATGGGATATTTTGATAAAGATTTTCCAAGTGTTTATATGGGAAAGGTTCATATGGGATATCTGATAAAAATTTTTTTTGAAATTTTCTAAGAGTTCATATGGGAAGAGTTCGTATGGGATACCTGATAGAAAATTTTTTTGTGAAATTTTTTAGGGTTCGTATAGAAAGGATTCACATGGGATTCTTTGATAGAAAATTTTTTTGAGAGATTTTCTAAGAGTTCATATGGGAAGGGTTCGTATGGGTCTATGGGATATATGATAGGAAATTTTTTTCGAGAGATTTCCTAAGATTCGTATAGGATATATTTGATAAATAGTTTTTTTTTTTTTGATTTCTAAGAGTTCATATGGGTATCTGATAGAAAATTTTTTTTTTAGGATTTTCTAAGTTTATATGGGAAGAATTCGTATTTTCCAAGAGTTCATATGGGAAGCGTTCGCATGGGATTATTTAATAGAAAATTTTTTTTTGAGAGATTTCTAAAAGTTCATATGGAAAAGGTTCGTATGGGATTCTTTGATAGAAAATTTTTTTTAAGTGATTTTCTAAGAGTTCGTATAGGAGTTCATATGGGATATCTGATAGAAAATTTTTTCTTAAGAGATTTTCTAAGAGTTCATATGGAAAGGGTTCGCATGGGATTATTTAATAGAAAATTTTTTTTTGAGAAATTTCTAAAAGTTCATATGGAAAAGGTTCATATGGGATTCTTTGATAGAAAATTTTTTTTAAGAGATTTTCTAAGAGTTCGTATAGGATATTTTTGATAAATTGATTTTTTTTTTATTTTAAGAGTTCGTATGGGATATCTGATAGAAAAATTTTTTGTGAAATTTTTTAGGGTTCATATGGAAAGGATTCGCATGGGATTCTTTGATAGAAAATTTTTTGGGAGAGATTTCTAAGATTCGTATAAGATATTTTTGATAAATTGATTTTTTTTTTATTTTAAGAGTTCGTATGGGATATCTGATAGAAAAATTTTTCTTAAGAGATTTTCTAAGAGTTCGTATGGAAAGGTTCGTATGTGATTCTTTGATAGAAAATTTTTTTTTAAGAGATTTTCTTAGTTCATACTATGGAAAAAGTTCATATGGGATATCTGATAGAAAAGTTTTTCTTAAGAGATTTTCTAAGAGTTCATATGGAAAGGGTTCGTATGGGATTCATTGATAGAAAATTTTTTTTAAGAGATTTTCTTAGAGTTCGTGTGGGAAGAGTTCGTATGGGATATTTTAATATATAAAGATTTTCCAAATGTGATTCATATGGTAAAGGTTCGTATGGGATATCTTTGGTAGAAAATTTTTTTGAGAATTCCTAAGAGTTCATATGGGAAGGGTTCGTATGGAATATCTGATAGGAGGGATTCTTTAATAGAAAATTTTTTTGAGAGAGATTTCCTAAGAGTTCATATGGGATATTTTGGTAGAGATTCCTTTTTTGTGAAATTTTTTAGGGTTCGTATGAATATTTTTGATAGAAAATTTTTTTTTTTGAGATATCTTTTTGAGATATCCCAAGATTTGTGTAGGAAATGATTTTTTTTTTTGAATTTTCTAAGATTCAGAGATTTTTTTTTTTTTGAGGTTTTCTAAGAGTTTGTATGAGATATTTTTAATAGAGAATTTTTTTAGATTTCGTAACATTTTTTAAAAAAAAATACACAATGTGAAAGTGGGGGTTTAAGGACAGAATGTCCGGCCCACACTGAAACATTGTGTGTGTGGGCTACAGAACGTTAAAAACAATATCAATTTTTCTTATTATATTAGAAGAGCTTCTATCAGCTCTAGAATCTTAATTTTGATATTATATTTCTTAATACTGTGTGGCTTCTCCAACCTCAGAAAGCATATCGATTTTTATTAATATATTAGAAAAGCTTCTAACGGCTTTAGAATCTTAATTTCTATATTATTTTTTCGGTTATATTTATTAAATCTAACAAAATAATGTATATCAGGAATTGATTCTGCGCGATTTTCCTCATTAAATTGCATATTAATTACTTAAGTCTAACCAAAATAAGTCTAACGGTCCTTATTACTCCATAAATAAGTCTAACGAAAAATTAAGTCTATCCAAAATAAGTCTAACGGTCCTTATTACCCCATAAATAAGTCTAACGAAAAATTAAGTCTAACCAAATAAGTCTAACAGTTTTTGTCCTAACTTTTCTTTAATCAAGAATTGCTTCTGCAAGGGTTTGCACATTAATTAGCATATCGAAAAATCATGTGACCTTTTAAATCTAACGAATTTTACCATAGACAAGAATGGCTTCTATACAAGCTAGCTCATTAAATTGCATAATCTTTAAATAAATCTAACAAGGTTTTTGTCCCAACTTTTTCTAAGTCAAGAATGTGTTCAGAGTAGGTTAGATTACTATATAGCATAACTAATATTTAAGAAAAGTCTATATCAGGAACTACTTCTAAGCGAGCTAGCTCTTTGAAAAAGTATATTAAACTTTAAGTCTACCAAAAAAATTTAAGTTAATTAAGTTTCCCATTAATAAATCTAACGAAAATTGTAAATAAAGGATTGGTTTTGGGCAGGCTAGCTCTATAACTAGCATGTTTTATATAAAAGTCTAACGAAAATATCTCCTGTAAAAATCCAGAAAAATCCGCGGAATTGTCCCAACTTTTTCTTAGTCAAGAACAGGTTCTGCGCAGAATAGCCTAATAAATAGTATATAAATTTAACGAAAAAATTTAAGTCTAACTATTCAATCCTGCCAGGAAATTTTATAAGTCTAACAAGAAATATATATCAGGAATTGGCTTTGTGCTGGCTAACTTCTTATCTAATACATTATTCATTTAAGTCTAACGATTCAACCCTACTGGGGAAATTTATTCTGGCTGGCAACTATCACAATATTCTCCCTCATCCATTTTTATTGGAAGGAGGCATACCCTGCAGAGAGTAATATTAAGAATTGCAAGCCTGTCTCTATGGGCGACCATTAATTGCTCAAAAGTTTCTTTTTGCATGTTTGATCGAAGACTTTTTTGTATTTCGTGTATCACTAATCGAAGTCTTTCTCCTATTTCTGATCGAAGACCTTCTGATCGAAGTCTTTCATAGTATTGAGTAACATAATAGCCTCTAACATGATCTGGGCATCGGCCACAAGCAGAAGCTGTAGGCTTTCCACAATCAGAGCATGGTACCCGTTTTTTAGCTTTCCAATGAAATCGGCAACCTTCTGGGCGAATGTAAGGGTTATTACAAGCCTTTCCAGTATTGCAGGGAAATGGGCAAGAATATTCGCCGATCATCCTTTTTTTTATTACTAGAATCGAAAAGATTAATTAATAATTAGTTAATGCTTCAGTTTTGCAATAGCTAGAACTGCTTTGGAAAGCTTGTAAATACTTATCTTCGGTAGGATTTCTATAATCGAAAAGTGATATGTATATAGGAAATAATTAATTAAAGAAAAAATTATATAAGCAAGTAATAGTGCGACGGTTAGAGCTAACTAATATACCAAATGTCTGATGCTTACCCAGAATATATAGAAGAATTTAGTATAGAGATATCTGATTTCAATCCGATTGGCCCTACCGCCCATATACCTTTGCCAGAGACTTTGCCGAAACATAATAATGGAATTATTAATATTTAAAATAATGATGACTGGTGTTTCAGATGGTGTGTCCTAGGAGCTTTGCATCCAGTTAAAGTTCATCCGGAAAGAAATCCGCATCGGCTATATGGAGATTTTGTGGAGGAGCTTAATATGGACGATATTCCAGTTCCAGTGCCAATCTCAACACCAGTTTATGAAAAGTTCGAAGAAAATAACCCAGAAATCAGTCTATGTGTCTATGAATGGCACAACCAAAACAAATGTCTTGACTTTCGCTATATTTCAGAAAGAAGGGGAGATGAATATAAGCAAGTAAATCTTCTAGTAATTACGGAAGAAGATAGAAGTCATTACTGCATAATCAAAGATCTGCACAAGCTGGTATACAATCATAGTAAGCATAAAGGACGAAAATATCTATGCCGATATTGCCTTCATGTATATTCAGCAGAGAAAGGGTATAAGGAACATTTGCCGAAATGCAAGAGTTTGAATAATGCTCCTCAACGGCCACAAATGCCGATAAAAAATAAGAGTATCAAAGCTTTTTATAATCATAAATGCATGCAACCAAACCCATACCGAATATTCTGGGATTTAGAATGCTTAACCGAAAATCTAACTCCTGAAGAAAAAACAAAACTAACCCATACTGAAAGAATACAGAGGCATAAGCCAAGTGGTTATTGCTATGTAGTGGTTCGCATGGATAGTTCACTTAATTATGAGATTGTGAGTCACGATCTATATAGAGGCCCAGATGCCTTGGAAAGATTCGTTACAAAAATCGAAGAGGAACTCCTACATCAGGAAATTTTATAGGGCAAAAAATTGCGTAAGTTTACGATTTTGTAAGTTTACGAAAGTTTATGGCATAATATTTCGAAAAATTTTGAAATATTACATAAGTTTACAATTTCGTAAGATTTATGTGATATTACGGTCAAAATATTACGCAAGTTTTCAATATCGTAAGATTTACGCAATATTACGGTCAAAATATTCTGCAAATTTATGAAACTGTAAACCTGCGTAATATTACGGTTAAAATATTTCAAAAATTTACGAGACTGTAAACCTGCGTAATATTACGGTTAAAATATTTCGAAAATTTATGAGACTGTAAACCTGCGTAATATTACGGTTAAAATATTTCGAAAATTTACGAGACTGTAAACCTGCGTAATATTATGGTTAAAATATTTCAAAAATTTACGAGACTGTAAACCTGCGTAATATTACGGTTAAAATATTTCGAAAATTTAATATTACTATTCGATCGTTAAAGCTGCGTATGCAGTAGAACGTATACAAGGGGCATGTGATACTATTGAATAATCAAAAATAATATAAACACCTTTTCTTTTATATAAACACCTTTTTTTTTAAGTTTGGGAAAACAAATTTATTTTTATTTACGAATTTTTTATTATTTACAATTTTTATGTTAAAATTAAAGTAAATTCTAATTTTTATTATAACTTAATAAAAAAATACACATTTGATACTTGTTCGCTACTATTTTATAAAATAGTACCCAGGCTGTACGGCGTGGACGTCAGTATCAGTCACAGCCCAAAAAAAACGTGAGTCTCCAGCCGATATTTGGTACGGACTGGGCCTAGCTACTCACTTAATAAATAATAAAAAAATAAAAATAATTATCTTCTACGATACGTAGGTAAGTTTCTCCTTCTCCTACGATTATCACGCGTGACTAAAATTGATCAAATTTATCAAATTTAAAACATGAACGTAAATATTAATTATAAATTTTATTATAGTATAATTACCCGGCCTCTCCCAAAATCTCGTTCTAAATTCGCGATAATATCTTTGGCCGGTACGCGTCCACAGCCGCCGCCCAGGGTTACCATTATGATAAAGAACATAGTTCTAAATATCAAAATCAGTTGAATATTCGATAAATACATTTAATTTATATAAATGTAATTTTATTTATTTACTTACATGGTAATCCCTGACGAGGTTCCTCCACTTTTGGCTGCACTGTTGCCCAGAAACTCTCATCTGAAATATTCTATTTATTCTGATTCAATTAAATGGATTGGTTAATTTGAATTTAAATTCTTTTTTAAAGAAATTATAGATATTAGTCATATGAACCTATTGGCAACAAAGTCCCAAAAATCATAGCGGCTTCTACCATTAATATTGTAGTAGGCGCGGTTTCTGTCTCGGCGTATGTCAACAAGTTCGTCCATCATAGCCCAGTTCCAATGGACGTTATAATGGGAACGACGTGAACGTGTGTGGTGAGGCATTATTAGTTTAGATTTGATTTTTATAATTTGATTTTGGGATGAGTAAAAATTTGAAAGAAAGTCGTAAAATGTCACTTTAAATAAAATTTGAACAATACCTCTTTGGTTTGATTTTATTTCTCGTTTCAATTAAATTTAATTTATTACACTTTTCATCATTAAACATATTAATTAAATCATGTACATGTTTAATTGTTTTAAATATAAATATCAATATATCATATTTAAAAATAAAACAATTTATTATTAGCACATTCTATTGAATTTTAAATATTTCGCATACATTTCTTAAAAAAATTAATTTTTTTTAATCAATTTAATTAAAAATAATTAAATATTTTGCGTACATTTCTTAAAAAAATCATAAAAAAAATCTTGTACATCGTACATACAATTACTAAATATCATCCCCTTGTGATAAATAAAAAATTACGCAACACAAATTCAACACAAATTCAACACAAATTTAACAAATTTAACGAAATTTGGCCAAAATTAATAATTTTTTACCAGAATTATCAACACAAATTGAACACAAATTTCAGTCACGATTTATTTATGTCACACCCGCGTTGTTAATAATTAAATAAATAAATCTGCATTTTATTTATGATATGCAAAACGTGACCATAAATTCTTTTAAGGATATAATTTTATTAAAATAAATCAAAACTCCTATATCAAGTGACTAAAAAATATATTTATTTACGAAATATTCATTTTGTTTATCAAATCGGGGTACTATGTGAACGACACCATGTATAGACTCTATAGCTACAAAGTTATATAATTCTATCAATTTTAAGTGAGGACATCCATATAAATATGGGTTCCTTTTAGATTTAAAATCGTACCATTGAATTAATGCGAGATTTAGCGGTGGGTCTGTTAATACTTCTGCTAACAATAAGGCCTATAAATAATAAATATTTATTAATACTTTTATAATAAATTATTACATAAATTGGAAAAATACCTGTCCATAACAAAGTCCTTTGTCTGATATATAATCATTTGATTCTTCAGAATCCATTGAAATAGCTATGTCGCTAAACTATACTTTATTATGATACCTGTTTGTGGCACGCATTATGGCACCATTTTCCAGTGTTACCAATCCGTATATATTTATTTGGGTTTCACCAATAATTGTGAAACCATCAAGTAAATCTAGATATGAATCCAGACAACTTATAAATCTAGCAAAACCAGTCTGCATTTTATTGTCTACGGAATCTTTTTTTTCATTAAAAAATGTATTTGCATCTTGTAAAGAGAATTTAAAGAGTCTTGCAGAAAATTTACAAGTGCGAGGTGTTTTTGCCGGATTCACTGAATGTTGAGACATTTTAATAGATATTGCTTGACGTTTTATCTATTAATTTAATTTCCATCTTAAGTTATATAATAAATATATACAATAAATAAAATTTTCAAATACTTACAGTTCGTAAAAGCTGAGGTTCGACATCTTTTTTATTGCTAATTCGGTAGGGTATTTTAATGAAATATTTGTGAAGACTTTCGTAAGTTTCTGTAGTATAGCCATTTATTGTGCCATAAGATCGTATTGAGTCAATAATATGATAAACCCATGAATGCAATTTAGGTAACTTCAAATTGGAAAGAGAAACAAATTTAAAAGCCTTAACAAACATCTGGGCCCATCTATGTATTGCATCCTAAAATTTAAATGTTAATTTAATTTATTTAATTTAAATTTTCAATTTTACTAAAATTTTAATACATACATTAAATTTCTCCAAGTCACTTTCACTAAATTCTTCATATCTACTTAAAATATACATTTCATTCCAATATTCGTACAATTTTGTAAGATCATCATTATTTACAAAATTATCTACTTCGTTATTATTTTCATCATATAAATTATCAATAACAAATATCATGACTTTCATCAAACTTCGATATTCACTAGCAGTTAATCTTGCAATTGACTGCAGTCCATTGGAAAAAATTTTAATGCCGGGAAAACGTGGAATTGCTGCTAGACGGTGATCTACTTCTTCAACTAATTTATTACCATTAACATGTTGCGATTTTAAGATATCGCACGTGAAGATAATTTGATAACGAAATAATCCTAAATCTAAATGATGCATTCTGTCAGGAACGGTAGCCAAGTAGATATTTATAATATAAATATTTATAATTAATATATATATATGTTATTATAATTATTTCTACTTTTGCATACTTACGGTAAATCCCAAAAAAAATTATGTACAGATTCTATGCAAACAGATCTTTGTGTATCATTTTCAAAATGTTTACGCATTTCATCATGAGTTCTTAGTATTACATCGTTAACTGATAAGTCTATATTTGCAAGATTTTCCCTTTTAACTAAACAGGAGTGACATGGAAGGTTTGAATTGGAGGATTTATAAACTAAACAAAAACTTGCAGCCTCCGGCCAATCTGCAATAATAGTTGAAACTCTAGGATAAAACCAGGTATTTTCATTATTTATAAAAAGGTCTATACCATCTTTTAATAAAATAATTGGTTCTAGTAAATGACGTAAAGATTTATGAAAGGTATCACGAACCAGATCTTTATTTGCAGCTTCTAAAATTGGTAAATATCCCAAAAGTTGCTTTGCATCCTGTTTATTACGACGCCATATTGGAATATTACCTAATGTAATATATATTGGATGCAATTGACTTTTTCCTAATGTATCTGTAGTTGTTGTATCTGAATATAAAATAATTGATAATAATTTGGAACCAGTAGGTAAGGATTCTTGCGTAGTTTTCCACCATTTTCCAGTGTTTTGTTCACTGTAAATACTTTCTCTATTATACTATAAAATAATATAAATAAATTAAAATAAATATTATTTAGATTATTGAATTAACTAATATTTACTATTTACCTCATAGTTTTCGTAAGATAGCGCAAAATTTTGTGTTATGTCAGGAACAGTTAAGATATTTTTGATGCACTGTATTAAGTTTTGATAATAAAGAAAATAATCTTTATCCTCATGTTTTGTTATAAGAACTTTACTAAATTCTAAATTAAAAAACTTCATATTATTCATAAATGCTCGTCCCTGTTCGATATTTTTTGGTAATGGTGATTCTGTAAGATTTGAATGTTTATTAAAAAAACGTATTATTTCATTACCACCTTTATTGTTTATTTTATATTTCGTTACTAATAACATTAGATCTTTATAAGCATCATTAGGAAATTCTGTGCAAGTTTTGGTATTGAGATTTTTGGGTTCTTCAAAAATTTCAGGCTCTTCAGATGAATCTAATATATTTTCAAAGTTACTATCTTCAAGGCTCATCTCTGATATTGCACTTCTAATACTGTCAAATGACATATTTTGTACATCATTATCATCATCCACCTAAAATTATAAACCAAATGAGTTAGTATAATTTGAGCTTTTTCTTGAGAGTTTTAAAAAGAATAATCTGAAATAACATAATTACCTCAACTTTATCATTTTCATATTTACTACTTAGATTACTTCTTGTATCCATTTCACTGCTATATTTTTCACTATCATTATTATCATCATCTTCTTCTACTTCTACTTCTACATTTTTTAAGCATTTTTGGGCGTGTTGAGTATATGCAAAGCGTTGACTGAATATTCGCATACAAAGGGGGCATTTGAAACTCATGTTGCTAAATTAACGCGTCAAATTTGATGAAAAGTATCAATTCACTATTCAATTTATATGAGATTTTGTGTGCTAATAAATTATATTTCATTGTAAAAATTTATGAATTAATTGAATGGATTACAATTGATTGAGTTATTTGAATAGATACGACTACGCAAATTTACGCATTAATGAATGGAACTGGCTGTAAGAATCTGGTGGCTAATATCGCAGAATCATTCGCAAATTTACGTATTATAGCAAAATTTAAAATATGCGAAACACTCAGCAATTTTGCTGCCAGGAACTTGCCAAGTTCGTAGGCTGGCAAATCTAAAAATAAATGTAACAAGTCTACGATGTAACATATAAATATTGTTTATTATTTTGTTTACTATTTCAACTTGCCGGCAACCTGTCAACCCGCGAACCTGACAGCAAAAGTGCTGAATGTTTCGCATATTTTGAATTTGCTGTAACGGGCTGTAAGAATCTGGATGGCTAATACGGCTTATTCAATCGGCTAATCATCTGATAATCAGCCGCAAATTTATTGGCTTAACACATTTTACAATAATGGACGGATGATCAGCCACAAATTTATGCGATAATCGGTTATAAGCGTTCAAGATCACTATCAATCTGATTAGCCAAATGAGTTCACTGGCTGCAACTTTTTTTTTGCCATGCATACAAAGCCCCAACATGTGTAACATCTTATTTTTTTATAAATGGGTGTTGATTAATACTTCGATTGTACTATATGCTTTTACGAGAGTTTTTTTAAAAATTCTCTCATGAAAGTGTTACAATTTTTTTTTCGTAATATCACGATGCAAAATTTTTGCATTAGTTCATTCATTTTTCGTAATATTTCGCATTAGTTTATCCATTTTTCGCAATATTTCGCAAGTTTTTTTTCTTTTTTAGGATAGAATGGCGGAAATGACGTTATGACAGCTTGCCTCCTTTTTCTGAACATCTGGTTCATGTATTTCCCCTTTTTCGTATTTTTAGTTTCTCATTTTCAAATTTCTGGTTCATGTCTTTCCCCTTTTTCTCATATTTTTCTCCTTTCGTATTTCTAGTTCCTCTTCAAATTTCTAGTAATATCTTTTTCTCCTTTTCGAGTTTAGTTCATATCTCCTCCCTCACATATTATCCCGATGGCTACAAAACGTGGTGAAAAACGAAATATTGATGATAATGAAAGAATCTCAAGACGTAATACTGAGAAGAGTAGTGAAGCCGAAAAACGAATAAGATTATCAGACGATAACGTTGAAGGTATATATGACATGATATGTATCATATTTTTTATAAGAAATTATATAATATATAGTAAATTATATTTTATTGTTAAAGTTAATAAAAAATCAATAGAGAAACTATTAAGAACCAATTCGCAGATAATTTCTAAGCTTGAAGTTCTTATCACCGGACAAAAAAATCTCAAAACCTGTCTCTCGGGCATAGAAAAAAAGCTCAACGATGATAACAAAAATAATAATACAATAGATCTGGAGTATATAAAGGTAATAAAGATGAATATTATTTAATGTAAACCTGAAATGCTAACCTCATTTGATTAGGAGTTCGTTAAGAAGGTGTCGAAAATTTTATTTGAAAATTTTATTTATCCTTTGCAAGACGAGTACAGACTTGCTACCGAAAAATATTTAAAAGACGAAAACCCAGAATTTATACGCCAGTTCAAAAAAAATCAATGGATTATTTTTTTCGAAAAAAAATTGCCCCGACTGTAAGTTAAAGCAATTATGAATTTTATTAAATTTCATACTAATATTTTTTTTAATAGTTAGTACAACAACATAGAAGCATACGAGGGACGTTCACGTCTAGAGTCAAAGATGTTATGTATTCTGTTTTTGAAACGACTGGGCTTAAATTACCGTCTATTAACACTCAGGTTAGTCCGTCAAAGATTCAGGAATGGAAGAGTAAGCCGGAGGTGAAAAGATGTTACAACAACCTATTTAAAAAGGTTAAAGATGGGCAACCTATGATATATATGTCGCTGATAATCGATAAGTTGCGAAAAGAAAATAAAAATCCCTCAAAAACCCAAATAGCTTATGCGATTAGCATATGTGAAACGTACTTAAATCCTAATAATCAAAACATTCAAATAAGCGAAAGTATAATGAAGTCGAAGATAATCAACAACTTAGTAAGTTTTTAATTTACAATTTGCAAAATGTGAATTATTTGAATTACAGTTTATTTATTTATTTATTTATTTTTAGCAAAAGTTGGAAAATAGGGATAAATTTACACATTCGGACGACGATTCTCATGATGGTAATGATGTAGATAATGGTGGTAATGGAGCAGCTGACGATGGAGCAGGTGCGGCTGACGATGGTGCGACTAACGATGGTAGGCCTAACGATAGTGCGGCTAATGATAGTGCGGCCAACAATGGTGTGGCTAACGATAGCATAGCTGACGATGATATACTTTCTAGTGACTCTTATAACACGGAGGAGGAAGGTCGGTATGTAAATAGTTTATTAGAGAATTATGGGTTGCATAGGAAATAAATATTATTTTTTATATATATCACACGTAATAGCATTTTTTTACCATAATAATATAGTTTTAATAAATAAAATGGTTATTAATTCTTAACAATACGGGTGTGACATAAATAAATCGTAGCTGAAATTTGTGTTCAATTTGTGTTCAATTTGTGTTGATAATTCTGGTAAAAAATTTGTTAATTTTGGCCAAATTTCGTTAAATTTGTTGAATTTGTGTTGAATTTGTGTTGATAATTTTTAATTTATCACGAGGGGATGATATTTAGTAATTGTGCATATACAATTTCTGTAACGATGTACATGATTTTTTAAAATGCGGATTTCCGTAATTTTACAATATCGTATTTTCTGGCCAATCAAAATTAGGTTGATCCTTGCATGTGATTTAATCATTTAATCATGCACGCGTTTTTTGTCTTATTTATTTTTGTCTCTTATTTCTTTATTCTTTTGTTCAATATTTTTAATTTTTTGTCTCTTCTTTCTATTATTTCTTTAATTATATACAATATATTTACATATATTTCATAATTTATTGCTTTGCAGGTATAGAAATATTTGTTTATTAATACTAATTATTTTCGTTTTTTTTTACCTCTTTGTTACTTTGTATCGTAATACTAACAATAATATCCATGTTTCCTTTATTCCTTTTTACTTGTACTTTAATACTAACGATACTAACAATACTAACAACATGTTTATTTTTTCCTTTCTCTTTATTTCTTTATTCTCTTTGCAGGTATAGAAATATTTATTTATTAATACTAATTATTTTAATATTAACGCGTTTTTTTTACCTCTTTGTTACTTTGTATCGTAATACTAACAATAATATCCATGTTTCCTTTATTCCTTTTTACTTGTACTTTAATACTAACGATACTAACAATACTAACAACATGTTTTTTTTCCTTTCTCTTTATTTCTTTATTCTTTTGTTCAATTACTTTGCAGGTATAGAAATATTTATTTATTAATACTAATTATTTTAATATTAACGCGTTTTTTTTTACCTCTTTGTTACTTTATGTCGTAATACTAACAATACTATCTACGTTTCCTTTATTCCTTTTTACTTGTACTTTAATACTAACGATAATATCCATGTTTCTTTTACTCCTTTTACTATTTCTTTAACTCTTTTTACCTTAATACTAACAATACTAACAATATTTCTTTTATCTTTATATCTAATACCAACGTTACTATAGCTGTTTCTCTTCTTTTTACATCTAATTGTATCGTTACTCTTTCTTTTTTTACTTTTATATATTCTGTATATAGTAATAAATACTTGTAATTTTTATAATTTAATTCATATTATATCTAATAAAATATACATTATATAAACTTATAGTACAAAAATGAATTTTGAAACATTATAAAATATTTATGTAAAATTACGAATCGTCAAAATATTTTAAAAAGTTGCGAAATATTACGCAATAAAATTACACAATATTACGAACCGTAAAATTACGAAACTTTGCATATCGTAATATTTCGAAATATTTTAAAAAGTTACAAAATATTACGCTTACGCAAACTTGCGGCGGGTCTGGAAACTTACGAAATATTATGTAAAATTACGAAATATTGCGAATGCGTAAAATTACGGAATATTACGAACCGTAAAATTACGAAACTTTGCATATTATAATATTTTGAAATATTTTAAAAAGTTACGAAATATTACTCTTCCGCAAACTTGCGGCAGGTCTGGAAACTTACGAAATATTACGATGCGTAATCTTGCGCAACTTTTTGCACTATAAAATTTCCTGATGTAGCTATCCAAGAAGATTTATCTGCACCGGCTGAAATGATAATGGCACCAGGAGACTTGAAGGCGTATAATGAAGCGACTGAATGCTGGATTTGCAAGGGACCTTTCTTAAAACCAGCACCAAAGGTAATAAAAAAACTCGAAGAAGCAAAGCATAGATTATTAGAAGTTAAGGAATGGGAAACATGTATGGAAAACGAGCATCCTGAAAAGAAGAAAGTGCAAAGGGCATATAAAGAAGCTTTAAGTGCACTTAATCGAAAAGTAAAAGACCACGACCATATAAGTGGCAAGTTCCGAGGTCCAGCTCATGATGCCTGCAATAAAAAGTTGCGGATAGGATCTTTTGAGACGAAAGTGCCTCTCATTTGCCATAATTTCCGTGGGTATGATTCCCATCCGCTTATGAAAGTTGTGAGCAAGTTCACGGCTGATAAGCTAAATTGCATTCCAGAAAATATTGGAAAGTATAAGGCCATGGATGTAGATCAATTCCGATTTCTTGACAGTTTTCAGCATATGGCAATGGGATTAGATAAGTTGGTAGCATGTCTAGGAGAAAACCCAGAAAAGTTCCCCCTAACTGTCAAGCACTTTACTGCAAAAGGTTATTCGATAGAAAAGATTAAACTTCTTTTCCGAAAGGGTGTATTTCCATATGATTGGACAAATGCATGGGAAAAATTCGACAGAACAAGCCTCCCGCCTAGAAAGGTTTTCTATTCGCTTCTTAGCCAGCAAAATATTAGTAAAGAGGATTATGAACATGCTCAAAAGGTATGGCAGGAATTTGAGATGAAGAATTTTGGAGAATATCATGACTTATATCTTGAAACTGACGTACTTTTACTTGCAGACGTTTTCATGAACTACACTATCATGTGCTTGAATGATGATGGCTTAGATCCCTCTCATTACGTATCTGCACCAGGAATGTTTAATGATTCCTTATACAAAAGTAGTGGAGCTGAACTTAAGCTAATGACAGATATGGACGAGTACTTGATGGTAGAGAAGGGCATTCGTGGAGGCATGACAATGGCAAGTCACCGTTATGCCAAAGCTAATAATCCTAAATGTCCTGATTACAATCCAGGCAAACCAACATCTTGGATCATGTATGAGGATAAGAATGCTTTATATTCAGGTGCAATGACCCAATATATGCCTACAGAAATTTTAGGTAAAGTGAGTCCAGAGGAAGTACCAGATATCCAAAGTATCGCGCCTGATGCAGAAATAGGCTATATGCTTGAACTTGATCTAGAAGCTCCAGTGCACTTGCACGATTACTTTGCAGATTATCCTTTAGCGCCAGAAAAGCAGATAATTCCAGAAGACTGGCTTAGCTTGTATAATGAAAGATTAGTACAAGATAAAGAAGTCGGAAATGGTAAATACATGTCCGGAGAGAAGTTAGTTCAGGCTCTTTATCTTAAGAAAAATTATGTGGTTCACTATCGAGCTCTTCAGACATATATGAAGTTTGGAATGAAGATTACAAAAATTCATAGCGCTATCAAGTTTAGGCAATCTTCATGGATGAAAGACTATATCGAGGAAAACATTTGCAAGCGAAAAATAGCAAAGGCCAATGGGGATGAGTTTGGGGTCATGTATTATAAGCTAAAGAACAATGCTGTCTTTGGTAAACAAATGGAAAACGTTCGTAAACATATGAGAGTAGAATTACTTCGAACAGAAGAGGATAAAAAAATCAGGCGCCTAGCAAGTTCACCATTGTATGTAGGTTTTAAAGTATTCGAAGGGGGAATTACGGCAGTCCATATGTTAAAAAGCACAGTAACTCTAAACAAACCAATCTATGTAGGGCAGGCAATTCTCGACATTAGCAAGGCTATGATGTTCAACTTTTGGTACGGTTACATAAAGCCTCGCTATGGAGATAAGGCCCGTCTACTTTATACAGATACAGACTCACTCATAATGTGGATAGAAACTGAAGACATATATAAAGATCGAGCAGAAAGACCAGATATTTTCGATCTTAACTATTCAGGAGACTTATTTCTAATGAAGGATGAGACAAAGGGGGGCCCAATAGGCGAATCAGTATGTTTTAAGCCAAAGATGTATTCAGTCCTTCCAGCAGGCCATGATCCTAAAACTCCCGATGACCCAGATTCTGAAGACCCTAAAAAGAAGCATGGTATTCAAAAGGCAAAGGGTGTTAAGAAATGCGTGGTCAAAAGGGAGCTTCGACATGACAAGTTCCTAGAATGTCTTAGGAATAAGAAACTAACCCGACATGATATGTATGGTCTCCGTAGTTATGATCATCAAATATATCTGGAGAGAGTAAATAAAATTGGGTTAAATCCATATGATAACAAGCGCTGGATCTTACTTGATGGGATTCGAACACTTCCCTATGGACATTGGCGAATTGGACTTTATAAACGCCTGATAGCATCTGAAATAGCTCCTGAGGAAGCAGAAGAAAGGGCTATGAAAGCTAAACTTCGTGTCAAGGCATAGATGCTTTATAACAAATATTTTTTGGGTAAAAAAAAATCTAAAGAATATATTTTCATTAATTAAAGTTTTTCTATCGTTATAGTAGAAACAATACAAAAAATGGTTGATCATAAGGATATAGAACTTGCGCAAGTCAAAGTCATAAAAACTGCATTGCGAAAGGGCAAAAAATATGATAATCTTGTGAAAAACTATGGAGACTATCTAAAGAAACTGCGAGCTGAAAAGGATCTGAATAACTATATTAAGAAAAATGCAGTAAAGATATTCCCTAACGAAGAAGCATACACTCTAAGGCTAGAAAATTATCGCAAATGGTATGAAGACAATGACCTGTATGCTAGCCTAGAAGAATTATATAAGCTTTATTATCATATAGCTAAAGAGGAGAATCGCGAAAGGTCAGATGATGAAATAGAGCAGATGCTCAAAGCAATGACAATCTAGTGAACGGCACATATATGCAAGCAGGAAGACAAGTTACAATGCTAATATAAATATTATAGATTTTGTTCAGGCACGATAAATATTCAGTTTATTTTTTTTCTAGATATATAAAAAAATGCCCTCTAAAACTAATTACACAGATTCGGAAAAAGAAAGGATATATACTATTGTGAATATCAAAGAGTCTATTATAGCGTTGGAACATGATGTAACTAAGATACATCAAAATCTTAAAAGAATCGCCCGGGAAATCTATTATCTATATAAAGACATGGCACCAGAAGATTTCGAAAAAATGTTAAGAAGTGATATAGACGAAATGTGGAATAATTTTTCTGAGAAGGGGTTAATTGAATCGGAAAAGTTAACTGGTAATGGCTAAAAGATCGAGAAATAATAGGCGCAAAACCGCAGGTAAGTTTACTACTAATCCCACGCAGTATTTGCCATTATGCAATCCAGCCAAATATGAACACACATATGATAGGGCAACCGGCTTTATCACTATTAAAAATAAAAGACATGATAGAGTTGTAGGCGTGTTTGATTATCATGAACTTTGTGAATATTTGAGAGTCCAAACTATTCTGGAACAGTGATTTACCAGCGGTCTCTTTAGGACCAGGCTTGGCTAATTTATTTTTTCGTTTGAAGATACAATATATAATATGCACTATATATGGCGCAATCAAGCATCTTTTATTTACCAGAACTACTAGAACAGATTTTACATTTTTTAGCGATAGATAAATCTCTCTATCCCGCTCTATATGTATCCCGATTGTGGTACAGATGTGGTGCACCTATTCTGTGGAAGCGTATCGAATTGAGAGGAAAAGACTTATATCCTGGACAATCTCTTCCAAATGATTATAAAAATTACTGTGCAAAGGATCACCCTCGATTAAATAAATTCATAAGGATAGAACGTGCAAAGGATCTCTCTCGATTGAAAAAATTCATGAAGTTAGTACGTAGGAAGCAAACGCCAGTTTATTGCTCAAATGTAACTCATCTCGAAATATCATACTACCATTCACTTTCAGATAAAAAAATCATAAGCATTGTACATTCATGCCCAAATATAATCCATTTGAGTTTCAAAAATAGCATAGGATTTAGTAATAGAGCATTAGAACTGATAGGAGGTTCATACCCAAATCTGAAGTATCTCAATCTGTGTGTTAATCAATCGGGTAATTATATGAGCTCTTGTGCTCGAGAAGTGGATGACGGGGGTCTATGGAGAATCTCGAAGTCATGCCATAAATTAGAATATTTAAATCTTGCCTACTGCACAGAGATTACCGAACATTCAATTTGCGGTATTATTCGCTCTAACCCAAAGCTCCAGCATCTTGACATTACCTATTGTGGAGTTATTTCTGATATGACTATTGAAGAAATTGCTAAATCATGTCTTAATTTAAAGTACCTCAATTTGGAAGGGTGTCATAATATTAGCAAAGAGGCCGTAGATCAGCTGGTTTCCTCGCTTAGTCCAAATATCCATGTTGAGAATTTCGTGCCGATTCAGATACATCCCCTAGATCTGATCCATCAACTCGCAAGGCAACTGGGAATACCACATGATGTACCAAGAGATGTTGTATCCTTAAATAATTTTATCAATGACGAATTATCAAGGAGATTGAGTGAACTCCGTATTCTAGCTAGACCATCGCTCCGGAGTGGTGGTCGGTTATATAACACCCGGCATAGTGTTAATAATAATCAGAATTCGGTCATATTTCAGATACACTGGCAACCTAACAGACGATCGCCAAGGATTAATTTTGGTAGAATACTAGCCGATCAATTAGAATGGTGGTACTCTACCGATCTAACTAATCTGGAGCGGTGATCAGCTCGGAAGAATTGCTGAGTCACGGATTGTGCGACAAAAAATATAGATTAGCTAACCTGTTCTAGACATGGGCATTGACCGGTACTAGATGGATTTTTGACGAATATTTCGTGCAATTGCTGAGGAGAGACCTTCGGAAATAATGGAAGCCCCTCTCCAGTAAACATAATTTTCTTTACACCCATTTCACCATATTTCGGTAATATCACATCTGGATCATCCTCTAAGGGACCATGAAATTCCTCAAGCTTCCGGAGACATGTTCTCATATTTTCATCAACTTCTTCCGCCCTTTCTTGATTAGAATAACCAACAATGTCGAGTTTATCCTGAATTGCTATTATATTCTCATCCAAACACATAAACAAATTAAATATTTCACCAAATGGAATATCCGTAGAAGCTTTATTGCTTCGGAGTGCCTCTTCTAGAATGGGATTACTATCGATGCTGAGATTCTCCTGTATCGGTATTAAATCCCTTACCAATTCTAACAACAATTCGTACGAATCAGCAAGTGTTTTTCCCATGAGCTCAGAATCTGGAGGCACTACTAATTTATTTGCATTACCACCAATGGTTACCAGAGGTAATATACTGAGTTTTCTTTCGGCTTGGCGCTCCTGAATGGCTACTATATCCTTCTTCTTATATAAAAGCACTCCATAAAACTGAGCAAGTGTTTCTTTCGTAAGAGTATTGTTATTCGCCATGATTGCTAATAGTAAAGTAATATATTTAATGTGAAAATTTTTACCGAAGGTGCCTATGGGCTATGGCCGAGTCTGGAATACTGATCATCAGTCCGAGGTCGGGCCGTAAGGCGATTCTCATGATCGTCAGCTCGGAAGAATTCGCTGGGCCACACAAAAATAGGCTGATCACAGTCGTCGGTGCCGGGCGAAGCCCAGCGGTAGCTAAAGCCCCTATACATCCCCCCTCCGTGGGAAACCCTACCAGATCCCCTTCCAGTTAGGCTCCAGCGCCTTACGGCGCGTCTCTAACAATACCATAGATAAATACCATTTCCCCTGGTACAACCTCCTATATATACCCCTCGTACCAACTTCGTACCAGTCCTCGTACCAGAAAACATATCAAATAACCATCAAAATCACAAAATAAAGGCAAAATCATACACAATAATGGTTTGGTACAATGGTACGAAGACAATTTCCAAAAATATTATCCAACTCCAGACACTATATACATATATACCTATATACAACGCTATATATATAAAACTTTTTGGAAAAATTCCTCGAACCAATGTACCCGATCCAAAAGTATCAATTTTACATTTCTAAAGCCTTCAGAACGCCAATTTCCCTATTTTCCTGGTACAAAAAGTGGTCAGAATTTGGTACGATGAAAAATCCTGCTCTTTGTACCAAAATATTGGGTATATATAGCATCACTTCTTGTACCAACTACCTATATATACCTACTCGTACCAAATCCCTATGCCTCCCAATAGCATACAAATATACCTGAAAAAAAAAATCGTAATTAAACATAGTCCATATATAGGTATCAAAAAAAAAATAAATTAAACAAAACTTGTAGTAAAGTATCTAACTAACAATGAGTAACCAAAGCCAATCACACAAAGCGTCTCATGATCAATTCTTCTTAGCCACACCTACTCGAGAATTTAGTAGCAAAACTCTTAGAAAGTACTTATATTCAGCTAAGTTTTTTCAAGAGCTTGCACCTGCTAAAGAGTATTTGATAAGTTACTTTGCACGTAGTGATATAGGTGTATATAAGTGGTTTCCAAAAAATCAAGTTTTCAAGCATTATTCTCAAAAAGTTGCTGAAGATTCTTTTATCCAAAGTGATACTGTACAATTCAAAGATAATGAAGGAAAGGTAGTTGATACATTTAATATTCAGGCTTGGTTCTTTAGAAATACCCCATTCTTTATTCCTCAAGTGAATCAATTTCAGCCTAAAATATATCGTGATACAGATGGTGGATACTATATCAATGAATTTGCTGGCTTTCTTCATCCTAATTCACCTCCATTTCATGAATTTAATCAAGAAATTCGTGATCAGGTAAAGCTAATTATCAATCATATAGAAGAAGTGCTTTGTTCATCAGATAAAAAGCAAGCTTATTATATGAAAAATCTGGTCATGCGTATTGCTATTGGTCAAAAGATGCAAAAAACAATGTTTCTATACTCAGGTCCAGGAACAGGTAAAACAATGCTTACATGGTTTCTTCGTGAAAGAGTTCTTGGCCCAAAAATTACTATGAAAACTGCAAATGAACGAATTATCACTGGACAGTTTAATAAAGAGTTAGAAGGTAAGTGCTTATTAATTTTAGAAGAAATGTCTAATTCCAAATCCACAGACTGGATTACTTTTGCAAATCGCCTTAAAGACTTTATAAATAGTGACACTTTAATGATAGAAGAAAAGTATAGGACACCTTATCCTGTTACCAATATCACGAATCTAATTATTAACAGTAATAATAGCAAGACCATTCGGTTAGATAGAAATGACAGAAGATATTTCATTCCAGATATCTCAGAAAAGTATGTTAATAATGGTATTGGTATGGACCACTACTATGCTCCATTAGATTCGGCTATAAAAGATCCAGAAGTTGGTAAAGCCTTTTATTCCTATGCATTAGAATATGTAAAGCTTAACCCAGATTTTGATGAACGTAAGATCCCTATGACAAAAACTAAACTAATGATGATAAATAGAGATATCAATAAAGTTCACGAATTCATTAAAGAAAAATATATAATCCAGTATAAAGATCTAGATGAATCCTCATCTGTATTATATCACGATTTTAAAGCTTGGTTTGCTACATATGCCAGTTCTAATAAAAAGCCCCCCACTGTACAGGAATTTACTCGTGCAATAGGAGAGCTTGGAATAAAAGCTAAACAAAAGAGAGTTGGAGATCGAAAAGCTAGTAAAAGACTTCAATGGTATTCAGCTCCATATGCTGATCTTTATACCACATTCATGAAAAAGAATATGATAGACGAAGCTGAAAATATTGAAGTACCTGAAGGTTGTGAAGAATCTGAAGTTCCCCCTGATATTCCACCTGAAAGGCTTCCCAATTCTGTTCATGAGCAAAATAAAAGTCCATCACCAGTTCCTCCAAAGCCAGCGCATCTAAAAGTAGAAGTAAAAGAAGAAGATGCGACTTCTCCATTGACACCATCTGAACCCACCACTTCAGAATCTGTTGAAAACCTAATAGATAACTTCATAACAGAACTAATTACTCTTATACCACCTTCGGCTAAGTCAGAGGAAGAACCAAAAGTAGAGCAAGAACCAGAGATAGAACCAGAGCCATACGGAATACCTGGTTCTTCTAAACCAATCGAACCATCTACACCACAAGAATTACCAAAGCAAGACCTAAAGTCAGTTCAAAAAGCTAATCCAGATCCCATGCCTAAAATAAATACCACCAAATATTGGGAATGGATAGATAGACATAAATATGACCACATAAAGCCCTGGTACAAGAATTCTCGTGATGAAATGATAAATGAGCTATATTCTACAGCCAAAGAATGTTGGGCTAAATATTACGAAGATGATCAATATGACTGGGAATTATTCTTAGCCGAATTGGAAGAATTTGATAAAATTGCAAGAAGAGATAATCTGTATCTCGTCAAATTTGGTGATGCCATAGATAAGCTAAAAGAATGGATCAAATATAATGATGAGGTGAATAGGCACATAAAATGCGTAGAACTTGCCGACTATCTAAGAAGATACAACGAGAATAAGAAAACCGTATTTGTAGAACCTCCTTCTGGCTATAAGGTTGCAAAATTACAACCACAGATAATAGAATGCCATAGCACAATAAATGAACGTGAATGTATGGAGGCCAATGGTGAGGAATACGAATCAGATTATAATGATGGCTTATCTGATGATGGCTTATTTGATGATATTAATCAATTATAAGAGCTAGTTATTTTATTTTTTCAAATATATTAACAAAAAATTAGTAATTAAATAAATACTATATATTTCAAAGAAATGTTTTCAAGACTAGTTCGTCATTTACCAAATAGGCCAGATATTATAGAAGTTAAGTTTAGTGGCCGACAGTTCTCTAGAAAAAGAATTGCAAATCTTGATCAAAAACTTAAAGCCCGATATCCAGGCAAACAGTTTCAAATCTTACTTCCTTATGAGAATTGGAAGCCTGGTCAATGGACTACAAATGGAGAAGACGCAAACCTTTTCTCTCTACTTGATCACTATGATGCGAGTCAATTGCCTGACAATATAGGTGATCCAGAGCGATTTGATAACTTTATCATTTATTTGAGGGATTCACCAGCAGTATCAGGTGGATGTGGCGATACAAATGATTGTCTTTATCAGTGCTTAAAAATGGCTTATGGCTCTTATTCGAATATGCCTCAAAGTATTGAAAAGCCTGAGTATATTAAAGATTATCTAAATTTGGCACGAGATGATCCTATTCCCATTGCCTGTATTGAAAAAATAGAACGATTAGCTCGAAGTATTGCTATCAATGTTGTAGGTGATCATACCTATATCTCTAAGAGTCCAGCACAAAGAAGAATAACCCTTACTCTCACTAATGGACATTATTCCCTCACTCTTAATCCGGATAGAAAACATCCCAGCTTTGAATGTAAAAGGCCAAAGAAGCCTATAACTTATCAGGAGAATGAAGTAAAAGATACTGTTGAAATATATAATGGAAAGGCAATTAAGTTTATTACCGTCCAGCGATTTCAAAAACTTAAGTTTAGCAAAAACTACTCTTTCGTTCCAGCTAAACGTCAAGAATCATTGGAAAAGGCATATATCAGAATTAATACTGAACGAAATGCCTTTTTACAGGAGACGAAAAAGCTAGGCATCCCAATTGATATATCATTACTTGATTGGAACATAAAGAAAACGGCTTTATGGTTATTCGAAAAATTAAGTGTAGGTATTCCTGCTAATGAACCTCTTGATGCGCTTGAAGCACAATGGATAAGTAAAGCAATGATAGGAGGAATTATCTGGGCACAAAATAACTGGGAAGGATATGGAAGGAGTTATGATGAAACGAGTCTTTATCCTAGTATTCAGCAATCAGCTTTAAACTTTCCTATCGGTAAAGGTAAGTTTCAGATTTTAAAAGACTTTACTAACCATCGAGGATATAGCCATTTTGGAATATTTCGTGCAAGTATTGAAAAAAAGGATACCCCACTATTTCGATATAATTATCATAATGTATATACTCATATTGATCTTACACGTGCCAGAGCTCTTGGTCTCCAAGTTGCATTAATTCAGGATGGAGTCTCTAATGCTCTTATTTATGAAAAAGAAACTCGAATTCGAGGCAGTGTAATCTTTGGAGAGTATGTAGATTTTCTCTTAAAAATTAAGAATCAGGGTGGTATAGCTAGCCAAGTAGCTAAAAGAATTCTTAATACACTATGGGGTGCACTTTGCCAAAGAAAGAAAACATACAAGACTCTTACAACATCGAGTAAATCTTTTGACTTTCCAGATGGTGAGGTATTAGACTCGATTATACCAATAGGAGAAGAGCAGTGGAGATTCCAGTTCACGAATCCAGGTAATCCCTTTAAAGGTGAATACCCGAGAATTGCCCCATTTCTTCTAGCACATGGTCGAAAGTTTATTTCTGAAATGGTACAACCCTATGTGGATAAAGTCAGACGTATTCATACTGATGGGTTCATTCTAGAAGAAGACGTTAACTTTTCTCCTCTTATAGCCTGTGCTAAAGATGCATTTAAGACTCTAAAAGCTTTAAAATTTGAAAAAGAGGGAGAATGTATTGTAAAAAATGCCAACCAAGTGGTATGGACCGTATAATTAAATATTTTTTTCCTTAGATGTAGAAGTACAAAGATGGAACACGACAACTCATTCCCATTCACAAACAAGCATCCTAGTTTTATCGAGCCAGAAATGTATCTGGCCGAAATTATAAAAGCTTTAAAAGGTGTCATATTGGCAGGTTTACAAGATGGATATGGTAAAGAAAGCTATCTTATAAAGAATCACGTAAACTATATTAAGAAAATAGAATCTGCCAACAATCCAGAAGGCTATATTCGTTATACAGCTAAGAAATTGTTGCCAAATGAAGAATCGTATTATGAGAAGACTGCAAAGATTCGAGCAAAGTATCCATTTAATCCAGATCTTGCTTTTAGAATTATAAAGGTCTATGATTTATATAAACATATTCCTAAGGAAACTAAAGAAGCACCACCTAGACGTAAGCTTACTGAAGATGAAGCTGAAGACGTCTTAGATGAACTTCTTGGTAATAAGCTATGAATTTATTATTAAAAATTGTATGCAAAGGCTGATGACGAAGTAACTTTGTCACTAGGCATTTTTTATTTTTTGCATAAAAGGCTGATGACGAAGTAACTTTGTCACTAGGCAATATTAAAAATTTTGTGCAAAGGCTGATGACGAAGTAACTTTGTCACTAGGCAATATTAAAAATTTTGTGCAAAGGCTGATGACGAAGTAACTTTGTCACTAGGCAATATTAAAAATTTTGTGCAAAGGCTGATGACGAAGTAACTTTGTCACTAGAGATTTTTCATTTTTAGAAAAAAATCGTAATTGAATATAGCCTATACTAAAGTAACAATAAAAAAGATGAGTGCTAATAGATATACTACTAATCCATTGACCGGCAGAACAATTCGTGTTGGTGGTTCAACTTTCAATCAGCTAGTTTTAGAAGCATATGATTATCTTGATAGTGGATTGGTTCGAAGAGCAACTGCACCTCCACTTCCTTCTGTAAGGGAAAGTTATCTCAATGTAGATACTGGACGTATGGTTCAATTTGGAACTAGAACGTATTATTATTTAATTCAAAGGGCTGGGTATGAAATAATAGAAGATTACTATCTTGTTCCTCCAAGATATGCAGAAATCGCGCAGTCTAATCCATCTTTATTGTATTTGCAAGATACTCAGGTTAGACTTGAATACTTGGAAACTGCACGTAATATAACTGTTCATCGTGCTGAATGGGAACGACTTAATCCAAGTTATAGGCAAGGGGTTGAAGAAGCACGCCAATTTACTAGACAAAGAAGAAGAGAAGCACAACGAGAGGAACAATCAAGAAGGCTTGCCGAACTTAATATTGCCTTATGCAGGGAGTGCCAAATGCCTGTAAATCTTAACGAATTACCTGAGAGCGGTCTTTGTGAAGACTGTAGTAAAGAATGAATATAAAAACAGGTAATTAAATAATTTTATTTTTATGTAGATAATTCTGAAAAAAATGGTTGAGCAAATTAGAAAATACTGCCCAGTTTGTGGACTTGTATTGGCCAAGCCAAGAAGAGGCCTATCTACTATCGAATTCAGACGAACTGTACAAAGATGTACCGATATAGACAGCTTACATGAAAATATATATAAGCTAATCAAAATATATAGATCGGTCTCTCTAGATGATGAACTTACTTTTACCTTTACTCGAGACTATGAGGAACAGTTAAATAGTATTGAACCAGATGTTGAATCGATCAAGATTTGGCTACTCAAACGAATTAATGAGCTAGATAGGGATGTAGGAGAAAAAGCTTTATATCGATTTTTATTTGATTTATATGTAGAAGGGATAAATGAACCCTTTGCCGTATTTTATGGTATGTATTGTATTGTAATAGATAATCCCTTAAGCAAAAACTTTGTTTCTCGTGCATTGAAGGCCTTTGGCATAGTAACAAAAATGTCAAGAATGGTAATAGATGGTAAGGAAAAAAGTACTATAACTATAAATGCGACTAGAGAAGAGTTACTTGAGCTTTTTAGAAAGAATGGAATAGACTGTTAATTCCCACTTGTAGGGTAGGCTTTTTCATTAAGCCATCATTGAATAGTTTTAGAAGTGCTTCAATACCTTCTATTATTTTTTCGTCACTTAGAGGACGCTCATTCAAAAGTTCTCTATATCGATCAAAAGGTGTTACTGATACTGGGGAATTATTTCTAGTAATACATACATTCTTAACTTGGGACAGGAATTTCTTATACTCATCTCCAAGAGTACGATCATTTATTCCATAAGCTTCTCTAAAAACATATTTAGCCCAAATTTCTGAATTTTTTACCTTCGATAAGGCGTCTGGTATTAAGTAAAGTTTACGTTCCTTAGGAGAAGGAAAGTTTCGGGCAAATTCCTTTAACAAATTATTCTTTTTAGCTTCAGCTATTGCCTTCTGCCCATAAGAAGTAAATCGACATCTTAGATCATTCTTGGATGAATCTGTGATGATTCTAGAATCGTTCTTGGATGATCTTAGATCGATCTTAGATGAATCTGTGATGATTCTAGAATCGTTCTTGGATGATCTTAGATCGATCTTAGATGAACACGTGATCATTTTAGAAGCGTTATTCAAGGACGATTTCATAAAAGTTCTAAGACTAGTATCCCATCGAACTCTGATTGCTAAAGGGTCAGTTTTAGGGCGTCTTAAGTCAAATACTATGAATTCCCTACTTAAGGTTAGTTCATCAATGATTGGGGCAATAGAATCTGACTCATTAGTATATTGGCTAATGATGCGCTTTGTATCACTTAAACTACCATGCCCACCATGTAGAGAAATATAATTTACATTTTCTCGAATTGCTTTTGGGATGGCAAAGAATCTTTGGGCTACATAAATAGCCGAAATATTTCTATGTCGTCCATGGGTAAAGTATCCAGTTATTTTTTCTTGGATGTTTTTAGGGGCATCCATTAAATCCTCAAATATAACTACAGTAGCAATTTTGGGGTCAAAGTCTTCTACATCCGGTATTTGGTGATATGAAATCGCTCTAAAAGTAACGTCTTCACTATCATCAATTAAATCTTTTACCATTTGCCATTTAGGTTCGTCTAAATACCTACAAATAAGGACTATTTCATCACAAAGAATATATCGATTTCCATCCTCTTTGGCTTTTGCATCTCCCATTAGTAAATTAAGAAGCATAGTAGTCTTTCCAGAATCTGAACTACCGGCTACAGCAAGACGAAAATTCCATACTGGAGCATATTCATTTCCTTGCCTAGTATCACTACTATATTCATCCAAATTGTATACATATAAGTCCATTTTAAGCAATTAGTAGTATATAGTGTATAGTATATTCAAAATGGCATATGTTCCCACTGATCCTACAGGACCCCCTCCAGCACATTTAGTAGCAATGGATATTAATCAGCTAATTAATGCACTTAAGAATGGCGCAGATGCCCTGCTGGTAAATGGTCGAATGACTATTACACCAAATCTTATAAATATTAATCATGAGATTAAGCATATTATTGGATTGATTATAGCTTATGGTATACAGGTTGAAGAAAGAGCAAGACAAACTAGGGAAGAGCTTGATACTTCGACTGGTTTATTAAATTTTTTGCAAGAAGTGACCAATGCTAGAGAACGTGAGATTCATGGTATTAGACAGCGTCTTATTGCATGTCAAAATGAGAGGAACAGATTGCAAAATGAGAGAAATCATCTGGTAAATGCAAATCGTGATCAAGCTAATCAATTACAAGTTCAGCAAGTACAGCAAAGAAGAATTAGGGATAATTTGCAACAAGGAAATGATAGATTAACACACCAACTTGCAATAGAACGACTTACATCTAGAAATTTGGGACGAATTCGTGATAGAATGCAAGCACAATTGGCTGTACTTAGAATTCAAGCACAGTGGTTTCGAATTAGACAAGCAAATCCCATAGTCAACAATCCTCCTCCAGATAATCCCACAGTAGTATGGCTACCGTTGCAATAGGAATGCCAGTTTTTGCTGGAAATGATGACGATGATCTTGAGAGATTTTTTGAGTTATATAAGGGCTATATTCATAGTATTGGAATTGATCCATCGGCTGTTGCTGGTAATCCAGCAGGTTGGGAGAAAGCTATGGGTATACTTCGTGCTTGCTTAACTGGTCCGGCCTCCAGATGGTATGATGCTAATATCCTAGGAAAGAGAGTTAGACTTAGAAATATTCTTCTTCGTCTTGCACATGGTGATGAGCCAGCATTTAAGGCTTTGGCTGGTAATGCTGGTAATTGTCCAGTAAATACATGGGTTGTAGGTTCTCCTGCACAAGCTCATATGACTGATGGTGCAGTACCACCTGCAGGTGTTAATAATCCAGTCACTGATATCTGGCCTGATTATGCTATAGAAGGAAATAGAGATATTTGGTTAAATCGTGCTGGTATGGAATTTACTAATGACCCTCTTAATCACAATGTTCTTGGTGGTGGTGCTGGAGCTGGTGTTGCAATTGCTGGTGGAGCAGGTGTCGGTCATCCGTATGTAATTCCAGCCCGTCCCTGTCATGTTCTAATTAAAATGCGTAATGAATTTCCTACACAACAGAATGCCAGACGTCAGTTAAGGTTTGGTAACCTTTTTCAGGAAAATATGCCTGTTCGAGATTTCTATGATAAAGTTAGAAGAAGTGCTGAACTATTAGGTTATGGTAATGATGTTTTAGTTAATCAGTTTCTAAGAGGTCTGAATGATGATTGTGCTATTGAGGCTGAAAGGATTGGTGCTGAACGAGATATAGAGGAATTAGTAGGTCTTCTTGAACGAGTTGAAAAAAGAAAGGCTGAATTACGTCTTGGTAGAGAAAGACGAGAAAATATACAGTATCAGAGGGATAGACAAATTATTCTAGAGCAATTGCCACCAGTTAGTCAGGAGCCAGTTATATTAAAACCAGTACAAAATCATGCAGTTACCCAAGGAGAAATGAGTCGATTATTGCAACAACAGGCTGAAGGGTTTCAATCCCAAATTCGTCAATTACAGGAAAGTCTTAAGGCTCGAGATGTAAAGCCAGTTTATAGACCTAAACCCAAACCTAAGCCTCAATATCAGGATGATTGGGGATTTTATGAAGAGGATCCATACCCTGATGAAGGTTCTAATCCGTTTGATGAAGATAGGGATCCTATTGATTTACAACAGTTATTTGATGCAGTACCAGGTAGACCTGCTCCTAGAAATACATTAGAACAAAGATTAGCTGGTAAGATTGCTAAAAGAATCGCAAAAGCTAGAGAAAGACGTGAAGATGCAGAGTTAAATAGGGCAATGCGTGAACTTTCCTTAGATGATCATGATGATCCTATGGATACTTCCAATGCTATTCGAGGTGTACCTATAGAATTGGTTCAAGGTGAGAATGGAGAAATTATGCTCATCCAAAAAAAAAGATAGTTTCAAATAAAGGTAAAGGTAAACCATCACCACCAGCAATTAAATCAGCACCATCTAAATTGATATCTAAATCCACTAAAATGGTAAAAATCCCTGCTATTAAGCCATCAACGAATTTTACTAAAACGGAGCTCTTAAATCTTCTAAAACTTGCTGATATCAGAAAGATTATTCAGGAGATCGTCTATAAAATATTAGAAAATTATGATAGCGCCCCTCAAGAACAACCAGCAGTACAGGAAGAGTATTTGGGTCCAACGGCTATGGATATTGATGTCGCTCGATTGGAAAATACTAAAGATCTTTTAGCTATAAATGGAAATGTAAATGGGGTGAATATTCAGTGTCTAGCGGATTCCTGTGCTAATGTTTCCTTTATCCAAGAAGAAGCATGTCACGAACTAAAACTAAAAGTTGATAAATCTATAAAGCATAGTATTACTGGTGCATCAGGGGATGGTGAGACATTTGGTATAGTAAAAAATGTATCGATAAACCTTTCACCACCACAGAGTGGTAGTTGTATCATTAAAGAAGATCTTGTAGTCCTAAAAGGGTATAAGCATAGAGAAATCGGTTTAAGCCGAGCGTGCCTTAAAAGGTATAATTATGATGTTCATGAATCTCGAAGTCATATTGCCCTTACCTGCAATGATAAAGACTATTTTATTCCTATAATTCCAGATGCAAATCGAACATAAAAAAATATATATAAAATTCCAATCGATTTATTCAACATATTCTAGATAAGATTCATTTGGTTCATCAGAATCACTTGGATCCTCTGAGTACTCTTGCCAGTTTGCAGGATCGTCTGGATCTTCATTTCCCCAGTAATCTGAATACCAAACTGGATCTTCTGGATCACCGAATGTTGGGATTTCATAAGGATCCAACCCATCAGCTAACATTCTGATATTATAAAATATATGATTCTTTTCTGTATTTTTATATGCAAATCCACCTTGTAACATAATTTTTTCTATCTCTACCTGATACGCAAAGACTTCTCTTTTTTTATCGGCCAAATCCATAAATTTTTTATATAGAGAATCTTTAAGAGCTTTATTCGTACCTACATATTTTTTATAAGCATGTTCTAATTCTTCATCACTATTCTTATAATCCATTACAGCTTTCCAGTAGTCCTCTTCGGCAAGCTGGTTAAGTTGATACATGATGACACGAGCAATTTCATGTATCTGAAATATATCGGTTCTCTTGAAAGTAGCATTAACATTGTGGCCAGTTTCCTTGATTGGAGTATTTAGCCAGTTTTCTACCCACTCTGGGGATATATCTAAGAATGTAGCAATGTCAGTATACATTTTTTAGTATATAATGGATATGTTTAATTTCGAATATTTATTATATGATTTACTTTATTATACCCTTATCTTTAATTACAATTTTAGGATTTTTCGAAAAAAAATATAACCTATTTTGTATCATTATAGATACGTACTAGATTGGGGACGTCTTCTTGTAATCTATCAGCTGGCTCCCATGTAGATTCATCTTCTGGATAGCGCTCCCATTTGACTAAGTATTGGAGTTGACCCTTTCTAGTGCGGTGCTTGAGAATTTTCTCAGGTACATATCTTTCTGGCCGTCCTCTTATGATCGAATCAGGTGGGGGTTTTTCATTAGCTGGAATAACCTGTAGTTCTTTTCTAGTATATGCACATCTAGATACTCCTAACCTGCCATGTGGTCCATCAAGTAAATATGTAGGCGGTTGTTCAGGAGAAAGGATAAGTTTCTTAATTATACGAACTTTTGGGTCCCATTTAATGTCACCTATTCTGAACTTACCATGTAATTTTTTTCCAAGTACTGATATAGGTTCATGAAGTTTGGTTCGAACTTGTGTCCCCTCTAATAGTAATTCTGTATTCTTGTCAATTTTAGGTGGACCTTCTGGGATTTTAGGCGGATCTTTTTGCCACTTTTTATCTACTAATCTTACTATATCATGGAAGTCTTCAGACCATTCTACCGATGTCTCACCAGTTTTTAGTTCCTGTGCTGTCATTCTTCTAAAAAGCGGTTTTTCTATAGCCTGAATTGCTCTCTCTGCAAATGATTGCTGTTTATGACGTTCAGGTTCTCCAAATCTCATCATAACTCCAATGCTATTAAGGAAAAAATCACGTATTTGTGAATTGGTAAATTCTGAACCAGAATCAGTTTCTAGTCTATGGGTAGGAGGTTGGATACGACCACGTCCATATATTTTAATAAATGCTTTTAATACACTATTAGCTGTCTTATTTTTAATAGGCTTGGCATCTACTCGTCTTCTGGATATTTCTACTACTACGAGAAAATAATGGTATCCCTTAGGGTCTATAGGCATTTCTGCTAAATCAGACTGCTGGGTAGCATTTTCTTTCCAGACGATTACTTTTGGACGCTCAGATCTTTTCTCCTTTAGAGGTCTTCGATAGATGTTATAATGCTCTTGGTCTTTAAGAAGACGTGCTGGTACCCCTGATAGGTTATAAAATTTGTAATACCTCTCTAAAGGGGTCATATCGCTCAAAATTAAAGTTTTACTTCTAGAATTCAAATTTGTGGATATGACAGAGATACATTGTACAAAGTGTAAAAAGAAGACAGAAACGTCTTCAGAAGTTCAGGATATGACTGATAAAGGTCGATATCGAATTCATGGTGATTGTATTATTTGTGGGACGCACAAGAATACCCTTACTGGTGAGAATTGGGAGGTTAAAACACATAGTAAAAGAGAAATTCTGGATGCTAAGAAAAAGAGAAAGAAGACGGCTACAAACAAGAAGGCTAAGAAACTTGGTCTTAAGATTTTGGATGCCGATGACAAAGTTCAGGCTTATATTAAGAGGTATTTAAGAAAAGCGACAGAAGAGGGTTAATTACGATTTTTTTTTCAGGTATATTTGTATACTATTGGAAGGTATAACCACTTTTGGTACAAGTAGGTATATATAGGTAGTTGGTACAAGAAGTGATGCTATATATACCCAATATTTTGGTACAAAGAGCAGGATTTTTCATCGTACCAAATTCTGACCACTTTTTGTACCAGGAAAATAAGGAAATTGGCGTTCTGAAGGCTTTAGAAATGTAAAATTGATACTTTTGGATCGGGTACATTGGTTCAAGGAATTTTTCCAAAAAGTTTTATATATATAGCGTTGTATATAGGTATATATGTATATAGTGTCTGGAGTTGGATAATATTTTTGGAAATTGTCTTCGTACCATTGTACCAAACCATTATTGTGTATGATTTTGCCTTTATTTTGTGATTTTGATGGTTATTTGATATGTTTTCTGGTACGAGGACTGGTACGAAGTTGGTACGAGGGGTATATATAGGAGGTTGTACCAGGGGAAATGGTATTTATCTATGGTATTGTTAGAGATGCGCCGTAAGGCGCTGGAAGGCTAACTGGAAGGGGATCTGGTAGGGTTTCCCACGGAGGGGGGATGTATAGGGGCTTTAGCCACCGCTGGGTTTCGCCCGGCACTGACGACTCACATAATAGGTCTGTGTGACATTTTCGCATATTAATTTCACATATATATTCACTCTATTTTTTTCCCCAAACAATCATGAGAAAATGGCCTGCTTCACAGGCGCTTCGCATGAAAGAATGTCTACAAGCAACACAGGACCAGCTCTAAAAGTAAATATTAACGTCAAAAGCATATGTTATGAAGGGCTGAGGGACTCACAATTTTGAGATCGCCAGGCGTAAAACCAACTATAGTCTCTCCTGTAGATCTCCATGTGAAAAGGTATGAGGATTCCGTTTACATGTGCTTTAATGGAACTCTTGGCATCAGACGACAATACTAATTACGCCATATACCTCCTTATCTTTTTTTCCCAGCAAGATATAAAGCATGTAGAGGTATGTGGAAGTTCAGCCAACTTTCCGCAAAAATATTCCTGTAAAATAGTTTCACTAGCGTAGCTAACGCAAAATAAGGTATGTATATGCCAGAAGTTATGTATGTATGGGAATGAGTTTTTCTCACCATGGGTCTTGTATTTAGGAAAGCAGGATGTCTGGTAACTCCAAAGCATCTGATAAATTTGACAAGTTGGTCGAAGGTGGAGATATTATTCTTTATTGTTTAACTCCTGGCGAGGATATTTTTGACGTACAAATATCTAGTGCTAATAAGAATCAAGTCTTTTCTCTTGCGGAGGCAATCAGAAACCGTCGTCTAGATCTATTTAAGGATATTGATTCAAGCAAGTTGATTTTATATATGAATAAGGGAGAAGCTGATAGTGTCGTAATTCTCAGCTTAAAAAATGACAAAAGGGCCATATTGAGTGGTACAGAATTGATGAAACCAGAAAACACAATTTTTAGTTATTTTAACGACCAACCCCGGCCTAAATATCAAGGCGAAAAGGGGATCAGTGTTATCGTATATCCTCCTACAGATAATTAGTATATTTCATTATCATACTATGTAATAGTTTTTATGTATTGTAGGCCGGCTACCGGCAACTATTTTATTTCATAAATAAAGTATTATTATCTTATCAATATATGAGTAAGCGGGTCATGTGTAATGATGCAATGCCTGTACTACATAAAAACCTATATTAATGGCCAGTATTCTCTTTCCCGAACAGAAATATTTTTTTATTTTACTCCGGAAAGTAACACTATTTTTTGTCCGAGTCTAACTACCTATAAAAGCACTATGTCTGAAATTAGTACACCTTATACTCCAGCTTCCACCTCTACTACTGTTACTGGAAATGAGACGGTCTCGCTGGCTGACGAAATTAAAAAATATGGCACGGCCAAGCTTATAGAATTTTTGCAAGAACGGGACTTAGAGCTTAGTGAGACTGCTATCAAAATTTTAGAAAAGGAGGAGATTACGGGCCAGAACTTCTTTGACTTGACCCAGGAAGAGCTTGAGAAGTGGGGAATGCCAGGTGGACCTGCTAAGAGACTCGTGAAGTTCGCTAAGGACTGTAAGGAGAAGAAGTTGAGGGCCTTTTCAACATACCGCAGTTTGAAAGAAGTTCTGGTAAAATATGACATTAAATCCAATGGCACAGACGCCATCCCTCTCTTTTCGCTACAACCCCCCAAGATTCAAGATTCCAACAAGCACTTAGGATACTGTGTGGAGAATATTTTGTTCAGAATGAAGCATTATGGATCATTGGTTGTGGATAGCTTGAAGTCTATGCGCAATGAATACGTTTCGACCATACTTCATACGGCCCTCCATATCGCAGAAGATGAAACAAGTAAGGAATTTAGCATGAGGCCTGAATTCGAAATAATTGGGGAAGAAAGTTCCGGCCGGGTCAACTATGCAATAACGGTATGTGATTTTTTTGGCATTTTTCATTCATATGATTTTCGAGGATATACTAATGACATACCTGCCTTCCAGGAATCAGAGAATCTTATTTGTGTCACTGAGGATAAGGTCTAGCGTAATATTCTCGAAGGTTATGCCCAAAATATAAAACAGCTCGAGAGCTCCTACGAAACAAACAGGAGGGGAAAACGAAAACGTGAGGAGGATGATTTCGATTATCTGTATGGTATCGTGACCACTGCCAGGGATTGGCATTTCCTGCTTTATAGTCTGGGTGAAATTTCTCAGGCGAGTGAACGAATTCAACAAGAAGGCCTTGGTCAAAGATTCCGAAAAATATAAAACGTTACATAGTGGCGTGAAAAAGGTCTTGGGTATGGTAGTTGGAATGTTAGTAGATAGGGCAAGTGCGGAAGACGAATCTCCCTCAAAGAAAAAAGCTAGGGTGGAGGGATATCGATCGAAAAAATAATCATATATATTAGCCTAGACGTCATGTATCAGTTGTATCACGGGCTACGTTCCGATCTTGTATTTATTTTTTGTATATATTAATAAAAAATTTTCTTGGCAAATTTCAGCGAACTCGGTTCGCCCAAAATCACATGATATATTTTTTTATTTTGAATGCTTATATACAGTGTATTAGTTTTATATATTATAGATCATGTCATCCGAGCTTGAAGTATTGAAACAGCGTATCATAGAACTTGAGGCTGAGAATGCCGAAATACCTGATCTTAGAAGAAAGATCTCAGAGTTCGATGCTGAGAGAGTTGATCTTAGAAGAAAGCTCTCAGTGTCTGATGCTGAAATAGCTGAACTTAAGCGCAGTAATAACGAGTTTCTAAGAGCGAATAAGGAATATAACGAGAGGCATGATGCTGAAAATGCCAAACTCAGGGCCACAATCGAGGAGTTGAAATCTGAGAATATTGAAGTTAGAGATAGACTCACGAAAGTGGAACAGAGGCAGGTGCTAAATGATAATTCTTCTAATGATAATACCCCTAACATTAACTCATCTAACTTCAATTCGGGTGCGGTCCATCATGAAAAACTGTTAGAGAAAGAGATGGATAGTTTCTTGCTTGAGGCTCATAAGAAAATCGTTAGTAGTGAAATAAAGCAACGCAATAAGGAAAAGAAACTTAGCAAAGCAGAGCAAGCATCTCTTAACCAAGATCAAGAATCTGACACCGGGTGCTCCACTTCTGAAAATCGCGCTTCCGATCCTGAAGGGATCATACCAGAAGTATCAAATCCCGTGACTAAAATTTCAGCCGGGGCGCCCCTGTCGAAAAATAGTCATAGGAAAAAGGGTGCGGAAAATATTTCTCAAATGATATCTGATGGTATTCGAAACGATTCACAGTCTCAAAAATGTATTCTTGGTTTTTCTAACGATATATTATTGCAACAAAGCCAAATTTCTTCTACAGTATCACTGCTTACTTTAGCTCAATTATTCGATAAAGCGACTGATGCTGAATATGGTGCAATTCATGCGAATCAGGAAGAAATTTTGTGCTGGTACTACTATGGAAAGAAATTTATAACTCAAGTTAACGAAGTTACCAAAGGTAACAAAATTGGTGAGAAAAAAGCGAAAGGAATTATTTATGATAAAATGTTAGAGGATCTTTCCATTCTCCATAAAAAGAGATCTGAAGAAACGGGTTTACAACTCCCAGAAATCACACGTAAATACTTGCAAGGGAAAACTCAGGAAGCTGTAAAGATATATAATTTATTTGAAAAGGTAGGCGTGGACAAAATTAAGTATATTACAACATATACTGCAAATGCTATTTCAGAGTTGACTAATGATAAGCTTCAAGAGATCATAGATAATTGTTCACTCTGTGAACATCCAAAGGAATTGCATCACACGTCACCAAAAGATGAGTCTTCGATTTCTGAAATTTCAGCCGGGGCGCCCCTGCCGAAAAATAATGTGACTGAAAATTCTGAGACTAGCTTACCCATACCTGAAGAAAATTCATCCTTATCAGCCGATTTGGATGATTATATAAATATGCTCACGGGGGATATTGATGATGAGACTCTTGTTGAGATAGCAACCGAGAACGAGGCTAAGGTAGAGAAAGAAGAGGTGAACGAAATGAATGAATGGATGCCAGACGATTCGGATGATGATGGATATGGTGGATATAATGAATATGGTGAACGTGATAGAGGTTATTACTATCGTGATGGAGGATATGAAAGAAAAACCTCCCCAATGATGAGCCCTATTATCTCACCGGTAACCGCCTAGAGAGTCCGTAATAATTAGTTATTTTTTCGAAATAGACGTATGATCGTCCGGCGCAGTATTCGAACTCATTTGTCTGTTAATCGGCGCGAAAACTCGGCCTTGGAAGACCAGCCATGGACCACAAGACCCGACCAGGCATGGCGAAACCAAGTCGATTAACAACACTAAATTCATGGGCACAGTCCCGAACCTTTGTATTTATTTTTAACTTTGTTTAACTGAATGTATTTCTTGAAAACCGAATGTTAATAAAGCTTGTCTTTACATTTGCCACATAACATTGAATAATTCCTTCGTGTATAAAAATTCGAAAAAGGTATAGAGGTTATATAATATAGGCGGAACTTCGTCATGTGAGATCGATGCGCAGTTGGGGTCCGAAAAAAGCCTTATCATGTGGATCAACTTGAATTATTAAGCGGATCCTCAGTTATATACTACACTTTTTCCAAACAAAAAAAAAAAAGTCATGCTTAACGTCACCAACGTCATTAAAAAATCTTGCTTGGTGATTTTGATCCCGTCTGTTGGGTATATTTCTTTACGAATAAATAGAATAAATATAATAGTTACGTATTCTGCAAAAATCATTATACTAATGTCGATTATCTCTTGCTAGACTTTTTATTTTATCTAAAGTAATGGAAACTTTTCAAAAGGATCATGAAACGCTTGAAACTCTATCTATGTATGAGAAAAGTCCTGGCGAAGCACAAAGGTTTCTCGGTAATAAATAGTTTTTTTATATTTTTTTTCCATAGCGCAGTGATAATATATGTGGCCCTTGATGTAATTATTTATAGCTCGCGTGAGCAAGAACTTCAGGTGGCCCACTTCAATGCCGGAATACATTAGAAGGGGTACGTTTATATATATCACCGATGATGACGATGAAGAGTTTGAGTTAGAGGTTGGGCTTAATTACTTATTTTTCTACAACGCACTTGACAACGGTGAATTTGCTGAACGTAAAAATGAGTGGGTGACAGTACACAAACAGAGAGTAGTAGGGTATGGGCAAAGGTATGACGATGATAGTCTGAGCTACATTCTTGAAATTATGCCTGGCGCTGTCCAACTTCCTGTCGACCAGACAAAACTGCCACGTAGTCCACCGGCGAAGATGGTGACAAGTTCAGCGTGTAAACAATGGTGACGACTACAAGGTTTGAATATGCACTTAATTATATATTTAGGACATTTCATTATGAAATTTAGTACTTTAAAGATATATTCATGTACTGTAGTTTCAAGTTAACTTAAATAAATTTTTCAAATAAAGGTCAGAGTTCGCGTCAGAAGACCAAGTGATGGATCAATTGTTTTACTTCCTTATGATTTTTATGATGTGCAATATAACAATAAATTGTATTCATGTGTGGTGGATACAGGTGCACCACAAACAATCTTGCCACATTATATTAAAAGAACACTTGGTGGAAGATGGGGATGGAGTACAAATTGTGAGATAGCCGAAGGTTATGGAGCACCTGCATTGAAATATTCTGCATGTAGAATGTTTGATGTTTCTATTGGCGACGATAATAATTGGAGCAAGTGGGTTCAGGCTAAAATCACGATCTGGGAAAAGAAACCCGGTAATCAGGTTGAATATGCACTTGTAGGTAACGATGTCACGGATCAACTAGCTTATATACATGAGCCGAGAAATCCACTTAAATTCTTGGATGTTAGAGATGAGGCTAGACTTACTGTATTTTCGAATACTTGTATTTAACAATTAATGTTTTCCTGAAATGAGTGAAAAATTTTAAATATGTGAGAGAATTTTATTCATAAGAATAAATCATATTTTTTCTGATCGTCGCTAACGAAAAAAAATAAAGGTTGCACCTGTAATAATCATGTGAGAATAATTACCCGAAAAATGATTTTATGATGTGATAAAATATGAATTATGTATGTGTTAAAATTAAAATATGTGATGTCAAAAATTCTATATTATGTGATATTATTTTAATAAAAATTTATATGCATTCATTTTATGTTATATTATGTGATGAATAGAAATCACCTGAAATGCGCAGAAGATATTCTTGCTGAAGAATAGGGGCTGTGCGACGTAAGATTGGCATATATATATTCGCATTATTTTTTTCGTGTTATGGAATCCGAGCTTGCGTTACTTAGAGAAGAAAATGCCAGACTTATGGCAAAGATAACTGGGCTCGAGTTCGAGAAAGCTGAGCTTATAGAAAAAAACGTGATCATGTCTTCGGGCTACGTATCTGAATTTGTATTTATAGAATGTATCGCAAAATAAAAACTTTTTTTACACTTCATCTGATTAGCCAGTGACGATATGCTATTTTTTGATCGTCAAGCTAATGCATTCTAATACAGGATAATTTTGCAATTCAGGATCGGCTAATTATTGGATAATGCGATGATCCAGGGACTTCTATGTTTTTTCGTCTATCAACTGCAAGAAATGATGAAATGCGCTCAATATTCATTAAGGTTCCAACCTTTCACAGGATCGGCTAACGCATCCAATAGTGCATTATGTTCTATTACTCCGAATGCATCAGATCTAGAGAATGCGTCGAATAATCCATTTTTTTCCTGTTCAGATATATTTGGAAGACGTCTGGTGAATTCCCTAATTACAATATTTCGATGGCGAGCCAACCGGGCTTGATAAAGTTTATTCCAAGCATCTTCCCCAAAATGAGCTAAATAATCCCATCCAGTATACATTTTGCTAGGGTCCCAATAATTGTCCCGATCATCGTCATCATCGTCATCTTCATCATCAGTCTCGAATTCATCCCAATCATCATCGTCATCTGGTCCCAAAAGGACCTCTTCATCTGCCTCGATCTTATCATACCCATCAACTATCTCTGTTTCTTCATCATCTATTAATCCTAGAGCCTTCAAAAGTTCGTAATCTCCGTCCACAGAACTAAGACCAGAATCGATTAGTAAGTTTCGTTCCATAGCTAATGTAATACTCAAAATTTACTTATCTTTATTTTAGCGTCCTAAAGCCTCCTCGATTAAAAGTTGGGAGTTGCTTAAGCAAGCTGGTCGAAAATAGATTGCATAAAAATCGGGTCGGATAGAAGGATTAGAGATGTTTGTAATTACCGTCGAAATAATCATGTGAGGAAATCGATCAGCCTGAAATGCGCAGAAGATATTCGGTAAAATTCTTGCCGAAGAATAGGGGCTGTGCGACGTTGGCATATATGGGATGAGTGCTGGGAAAAGGGACCAAATCGATTTTTTTTTTGAAAAAAACTTTTTTCCTATTTCCCAAGGTAAACGAAATTTCGCAACCCGCAAATACGAATCTTGCAACTATGTAAATAAACAAATAGAACGGGCATATTCGCTACGCAAGAAAGTTCCAGTGAAAATGATGGAGACGAAACTTACTTAGCGAAGTGTCAGACGAGACATTACGCAATTAAGGGTAGGCTTACTTTCGGTTTAGGCTGAGCATTTGCAAGATAGCGTCTTCAGAGCTTGTATTTAATACATAGTTTCCCTTTTACTTTAGCGCCTTCGGCCAAGGTTCTCGTTAGCGTCACGACCGAGGTCAGGATGAAAAACAACGAATATAGCGGGTTATTGGGTGGTGGATAGAATTGACGCAATGAATAGGATAGTCTGTCATGTATGAAGCGGGACCAGCGCCTTTCAACTGTATCGTAAGCAAAGTCGCTAATTTGTAATTTATCCAATATATTGCAAATAAAAAATCTTGCTTTGATTAACTCTTCGCATATGGATAGCAGAGTAGTAATGGACGAATTGATAAGGATTATTTATGCTGATAGTTTGATCGTACACACACTAATGCAGGGCATTTAGGGCCGAAATCTTATTCGTGATCGGTAAGTTGGACTGACAACGAAGATCTGGGATTTTCTCTGTTTTGCAACTATCTCTGCAGACCCTTAGCGTAATAGGTGCATCTATTCACACTAATTTCGGGCTATTATTTCATCTGCAGATCAAAGAAAAATCAGATCGAGGGAAAACTGTATAAGTAGGAGACGGGTGTGGAAGACGCATAGGAACGTTTATTTTCTCTTTACGCTATGGCTAGTGAACCTTCGAGCACCACTATAGCCAGTGAACCTTCGACCAGCACTTCTGAAATTCGAACAGATGCTACGGAGGTTTTCCAACTTGAAGCACTCTCATTAAATTACCTTCGAAATCAAGACATTTCAACTGTACCCTACGAGAAAGACCTCCCGAAAATTAATCCATGTAGTCTTTGCAACAAAGGCATTCTCACGTTTCGATTACAGGCATTTACGGTATTGTCCTGTGGGCACATCTTTCACAGGATATGTCTTGGAGAATATATTGCACAAGGAGAAACGACAAACCCATTATGTCCTTTGTGTCCCTTCACTATTGAATTGTTTAGAGAAGAAGCAGTACTCGCCTCTGGAAAATATCATCTTCAGAAAAAACAAACTGACACTGGACAGGATGATGAGGAGCTTCTAGGATTGGTAGAAGGTGGCTCTCGTGCTGGACAAGGGAGTCAGTCGAAGCAAGTCACTATGCAGGATCAGGCGACAAGTCCAATCATGATTGAGGATGATGATGATAACCAGTCTAATTCTGTTGATAATAGGTAAGCGGAGCAAATCCATGCACAGCACCTCCGGACATTCTCGCATATATTTATGCAATAACTGTTCCCACTCTCATCTTTTTTCTATATCCAGAACTCCGGAAAATCAAGCTAATTCTAATGATGAAATCCGCGCCACTAATACACAGGATAACTTGGAGAATCAATCTAATGCAAATAGCGGGGATGACACCAATGTGCAAGAAAGTGAATCTCAATCAAGAAGAAATTCATCAAGAAGACGGACCTCTCCAAGGATCACTCGTGAACAAGAAAAATTCCAGGCCCTGTTGCAAGAGTTATCTACGTCCGCTAAGGGAGAAAGAGCCGAAAATGTTGATGAGGAGGAGGATGCTGATGGATCTGTATCACAAAGCTTAGCCCGATTATATCAAAAGGCAACTCGTGCTGGATTACGCGTTACAAAGGCAAATCAAGATGAAATTTTGTGTTGGTATAAATATGCTGAAGGATTCGAAAATAGGGTCAGGGATATTAGAACTCAAGATTCATCAGTTACCGATCCAACAGCTAGGAGTCGAGCATACCGTGAAGTCTCTCAACATCTTCCGGGAATTACAGAAGCAAATTTGCGTAAGAAAACCCAGAAGGCAAGGAATATATACAAGGTGTTTGTGAGGATAGGAATAAACAAGATCAAGCGGGTGAAATCATATAGCGCCGATGCTATCTCAAACTTATCTAGTACCCAAATCCAAAGCATTATAGACCGTTTCTCTACTTGATTACAATCACGTGATTCCGTGAATAATATTCACGCTGTCACGTGACTACTGCGCCATATTACTGCATAGTTTAGTATTTACGATTTCGCATCTAATAAAGTATTTTTTCAAATAAAAGCCGGTTTTTTGTGATTTGAATTTTTTTTTCCCGCATATTCAAATAACTAATGGCCCATAAAAACAATAGAAACAAAATTCATGAGTAACCCACTTTGTCAATATCAGCATCATCATCCTCCGGTCTTACAGGAAATGAGAAAACTTCTGATAGAGCTATAGATGCATTTAAGGCCTATAATAGAAATCTGTGCCATCAAGCAGAGAAAAAAGGAAATAATTTCAAAGCAATGATTTTTGATATGATGAACAGTGCTATAGAAGAGGCCTGTACAGATCGTTTAGTAAAACATCTTTCGGCTAATAAGTAAAATTTTCAGAGTGGTGATTTAGATTTTTTTTTCTGATTGGCCGATCATCTCGTGATTTATGGAAACTTGGAACTCTCCTAGAACTATGGCAGGAAACTAGGGGAGATCTCATGTGATATGATATACAGTACATCATACCACAAACTGATTTAGCCGAAGACAGTATGCATGTAAATATAAAATTAGCTTAGCCGGCTAGATATGAACCCTATAATCGAATAAAAATGAATTTGAGTTTATCAATATGTAGTCTCTCAAATTGGCTACAAATCCCAATATGCTTGTAATCGAATATTCGGATAAAAATGAATCTGATATTTATTAGAGTATACTATTGCCAAATCAGCTATAAATCACTAAATCGCTATAATTTGCTATAAGTCTTATTTATTGTGCATATCCAAGTATATTAATATGACAAGTGTGATTAAATCTCCACTAGGCGGTGGTTTTGAGGGTACTTATGAGGAGCATATCGAATATATTGGTATGCGTTGTATCTTCGATACTGAAACTCCATCTGAATGGAGAAATAGGATTTGGGATCACCTAATGTATTTTTGAAATAAAAAATATTATACATTTGGTGAGAAAGACTGCTTTTATGCTCGCAAAGCATCATCACATCTTGTTGATGGACAAAAAATCTATCCATTTTGCGGAATGGCTATCTGTTACTCATGCAATGAACTTATATATCTTGGAATAGAACACTTGTCAGTTGGTGTGAGATGTGTTTATAACGCATTGGAGGGTAAGTTCATAACTGAGAAATTCAGAGACATTAGCTTTAATGGAACACATTGGGGTATGTATCAACATTGGGCCACTGCTTGTACCGGAAATAGGTTTTGTAAACTAAATTTCAAAGAATACATGGAAATGAAACAGCGGATCCCATTGGACAAGTGGATGAGCTTCCATCAATATGATTTGCAGATAAATCAATTTGGTAAATTCAGGCGCAGAGGACCATACACTAGTATAATTGATAATAACTATATCCTAGAAAATTTTGGCATTTATGCTGAAGAAAAACTATATAGTTATGCTTTATGGTTAGAAAATGTCAGCAGAAGGATTAGGCGCATTAGACAGAGACGTGCTTTTCTAAGCGCTCCAAATTGCAAGAGTAATACAAGCGAACTATATATCTCTTCTCTCTTTGCAAAACAAAATAACTTATTACCCCTAAACTATAATCTCAATCATCCAAAAGGCACTGCAATGAGGTTGAGAAATGGGACAGTAATCAAGTTTGTCTAACTGATTTGACCAGCGTTAAGCACGACTGATTTCATTCTTGATATATAACTATTCACATAATTTATTGGACATGCATTATATAATATATTTTTTTCGAAAAGTTCAGGAAGATCAATGAAACGCTCTTGGGGATTCTTGATTGTGAGACAATATAACTATCAGTTTGAGAATTTCTATGCAACAGTTATCCAGCGAGCTTACAGGAATTACAAGAAGAGACCTGAATCTTTGGCAAAACGAATTTGGGAGGTGGTGAGGAATGATGATACTCCTAATAGATGGAAGTATTTAGGTATTATTCCTCGTGATGAGTATTTTTATTATATTAATGGGGAACTAATAAAATTTAACATGAAAATCGATCATTTTAATGTACTATATGAGCACACTTTATATGGTGCTAGAACTTGGGCAAAAGAGAAACGAGAACAATTAGCGTACCGGTTAAATTGGTCAAGCTTTGAACTTGTTAAAAAATTATTACAACAAGAAGGTTATGAACTTCTTTCTGGTGTATTTGAATGGCCTATCATGGTAAAATGGACACAGAATCCCAAATATTATCTTGATACTGAAGAAAATCGCATTTTTAGGTATTTTGTTAGAAAGGACATGTTGAGACCACGTGACATAAAATCCATAAAATCCCATAGTCGGTTAACTGGTGACTGGTGGTATAAACATAAAGCATGGTTAGAAGATCCTCAAAACAAAAAAATGGGCATATAGACGGTGCTAATCAATGATGGGAAAAGATCGGCCAGACACAGTTTCCCTACCAGTCAGACGACTATAATTTACAAGGCTTCAAGTATTCGAGTCTGTATCACCTGTGGGATCTATAAATTTTAGAATATAATTAAAGTAATATATAAATCAAAAATAGTTCCTCTATATAGGAAAATGTATTATATTAGCTTTTTTCAATAAAATAATAATATATTATCCACCCATGAAATGTACCACCTGCAGGAAGGGGTAAAATATTACGATCTCCCTATTCTAGATTAACTCCCGAATAATGTAATGCTAATCTTACTAAAATAGCAATATACCAATCTGTATTACCTGCATTATTACAAAACATAAATATACGCGTCTCTTACCAAAAAATAAACTCTAGCGCGTTTCTTCTTATTTATAAAAGGCCATATATCATAGAGGGTAAGTTCATTATACGTATTTTTTTTTTGGGATTTTCTACTTCTAACAAGCTTAATAAAACATGTCTACTTCTACAACTTTTTCAAACCGCTCCACGTTGGCCGAAAACTGGGATACCGAGACCCTCATTAATTTCTTACGTGACCTGAATATAAATCTTGATGAGGACGATTTCAAGATCCTTCGTAAAGAGAAAATAGATGGTCAGATCTTCCCAGACATGACCGAAAAAAAGTTTATAAAGGATGGTATGAAACGGGGACCTGCCATAAAGCTTGAAAAACAAGCTAAGTTATTTAAAGAGAAATCAAGAGCCTCTGAAAAAGGCAAAATCGAATACTTTTGGCTCTTTCCGTGTAGAGTATGGTCTCTTCAGCATTTCATATCCTGGTCAACCAATATGTTTGGGCTTACTGAAAGAAATGAAGCACATACAGTATTTTACAATACCTTATATATTTTCTGTGATGATCCGATGGCCTCGCAGGAGATTCACGAAGTTGTTAGAAATCTCTTACTTAAGAAGAAGGTATGTGTTTCTATTTTGCAGGCCCGAATACACATTTTTCAGATATGGTATGTTAGGTACAAGAAGCTTTCGCTTGGGGATATATAAGCCCTCGATTATTGCAGTGTTTTAGCATATTCATTCTGTTAGATGTTGTGAGATTATTTGGCGATACTTTTTATTAAAGGTCTACTGTTTCTGGAGGAGGATTCGGTTATGTACCTTCCTTTTGATAAAAGTATACTGAGTAATATTCCGTGTTTGGGCAGATGGGTTCATATAGGAACATCCCATATGGTCGTTACTTCTAGTATCACCATTCTAAAAAATATTATTTTTTTTATTTCATTATCCCCAATGATGATACTTATTACTGAGGGGGTTTACTTTTATATAGGTTAGTGGAAAAAGAGGTCGCAAACCTTTAGCTGATACTTCTAACCTGCAAGAAGAGATAATTAAGAAGCCGGTCTCCTCAAAGTCAGATTCATTAGTTTCTTCCACCCCTGTCGCTAAAAAACGAAGTATTAGCAAAGTTTTGGATGCTTCTGCAGATATCCCATTGCGAAGTGATGGAAATATAGACATTTTGGAGATTTTAAAGATCGCAGTACGTGATTTCGACCAAGGTATAATTTCACTAGGATCCTCCCGCTCATACAAAAGTTCCAATCATTTGTATGTGAATTCCGAGTATTATATCAAAGTTCCAAGGGAAAGTACATATGATGCTGAAATGTACCGGGTTCTAGTAAATTGGTTAAGAAAGATCTATGGATATAAGATCACTGGCCAATGGCATCTCAAACAAGTTTGTGATGATGGGGATTACCATCACCTTTATTGCGACCTAACCATAAAGAAGCCCGAAAATCCCCATCTGGAAGCTCTTCTCGAACTGTTAGCGACAGCTTCAATTTCAAAATTAGATGGGCATTTTGAGCAAGTGTTTAAGTATGAAGAACAACTCCATCCCCGAGAGATCTGGATTGTACACTTCTCCCATGAAAATTATGTTGTAACTAATCCGTATTGGCCATCTGAGAAGCTCCAAAAGAAGGGATTAAATGTCGTCCATTTTTGGCATGACAGGGACTTTAAAAATGTTCGGATGAGTGCTAGGTTTCGGGATAGCAGTGACAAGTATTGCGAAATTATAGATGAGATAATTCTTTAGCTTTAGCATCTTTGTCCATAGATGTATTATTGTTCCTATAATATATAATAAAGCTGACCCTGGTGGTCTATTTTTACTTTTGAATATTGTCATACTAATACTACATTACGCTAGCATGCTACCCGAAATAGATAAGACCGAATTATTAAGCAGTTATATTGCTAAGTTATCGGCTGAGAATGATATAATTAAGGCTGAGAACAATAAAATTAAGGCTGAGAATGATAAAATTAGAGCTGAGAATACTGAGCTTAAGGCAGAATTGCGAAATTGGAAGATATGCAAACACAGAATGAACTAATAAAAAATTTGCTATCAGTATCACAAAAATTACTTACCTGACTCGTGACTAGGCTGGTGACCATCCTTCAGGAGTCTAACCAATCTCCTATCAGATGTGACGCAATTCGTGATATAGGCGCGTAAATCTATAGTGCTATATGCTATAGGTGAATTTTGCGTGCAAACTTTTTTTGCGCAAAACTTCTTTTTTCTTCGTATAATAGCTCAGAAAAAATGGATTTCATGACTAAGTCGAAAGAAGACATTAGAAGGTATGTCCCGCAGTCCTTGGATAAGGGGGGTAAAATGTTCCACCCTGACTATAAACTTATTACTGATAGACTTCCAGATAGCCTAGTCAAAAGAGCATATCAAAGTCTTTTGAATCACTCTAAAAATCCTGTTCCATTAGAAATGATTTCTGGGAAGTCTGGTCGAATTGAGTTATATCTAAGGTATAAATTAGAAGTTTATGAGAATTCGTTAAATAGGAAACGTAAAAATATGGCTCAGGAAAAAGTATTGCGCCTTCGAAGCTGGCCAGAATGTAATGTATTTCCAGCATCACCAGCTATATACGTTACAGATAATGGGACCCAAAGCATTAATATCACTTGTGATCATGAGGAGGAGAATAATCGCTGGGTTATGAACGAACTTAAAGTGTTCCGCCAGCATCTCCTTGATTATAATAAAAGAACTTTCGAAAAATTCATGCAAGACATAGAAAGGGAATATAGAGAGCGGATTAGTACGAATAAGAAATTGCGATGTGAGAATGAGGATCTAAAGATGCAGTTGCAGGAGGCGGAAAGAAAGCTGGCATCTATGAAGTCAGATTCTATTCATTAGCCAGAATACTTTTTTCCTTGTACTTCTGCAAAGTAAGATACTGATCAAGATCACGCGCTTTTTGAGGATCGATATAAATAACCGGTTCTTCCATCTTTCTATATAACCACGAAAAAAGAATGGCATTTCGGAGGCCTCATCCAAAGCAGAGAAGAACATGTGAAGAATATAAAGCTGAGCTGGAGGAGGAAAATTATCATCTTCGTAGTGAATTGCAAACAGAAGTTGATACTAACCGTCAGAATGAAAGACGAATTAATCAACTGGAGCGAGATTATTCCCGGTGTGAACAGGAAATCCAAGTTCTCAATAGGGAAATAGAGCATCTTGAGAATGCTTCAGAAGAGGAGATAGCAGAGCTAAAATCTGAAATTTCCAGTCTAAAAAATAAGCTATGTCAGGCCAAAAAGGATGTGCGTGATAAGGAAAAATATATATCTACCTTAGAAAATCGGTTGGTAGAATCCGAAGAGTAGGTAGAAAAATTGCGATGCCGGATCAAGACTATCTCATCACGGAAAAATTCGCCAGAACGAGGGAATTCTCCGAACTTGTATAATTCAGATGATAATATGGCCACGATCATAGAGCTAGCGAATGCCATAGACGGTTTTGTGGATAATCAAACAACAGCTAGAGCGATCATGGCTGATCAAGTAAAAAGAGCCACAAGGCAGATTCGAAGAAAAGAAACTACCTTACAGCAGGATTTAATCCGTGAGCAGAGAAGGCGATATGATGCTAAGGCTGAGCGTGATAATGAAATTATACGAAGGCAACTTGCCGAAGGGGGGATGGATAGGGTCATTGGTGACCTTCAACAGTTGCGAACTAATGCTCGAAATCAGGTTAATAGAATGTTAGATAGGATAGGAAGAAAGCAAACTCGTATAGGTGTGCTGGTACAAGAAAAATTTGCCTTGCAATTACTGTATCAGCGAAATGCCCACCACCTACAGCGAAGTAGAGGGGATATAGGTTTATTAGAGTATAATCGGGACAGGCTCTATGAGCAATATGAAAAATGGAAGGCTAAAGAAAAAAATTCTCGCCAAATTATTTTAGCGCTACAGAATAATCCACTAAACATGGCTGAAGGTAGACGTTTACCAGTATTGAAATTAATGGCCCCTGCTCTTGCAAAATTTCAACCTTATATAGGCCAAGAACCTCCTGACGATTATTTGGATAAAGTTATTCAATCATGGGCATATCTTGAAGGGCATATGACTGTTCTTGAGACCGCAAATGCAGGAGATTTTGATAATGTGGTCAAGTGTAATATTTTAAAATCTATGATGGGTGGAAAATATGCTCCAGTACCAGCAAATAATGGTCTTGTAGTAGGAAATCCAGCTATAAATACTCCAGATACATTACGAGCTTGGTTGAGAGCAAAATACCAGCGAGAGACTGTTGGAAATCAGCAATCGGCTATTCAAAGATTAACTCAAGAAAGATATCAACCCTATGATACCCCTGATACTTATGAAGCCAGAATTCGACCACTATTATTAGGAGTAGCAGACAATGATGCGCAAGTCCTAGGGTTTCTTAAAAGCCATTTAACAGGTGATTTTTATACCTGGATGAGAATCGCCAATCCTGGAGGCATTAATGCCTTTTTCACTGAACTAAAAAATATGTGGCTAGAGCGTGGACAAAATTTGAGTGGAAGAATTCCAGAGGAATCAAATCAATTTGCCAATCAAGTACAAGCCTTACCTAGTATAAATCCAGTATCCTATTCTTTACCACAAGCTACTCCAGTTTCTCAACCAGCTTTTACTAAAGATGATGTGCAAAAGGCGATTCAAGAAGTATTAGCACAACAAAAAACTGAAAACCAGGCATTAGTAAAGAAAGTTACAGAATTACAATCTCAAATGTCTCAGCAAACGCAAGTATCCGCTCCACAAACTGTTGAACCCGTTAGACAACCGAAAGCTCCACCAGCTTTTACAAAGTCAGAGGAAGGTATGAGAGATTATCACATATCTGAATACTTAAAAAATTTAGGTTTTCTTAGCAAGGAAGAAATAGACCGCGATTATCCTGTAAAGCCTTTTCAAAGACCTCGTTCACAGCGAAATGATAACTCTTCTAGGATTGATAGGATGGAAGAAGGACTTATTGAAACTCGTGAATCTGTGAATCAGTTAACCGAAGAATTCCAGAAACTGAATATACGTAAACCAGTAGCACGATCCAATTTTAATCGGTCATATTTTACACCTCTTAAACCAATAGTTCCTCCTGATTCAAATAGCGAGGAAAATGATGGGAATAATTATGATGAGGACAATAATATGTGGACTGGGTATGATCCACTGGTAAAAAAAAGCAGGTACCAGTAAATGAGCCTCTGCCTTTAGCGCCTCCGGCAGAGTCCAGCCAGCCTGAAACATATGATGAGCTACTACCAAAGCTTTCACCAGCAATGCGGAAAATGTGTCAGTCATATACAGTTCAGAAAAAGGAATCAGATGAGTGGTTTTCGTCATTACAATACCTAAATGCTAAAATAGATGATTTAACGATCTCTAATTCTTTTTTAGATGGCGGAAGTGAGTTCGGAGGAGTAAATGATGCAACAATTAATGCTCTTGGGTGGAAAGCTGATAAACCATCAGACTTCACAATAAAAGGTAACTCCAAACACATTACCGAGTCATTGGGATGGTTTACGGATGTACCAATCAGTATAAAGGATAAGGATGGTAAAACTGTCACAGCTACTGGAAATTTTACTCATATTGATAATGGGAAACCCGAACCAATGTTATGTTTAGGTATGACATGGATTAGGAAAGTTCAAGGTGTCCTCGACCCAAATAAAAATCAATTCCGAATGAAGTTACATGGGAAAGCTTACATTATCTCAACTTTTAGCAAAGCTCCAGAAGTTGAAGATCCTCCCAAAGAGGAGCAGGACCAAGTATCCACCGATTCCTCTATCCCGACTAGTGAAGACTTAAAAAAAAGTGCGTAAACTGTACAAAGCTTGAAGAACATCTTGCAAAGGCTGAAGAGTAGCTTGGTAAGGCAATAAGCGCCATAAAAATACTTGCTGAAAAGTAGTAAGGATATATACATCCTCCGCCTCTGACACTGATTCAAGAAATGGAATTACCGATGTCATCCATTTCTTTTAATACTTTTTCAAGTTCAGATCCCATCCTAGATATATTATCATTAGAGGGAGTATGGTTAATAGTATCATCCGTCTCAGTAGAGGCTACACTCGTTTTACTTAACTTCTTTTTTCAGCTATTTTTCTTTAGTGGTAAGTCATGTGGAGAGGAAGTAATACCTGGGGCCCCTCCTATTTTGGCAGATGGCATTATAGCAGATCCATCTGAGAGCACTCTTTCAGATCCGGCAGAAATATCAGCTATTGGTTGATTCCAGGCAATTCTATTAGCTTCTTCGCCTCTCCAAATCTGATATATGCGCTTCATTGATGTATTATATTTGTCCATCAATTCATCTAAAACTTTCTTCCTCGGCCTTTTATTTTCACGTTGCATAATAAAATCGTAATCAGTCTGTGAAAATAAAGGCGCATTACAGTTCATGCGTTGTCTAACCATAATCACGATGGTATATTTTTTTAGATAAAATATTTCAAAAATATTAAATATGATAAGCGTAGTCTTTTTGATATTTAGAAAAAATGTATTATTTCGAAAATAATTTAATGAAATAAATAGGATAAATATATTAATTCGAAAAAATTTATTGGGATAATTGAAATAAATATATTATTTAGGAAATGTAGGAAGAGCCTATTATTTCAAAAATATTTTATTTTTTTTTCTGACTATATTTGCAGGGTAAAAAACTATGCCTCGGATCTATACCTTGAATGATGTAGGTAATAGTGGTGGCAGTAAACTTGGAAACCCTCCATCCAATCGATATCCACCTAGCCGATTAGAACTTGAAGAACAGCTAAAAAAAGATCACGAAAAGTTTATAAGATCTGCTAAACAGCTTATAGCTAAATATCATGCCTTAGATAAAAAAAATAAGTGTATGCAAAGCGCCTTGGACGCCTCTCATGAAGAAAATGAGCGTATGCAAAAATCTATGAATCAAATGATCCCTCTAGCTAATCATCTAAATGGTTTGAATAATAAGCTGGTTTCCCAAATTACTTGCGAACAAAAGTCTCATGCCGATCTTAATGCCAAGCAGTTAAAAGAAATAGAATCGCTAAAGTCTACGGTCAAATCACTGGAAAGTATAATATCTTCGATGCAAAAAGCTTCATCTTTGAAGGATTCTGATATCATCTCTCTTGGAACTAAAATAAATGAACTGGAGGCTGAGTTGGAACAAGCTACGCAGAAAGTTTTATTAAAGGATTCCAATACTAACCAGTTGTGTAGCAATCCCTCTCTTGAGATTAAAGCAAAGGAATTAGAAAATGAACTGGAGAAAGTTACACAAAATTCATCATTTAAGGATGGGTTAATTTTCTGTCTCAGGTCCAGGGTAAGTAATCTGGAAGATGAACTAGATCAGATTGTTTCGCAACCGCATCAGATAATTCATGATTCAAAAATAGGTAGTGCAGAAGCGGACCCAGCCTCATCATCTAATGATTATAAGCATGATGAAGTAGTAGAAGAGATACCCCATTTTTCTTCACACTACTCAGAGCGCGAACCTGATGGAAAAGGAGATTATGGTAGTATTCCAGCCATACCTGTTATTGCGTTAGGAGGTAATAGTAATACTTTAGTTAATGATCAGAAAACAATGCTTATATTCTTCTTTGTTATTCTTACCTTCACAGTAATATTAATTATATGGCATATATACAGGCGATTTTTTCATCCAACCAAAAAGAAAGAAATTTTTTATCCAGACTATAGAAATAAGAGTTATGGGTTTCCAATCCGATACGCAGAAGAACCAAAAGACAGGACTGCCTCCTATGAAACTTTACCTTATGGATATGGATAGGCCACAAAGCATGAATCATCCCGAATTCAGACATTTTGCCAGTCCTTTAAAGGTTTGTCCTATCTAAATCTAATTGTTAAGGGGTCGTCAGGTGGTCTTCGAATATCAATAACCACGAAATGTTTTTTTATCACATCATAAACTTTTTTTGCTAGAGGCTCATAATCATCATACATATCTTTAAGAATTCGTTTTATGCTATCTAGTGTTCCACATCCACGATGCAATAAAATATATGTAAAATTTTCACGTATATTCTGATGGATTTCATAAAAACGCTGGGCGATATAAATTGAGCTAATTCCTTCATGCCTGCCTGACCTAAAGAAAGGAACAATTTTTAGTTGAGTTGCCAGAGGTTCACCAGCAAGATCATCAAAGACTATAAGAGTAGATCGGCCAGTTCTTTTGAAAGACGAAATATCAGGTAGTTCTTCAGGCGCTATCAGTTTGAATCTCACATTTTCATACCATGGAGCTTGCTTATCCTTGGCTATAAATTCATAAAAACATTGTACTGCTTCCCATAACTCTTCATCTTGGTGTTGCGCAACAACAATTAGATCATCACACGGAATGTACCTTTCACCAAAATTTTTGCTCCCGCCTTTTGGTATTTTATGACCACGTTTTTCACCAGACATCCACAGATATATTTTTGGATATTTGCTTCCCAGAATCAGAAATACTACCATTCTCGTCTTTCCAGACTCAGAGGTGCCTGCAACTCCTAGTCTAAATGGAAGTTTAGGAGCAAATGGATTCTGTTTTTTCAAAGGTACAGTTTCGCCTAATTTGCATAGCTCGTAATACTCCATAGTTTTTGAAAAGTAGGATTAATTATCAAGAAATATATTTTTTTGACCGCAATGGTGAATTTATTGTATTTGATCTCATTAGGCCAGAAGATGATCCCCTTGCAATCCGCCTAAGGTTTGACACTCCACTGAACTTACAAAAGGAGATAGAGGCTAGGCAGAAGCGCAAGGAAAAAAGTGCTTCAGCTAATGAATAGAATCTGACTTTATAGATGCTAGCTTTTTTTCGTAATTATAAAAAATTGGAATGGGAGAACCAATTATTTATATCAATCCTCAGAAAGCTCGAGACTTAGATCGCGATCTTACTTTACAGAAACTTTATTACAGACCTGAGGGATATTATCATACTGCTGAAAAAATGCAGGATGCTTATAAGAAGGTGGGATATGAGTTCACTTTAGCCATAATAAAAAAATGGTTAAACAAGCAGGCTTTACATCAGATTCACAAACCCCGTCCTAAATTTATTCAGTATGCTTCTTTTAATGATATACAAGATCTAAATGATGTGCATCAATCTGATACTACACCACTTTCTCATTGTAAAATAGGCAATCGAATTTATAAGCATAAACTTGTAATAAAAGATGTGGCTACTAGATTTCGCCGTAGTTTTGCTTTAACCAATAAATCATCTGCACAAGTGGCTAAAGCATTTCAGAAAATTTATGATGACCCAAACTGCCCTCTTATTTGGCCAAATGTTTTAATTATTGATAGAGGTACTGAATTTATGGGCGAGTGTAGGGAATTATTACTTAGTCATGGTGTAAAAATTCAGTATGCTAATTCTAAACGTAGTGTAGCTATTGCTGAACGTGACCATCAAGAATTTGAAAAGCATGCTTATTTTCGGCAAGATGCTGTAGATTTTCATTTGCCTTTGACTGATAGATCCAGAGCATGGGTTAAGGGACTTTGTATAAATGATGATAATTATAATAATACACCCACTAAGTTAATAGGTATGTCTCCTAACGAGGCTGTAAAAAAGGCATTAAAAGGTAAAAAAATAATAGCTAGACCTTCTGTCAAACATAGGAGACCAGTTGGTTATAATGAACCACTTTTACCTAGCTATACTGAAGTTCGGCATTTATTGGAACCCGGCGAATTAGAAGGTGGTAGAAGAAGAGCAACTGATTGCAATTGGTCTCCCAAAGTTTTTACAATTGATTCTTATTTAATAAAAGAAAATCAACCTATTCTATATAAGCTTTATAATGGTCCTAGACGCTCATTTGTAAGAGAAGAACTACAAATCGTCCCGCCAGATTCAGTCTTACCGCCCAAATATATTCTCAAGCATTAGACTTACCTCCTCTTTCCTCCACTTGGTATAGGATTTGTTCGAAGGCATCGCTTAAGTAGTCATCTATTTCAGCTCTATTGTAGACTATAATTTGCTTATTTCTAAGCCAGTCAGTTCGTGAATTCTTTTTTCCTTGTTTTTCATTTCCAGGTTTATCATCTATAAGAAATTTGGTAAGAGAACATAGAGCGAACTTGAATTGCCCACGCTTGTCAAATTCTTTTTCAAGTAATTCCTTAAATTGTTTTCTTCGGCTTTTTAACATTTTTCGTATATCACTTCCATTATCTGGATGAGATCTAGGAACTTTTGCACGATGTACGGCTATAGCTCTTCTTTTGAGTGCCGTGCCTAATTCTTCTTGCTCCCTAAATTCTAGGTCTCTTTCTTGTTCATCAGTAATTTCTCCTAAGCGCTCAAATTCTTTATTAATCAAATTCTTAGATTTATCATTCCTATGAGCTTGTATTCTAGGTCCAGGGCCAGCTTTAGGCTCTGATATCTTTTCATATTTCTCTAACTCTTTTAATGTTGGTAGACGAACTGCCTCTGGATCATTTAGTTCAAGATCATGGAAAAGGGTCTTACAACCATCTAGATCATTTGCCTCACATGGCTCAACACCTAGATCTAATTCATTCCAACATTTTTGCATTCTCGCTCCCCATGTCTTAATTCGCTCTCTGAGCTTTCGTGCATTTGGACTGATCCAATTCTTTGCCTCCTCTTCTGTGATGTAGTCGACACCAAGTACTGGAGCTTCCTTTTCGGGTTCTAGTTCAGGAACTGAAGTTGGGATTACCACATGTGGCTTATTCTTGTTGCTCATATTTACACTAGAGCTTTCTACTTGTGCTTTGATTTCGGAAGCCTGTTGGTTAGCTTCTTGAATAGGCACCTGAATTGGAGTTTGAATAGAAGCTACTTCCTTCTGCTTTTGTAATGGTTTGCATGGATTTTTTCGCTTAAAATGCTCACGAAGTTTTTGAGGAGTTGAGCATTCTCGTCCACAACGTTTACAGGTTGTACCTTTCTTATCACTTCTTGCTTTTCTGACCATGGTGTTAACTCTAACCGTCGCACTATTACTTGCTTATATAATTTTTTCTTTAATTAATTATTTCCTATATACATATCACTTTTCGATTATAGAAATCCTACCGAAGATAAGTATTTACAAGCTTTCCAAAGCGGTTCTAGCTATTGCAAAACTGAAGCATTAACTAATTATTAATTAATCTTTTCGATTCTAATAATAAAAAAAAGGATGATCGGTGAATATTCTTGCCCATTTCTCTGCAATACTGGAAAGGCTTGTAATAACCCTTGCATTCGTCCAGAAGGTTGCCGATTTCATTGTAAAGCTAAAAAATGGGTACCATGCTCTGATTGTGGAAAGCCTACAGCTTCTGCTTGTGGCCGATGCCCAGATCATGTTAGAGGCTATTATGTTACTCAATACTATGAAAGACTTCGATCAGAAGGTCTTCGATCAGAAATAGGAGAAAGACTTCGATTAGTGATACAAGAAATACAAAAAAGTCTTTGATCAAACATGCAAAAAGAAACTTTTGAGCAATTAATGGTTGCCCATAGAAACAGGCTTGCAATTCTTAATATTACTCTCTGCAGGGTATGCCTCCTTCCAATAAAAATGGATGAGGGAGAATATTGTGATAGTTGCCAGCCAGAATAAATTTCCCCAGTAGGGTTGAATCGTTAGACTTAAATGAATAATGTATTAGATAAGAAGTTAGCCAGCACGAAGCCAATTCCTGATATATATTTCTTGTTAGACTTATAAAATTTCCTGGCAGGATTGAATAGTTAGACTTAAATTTTTTCGTTAAATTTATATGCTATTTATTAGGCTATTCTGCGCAGAACCTGTTCTTGACTAAGAAAAAGTTGGGACAATTCCGCAGATTTTTCTGGATTTTTACAGGAGATATTTTCGTTAAACTATTATATAAAACATGCTAGTTATAGAGCTAGCCTGCCCAAAACCAATCCTTTATTTACAATTTTCATTAGATTTATTAATGGGAAACTTAATTAACTTAAATTTTTTTGGTAGACTTAAAGATTAATATACTTTTTCAAAGAGCTAGCTCGCTTAGAAGTAGTTCCTGATATAGACTTTTCTTAAATATTAGTTATGCTATATAGTAATCTGGCCTACTCTGAACACATTCTTGACTTAAAAAAAGTTGGGACAAAAACCTCGTTAGATTTATTTAAAGATTATGCAATTTAATGAGCTAGCTTGTATAGAAGCCATTCTTGTCTATGGTAAAATTCGTTAGATTTAAAAGGTCACATGATTTTTCGATATGCTAATTAATGCGCAAACCCTTGCAGAAGCAATTCTTGATTAAAGAAAAGTTAGGACAAAAACTGTTAGACTTATTTGGTTAGACTTAATTTTTCGTTAGACTTATTTATGGGGTAATAAGGACCGTTAGACTTATTTTGGTTAGACTTAATTTTTCGTTAGACTTATTTATGGGATAATAAGGACCGTTAGACTTATTTTAGTTAGACTTAAGTAATTAATATGCAATTTAATGAGGAAAATCGCACAGAATCAATTCCTGATATACATTATTTTGTTAGACTTAATAAATATAACCGAAAAAATAATATAGAAATTAAGATTCTAAAGCCGTTAGAAGCTTTTCTAATATATTAATAAAAATCGATATGCTTTCTGAGGTTGGAGAAGCCACACAGAATTAAGAAATATAATATCAAAATTAAAATTCTAGAGCTGATAGAAGCTCTTCTAATATAATAAGAAAAATCGATATTATTTTTAACGTTCTGTAGCCCACACACACAATGTTTCAGTGGGGCCGGACATTCTGTCCTTAAACCCCCACTTTCACATTGTGTAAAATACACTTTTTATTAAATTATATATTAACTTTACCTTTTTTTAATATTACTAATGTTATTTTTTTTTCTATATTTTACTAAAAACTCTTCATAATACTAACTTTTTGTATTTGTGTATTTTATTATAATTATTACTAACTTTTTATATTTACGCTTTTATTAAATATTACTAACTTTATCAGTCATATACTAACATATTATTATAATGAATGTTTTTATTTTAAATGCTTATTAATATAAATAAAGATACTATGTATTTTATTTGTAATTCTAAATATTATGTGCTATAATAAATTTTATTATTCGTTATATGATTCTACAAAAATTGGTCAGTCGACCATAATTTGACCATAATTTGACCATAATTTGACTATAATTTGACCATAATTCGACCATAATTTGACCATAATTCGACCATAATTTGACCATAATTTGACCATAATTTGACCATAATTTGACCATAATTTGACCATAATTTGACCATAATTTGACCATAATTTGACCATAATTTGACCATAATTTGACCATAATTTGACCATAATTTGACCATAATTTGACCATAATTTGACCATAATTTGACCATAATTTGACCATAATTTGACCATAATTTGACCATAATTTGACCATAATTTGACCATAATTTGACCATAATTTGACCATAATTTGACCATAATTCGACCATAATATGACCATAATTTGACCATAATTCGACCATAATTTGACCATAATTGACCATAATTTGACCATAATTTGACCATAATTTGACCATAATTTGACCATAATTTGACCATAATTTGACCATAATTTGACCATAATTTGACCATAATTTGACCATAATTTGACCATAATTTGACCATAATTTGACCATAATTTGACCATAATTTGACCATAATTTGACCATAATTTGACCATAATTTGACCATAATTTGACCATAATTTGACCATAATTTGACCATAATTTGACCATAATTTGACCATAATTTGACCATAATTTGACCATAATTTGACCATAATTTGACCATAATTTGACCATCAATCGATCATAATTTGACCATCAATCGACCATAATTTGACCATCAATCGACCATCAATCGACCATCAATCGACCATCAATCGACCATCAATCGACCATCAATCGACGATCATTGATCTTTCAATCGGCATGCCGATTTGGTGCCGATTTTCGACATAATCCGGCATCAATCGGGTAGTACAATTTATTGCCGATTGAATATCAATTAGTTTGACCGTTCATCAATCCTGATGGCCAATTGATAGCCGATTGATAGCCAATTTAACATCATTCGACCTGTGTTAAAAATAGCGCTTTTCACTGCTGCAATGTATACTCCTCTCATATCTTTCATTTTTTGCATGAGCTATAAAAGAAAATAAAAAATCCATAATGATAATTGAAAAATTTAAATTAAACACAACAGTTATGATTACGATTATTAATGATAATTACCATAAAATAATGGCGTCCTGAAAATGTGTTCGTCTACTCTCTATAGCCTACTTCACGAAGATAATCAGAATGATGTTGATTTAGCCAATTTTCGAGCTCCAACTTAAAATTTTCAAAGGTAGGCCACATATTGTCCAGAAAGGATTTATTGCACACCGAGTTATAACCTTCCTATATTAATGTGTGATAATAAATAATTGCAATTATGTTGTGATTTGGTGACGAATAGTATAAGAGAGAATAGCACTAGGTTTTCGTTAAAAACTTACATTGAAGACCTTTTCGCTTAAGTCAATTTTTTTCTTTTTCTTATTTTGCAATTTAATCTGATTCTGGATCCATCTGACTTTCTCGAGCATCTCTTTATGTAATTCATATAGAGCTCGTATTTGCCTACCTTGTTTTATAAGCATGTCCTCGCAACTTTTTCTGCTTTTAGGAGGTTGGACATGCAGTTGTAGTTGACAAGCTTCTTCCATGCTCAATAGCTGGCATGGTCAGCCTACTGCGCCGTACATTTTCTCTATTTGTTTCTGGTACAAGCGTTCCAGAATATTCATCGCCAGCTGACGTTAATGTATTAACCCAGTAAATTGTATTAGGTGTAATAGATGTAAACTGAAATAAAATGTCAACAATTTTCGAGTCTGGAAATTATCACTTACTTTGCTTTGATTGTCTGCCATATGTTTTGAGTTGTTTAGAAATATATTCCTTTATCCTTCGAGTGTTATCTAAAAAATAAATGATTGATTATGAAAGATTTATTAACATAATATCTAATAAATCATAATAAATATATATGGATCATTACCTTCTGCTAGTGGTGTAGTTTGCGAAGATTCTGCTACTACTTCCATTTCTTCTTGATCACTATCTGATCCCTGGTTACTAGTATCTGATTTTTGGCTGTCTCTTTAGCTTGTGAACTAATAGTATTTGATTCTTTAGCAGGCTCTTTAGCTTGCGAAGTATCTTTCCGCTTTGCAATTTTTCTTGGGCCTTCTTGTTCATTATTATACTCGTTATTTGATTCCTGAGACTGTTTATCTTTGTTAGCTCTAGTGAAATATTTTCGTTTTTTTGGCATTTTTTTAAAAAAGATTTGAAACAAATTAGTAAAAAAAGAAAGATATAAATGGTTAGACTAAAGAAGAGCGAAGAAAAATTTAGTATAAAGTGGAAAAAGGAGCGAACGAAAAAGGATTGAAGAAGAAGCAGATGAAAAAGGATTGAAGAAGAAGTGAACGAAAAAGGATTGAAGAAGATTTGAATGTAAAATCAGAGATAAAAAAAGTTTAAAAAAAAGGTTGGAAAAGTATCCTATATATAAACTTTTCTAAAGTTTGATAAACTATTTAGATCAGTAAAATTTGATGTGACGCGTAAATAATTATAATGCATACTAATTAAATTATTATAGCGACGCGTTATTAATTGTAATGCATAATTAAAATATTATAATGATGCATATTAGTTAATTGTACTCAAAATTAAATGGATTAAACAAGGGATAACGATGCATATTAGTTAATTGTACTCAAAATTAAATGGATTAAACAAGGGATAACGATGCATATTAGTTAATTGTACTCAAAATTAAATGGATTAAACAAGGGATAATGACGTATATTAGTTAATTGTACTCTAAAATTAAATAAATTTGAGAAATAACAATGTATATTAGTTAATTGTAAATAAATTCGAGGGATAACAATGCATATTAATTATTTGTAAATAAATTCGAGGGATACGGTAATAATGCACATTAGTTAATTGAAGATATCCAATCATAGTAGTAAATGGTATCGATCTCTTTCAATTACTCAAAATTAAATAAATTATTTGAAAATTTAACAATACAAAACAATACAATTAATTAAGATATAACGATGCATATTTAATTGTTATACTTAAAAATTAAATAGATCAACAATACAATTAAGAAAAGTCTAAAAATATCTGTATTGTTTACTAATAAAACTGATCGTCGTCTACTACTAGTAAAGCTGAAATAATAAAATATATATATTACATTGTTTTTTGGTTTTGTTCAGGCAATAAATTCCGTTTTTACTAGTTTTATTCAGGCAACAAATTCATTTTCATAAAATTTGGTTCCGTTCACTATTGCTAAAATCACTTAAAATGACCTATAAATGTTCATATTGTTTATGTACTTTTTCGTCAACTTATGCATTAAAACGACATATTTCAGACAAGCATCAATATATTGACGAAGATGAAGAAGTAACCTTTCAATCAAACATGCCACACAAAGAATTTGATCTCTGGGATGATGATGATAAAGAAGTATCAAAAGTGCCATATCATGAAGAATCCAGTCTCTGGAATGATGATCTTTCAATGAAAGATGATGAATCTGAATCGAAAATAACATTAGAACAACCCATAGAATCTCATGAAAATTTACAAATTTCTGAAGAGTCAGATGAGGAAAGTGAGGAATTTGATGACAATGATGAGTCAGATGAGGAAAGTGGTGAATTTGATGATGATGATAATGAGGATAATGAAGTTGAATTAACATACTCGTTATCTATCGATATTGAAGATTTTTGTGGGACCACACTAGATAATGCAATAAGAGACAAAACACATCCACCTAACACTGAATGGCTGAATGACATTTATCATGAATTCATGGAAATTATTATGGAATATCAATTATCTAATTCTTGCGGTGATAGGATAATTAAATTAATCAATAAAAGTAGACAAGAGGCCGAAAAAAACCCATTACCAATAAATACTAAGGAAGGTCGTAGATTTCTTGATGTTAATGAATTTCCTTATATGAAATTCAAAAAAGTCCTTATCACGAAATTCCAGGATAAAGATTATTCTTTTTATGATCAACCGATAATTCATGGAATTAAAGTTCTACTTCTTCAATCTGAAATGAATGAAGAATTTGTTTTTAAGTATAAAAATCACAATACATTGATTAAGACTTATGGTAAACAATTCGAAAGTAATTGGTGGTATATCATGGAAAATAAAATTCCTGTCGATAACAAATTATTATCAATAATAATCTACGCTGATTCCACAACTTGTGATCATCTGGGCAAAACTTCTGAACATCCTATATATATTTCACTTGAAAATATACCAAATTGGCAGCGAAATAAACCTAACGCTAAAGTACTTGTTGGTTATTTGCCAAAATTGAAAGCAAAAGATAATACTACAAGGAATTCTGAGTCTTTCCGAAGATTACAGAGACTCGTTTTTCAGAAATGTCTCCAAATATTATTATTGCCAATAATGAATCAAAATGACATGTATTTAGTTGTTCAAAATAAAATACATCCATTTACACCAAAATTATCAGTTATCCTTGCTGATATGGCAGAAGCAGAAGCATTTACCGCAACATATCTTCCATCAACTTCTAAACGATCATGTGGGGTCTTTGCAATAGAAAGGTACGAAACTCAAAAAAAAATAAAAATTTAATTAATATTAAATTTACACTTATTTTAGTATAAAAAACATAATTAGCATATAAAATAAATTTAAAATTTTTTTTGAGTTTCGTACCTTTCTATTGCAAAGACCCCATGTTATTATTGCTTGATAAATAATGAAGATCTTAATAATATGGCATTATCTCATATTGATTTATGAACTCCAGAAAAAATGAAACTAGCTATTAGTGAGAATTAAGCAAGTGAATTTTTGATTCATAAGGAGTTTAATTATTTTTGGGATTTTGACGATTTTAATATTTATGAGGCGACTGCTCCAGATCGTATGCATTTACTCAACCTTGGAGTAACAAAGTATCTCATAGAATTTACTCATGAATTGTTACACTGAAAGGTCAGCAATAGAGCAGTAAAAGATATGGACCACAGATTGTGTGCAATCCCACGATATCCAGGCTTAATAATATTAAAAAATGGATTGGAAAATATATTTAAATTTACCGCCAATAATTATCGTAATATAATGAAAGTGATTATTTTCGTTATAGATAATTTATACGATGATTATAAAGAAGGTGGAATACCATGTAAGAGACTGTGCAACATTTTTCATAAATATTTGGTAATGTATATGAAGTTGCATCAGGAGTCATTTACGGATACCGAGTTAACAGAATTAGAAGTAAATATTGATTATTAATTCTAAACCAAATCTTTAATTAGTATTTAATTTTTTTAAAAATTTATTACTACTATTACTAGACATTAATAACTGAATTCTGTCAAGAATTTGTAACGATATTTGCCGAATATTCTCCAAGTCGCTGTAAAACACCTAAACTTCACGTGCTTCATTATCATGTAATTCCGTCAATTTGACTTTATAGTTCGATGAATGGGATGTCAACAGAAACATATGAAACTTTGCATAAGAAAAGCGTTAAAACTCCATATCGAATGACAAATAAAAGAAATTATATTCCACAAATGTTAACTACGGTAATGTTATATGATCTGTTTCGTCATAATCTATTTTAATCGATTAATTTAAATTTGATACGATAGATGCGACATCAATATTTAGCCTTGAAACAAAAAAAACCTACGATAAGGAAATCTAGTGGATTTTGAAATCTTTTATGGAAGTTCAAATTTACTGAAATTGAAACAACAGTTTCTAAAATAAAACAAGACACCGATATCCATCATCTGTATAAAGAAGGGTTTGATAACTTTCATGCAGATTTTGAAGAGTTTTTGACGGAAAATGAGTTAGAATATGATTATGAATCTGGGCATTTTAAAATATATTCTAGTGTAGCTATTGAATCAACTGATATTATATGAACAGCAGGAACCTTTTATGGTAATGAATGGTTCAGTGATGTAGTAGTCTCTTCCGAAGAAACTGCGTGATATGGAAAGGTATGATATGCTTAAAATTTGTTATTAATATTTTTGTCATGATGACATGTTATTAACTGAATTAAATTTAGGCACTTTTATTATTGGAATTTTCTGCAAAAGGTTTAAAAGAGCCAGTAAATCTTGCTTTGTTACGATGATATGAAGAAGTACAAGAAGAAGAGATCATATACGACTGTTCAAGATTATGGCTAACTGATTAATATACATGTGTTTACTTAGATTCGGTTGATATGTCAGTTTACATTATACCAAGAAATAACTGTGAAAATGAATATTTTGTTAATACGTATATTTTTTAAGGTGTAAAATGAAATTAGATTAATATTCTTAGTATCTATTTGTATATAAGTGCGTTTTATGATTTATTAATGAAATAATAAATAATGGATTTAACTTGATTATTTTTGATAATTATCAAATATCACAAATCATCGTTGAGATTATTTTTGATAATTGTCAATATCGCAAATTATCGTTGAGATTATTTTCGATAACTGTCGACATCGCAAATTATCAGTACGATTATTTTCGATAACTGTCGACATCGCAAATTATCAGTACGATTATTTTCGATAACTGTTGATATCGCAAATTATCAGTGCGATTATTTTCGATAATTGCCAACATCGCAAATCATCGTCAAGATTATTTTCAATAATTGTCAATATTGCAAATTATCAGTACAATTATTTTAGAAAAAGTTAAATATCGTTATATAATTGTGAGATAATTATCGAATATTATCACATTATGTTGACCATCGATTTATAAATATGATATTTATCGATAAAGTGATAATTATCGATGTATATCTTCTGAAAAAATTTCCTGATGTGTATCATCTGGCTTTCTTTTAGTAATTGAATATAGACTATGGCTGATTTTATTTGATCTTTTTTACAAAGCTCTATTTGAAGAACTTCCTTTATTTTTAGACGAATTAATTCTATAAGTTGAGGCATATATGGCAATTTTTTATATTCTTCTGGCTTAGCTATTGGTTGAATAAAAGCATATGTTGGATTGTCATCAGGATGGGGAATTTTGCCCTCCCATTTGCTCATTAAAGAATGATTTCTATGCGGTCTTTCTGGATTCCTTCCAACTGAATATTCTTTAAAAATAATATCCTCCTGAGTAGGTTCCTTTGGGATTGTATCTTATTGTTCAATATCATTAGATTTTTTATCTTTATCTCTATGAGCTTGAATTGCTGGACCAGGGCCAGCTTCAGGATCATTCTTTTGGTTTTCATTCTGTATTGTAAATTGAAATTTGAACACCTCATCATTTACCTGTAATAGATCATGATGCAGAAGTTGACAATCTTTTAAGGTTAGTGGTAATTCACAGTTTTCGCCAGTTACCTCATTCCATCTTTGACGCAATCTTGCTTCCCATGTTCTTAAATGCTCTCCTGGTTTTCTTGCATGTATATCAATGTATTTACCTTCTAGTTCATCCTGTTCATCTTGTTGTTCAATTTTGTTAAGAGCCAATTTTGGTTCAGAAATTGGAAGTACTTCTGGTTCAGAAGCAGGCTTTTGAATAATTGTTTATGCTTTTTTTTTTCTACGATCTCTTCCTTGAATATGAATTACAGGAGCTGGAGCAGGACTTGGTGAACGAGGTCTGGGTATATTAACCTTCTTTTAGCCCTTCTTTTGAGTAGAAATTTCTGGAGGTTGAGTACATTAATTTTTTTTACTTTGATAATGCTGACACAATTTAACTGGTCTGGTAAATTTATACCTACAGCAAACACATGTAGTATCTTTTTTATCTAATCTATGCATGTCACTTGTTATATATATATCGTGTAAACTTTTTTCTCAATTTAAAATATTTAATCCTATGTTTCCTAATGTTTAATTACTTTTTTATATTTTCGATTTTATGAATTCGCCTTGATCTATCAATCTGCAGGATGAGAAAAAAGGGTTTAAATTTATCCATCTCGAAGTTCTTGAACGAGAAGAGAGCAATTATTAGATTCATCATGTGAATATTCTTCAGAATAAGGTCCAGTTATACGATCAATATAATTAAAAGATTATACTTTGAGGTGAGACTTAATAGTGATACTTCGCTAGGTGAAATTTTTTTGCACTTAAGATGTGACTTAGAGGTGAGACTTAGAGGTGAGACTTAGAAATGAACATATCTTGTATACATGCTCCACTTCGCTCTGCAGACTGAGAATACTATTTGCCCACATATACTCCTCCTGCCTTAAAGGTGAGACTTATCTGACTTAATGAATTTCCAAACAAATTGGCTTTAGAAAGGTTTCCTGTATATTACTTTTAGGTGAGATATAAATATGGTCGCTCAGAGGTGAGATTTATTTGTCTTAATGAATTTTTAAATGAATTGGCTTTAGAATGGTTTCCTATATATCAAGAAAATAATGGTATACTAGAATAGACTCAATAACTCCTAAATCAAGTTTGGGAGCACTGACCTGATAAATCTCACCTCTTTGAGGTGAGACTTATCAGGATTTTGTTTACTGTAATGAATCACTTTTAGAATTAGTTCTAGAATAACATAAAACTCTGATATGCATTTTAGGCTTGACAAGCTCATAGTCTCGAATATTTCGTTACTTTGTCCTCAATATTTGAGTCTACTCCCAAATCCAAGCAGTATAGCATACTTTTTTTGTTATATTATTTGGAATTAAAATTCGGCCAGCTTGATAACAATGATGGTATTCTCCTTTAGCTTGTAAACAAAAAATTTAGGCAATGTGGATATGTTAACAAGATTTGAGCCTAGCTTGATTTTAAACATGAATTCTATATTGATTTTCATTATGTTTCCTGAGGTTGCAATCAAATTTAGAACTCAAAAAAGATTACATAAATTTTAATAGCAGAAAAGAGAACAGATGGAGATCTTACTGCTTTTACAGCTATACGAATTTTTTTATCCCAGAACCCTATTTTGTCCTATATCTTAATGTAATTAATAAAAAAGAATTGTTTTGCAATAGTTCTTAATATAATTAATAAAAAAGAATCATTTTGTAACAGTTCTTGATTGATTTAATAAAAAAATTATTTTGTATTAGTTTTTAATGTAGTTTAATAAAAAAAATCATTTTGCAACAGTTCTTAATGTAGTTAATAAAAAAGAACTGGTTTACAACAGTTCTTGATTGATTTAATAAAAGCCTATTATGAAATAGTTTTTATTTTTTTAATTTAATATTAATTTAATATAAAAATCTGTTGCAAATAGTTTTTTTTAATTTAATAAAAAAACTATTTCACAATAATTCCTGATTAATTTAATAAAAATCTGTTGTGAAATGGTTTTTTATTTTTCAATTTAATAAAAAGAACTGTTTCACAATAGTTCTTAATTAATTTAATAAAAAACTACTGCAAACCAGTTTTTTATTTTTATATTTAATAAAAAAAAATTTAATAAAAAAAACTGTTGTAAAACAGTATTTATTTTCAATTAATAAAAAAAACCTTTTAAAACAGTTAATTAAAATCTGTTGCAAAACAAATTTTTTAAAAAAATAGTTTTGTGATATAACAAAGAAAATTTAAGGTATTACAGCTGAATTACAGTATTATAGCCAAATTATGACATTATGATAAATGTCATAACTGTAATGCCATATGTTACATGTAAAACAATACATTGTTCAGCATATGTGCTGATCAATATTAAATTATGCTGTTCTACATAAGCAACACAGAACAACATGCTGAAATACTAATGCTAGTCAATGCGTAAAATTACATATTTATTAGATTAATACACATATTAACGTTTAAATTTATGTATAACAACTCGTATTTTTACTACTGTATATACTGTATTATATATTTATTTTGTACATTTGATACTATAAAGTTATAACCCATCCTGCCAACCCTGCCAAGCCTACTACCATTACCACTGGAATCACCTGCTCCATTTTAGCCACCACCACCTTTACGTTATCTTCTTTTAACTCTTCCAATTCAAGTATCTTTAGAAATTCTTTAAATTACCCTTTGATAAAATCTTCTGATCAGACTTATCTGAAAAAAGAAGAACATTAGCAAATATTTTGTTTAAATAAAATAAATAAATTAAAAAAAAACTAAATTTGTTAAAATAAATTAATAATTTTTACTCACTGAAATTCCAAGTCAACTCAAAAGAAATCTGAGAGCCACCTAAAAAAAGAAAAAAATTGAACTGTTATTAAATGTTTGTTAAAATAAAAACATTAAGAGAAAAAACTAAAGTTACTTTCGTTAAAATTTCATGTTAGTCTTGCGACTTTACTATATATTGGGAAAAATCTGAAATTCTAGATGTTCTACATATCCAAATTCAGGACTTCTTCAAAACCTACAAAAATAAAAATAAAAAGAACATTATTTAAAGCTTCTATTAAAGAAATATAAAAAAAATGAAAAGGTTTACAATAAAACATACCGTCTTTAAATTCTAACTCCAGATTAATATTTTGGAAAACTTACAAAAAAACAAAAAATTTTAATTAAAAAAAAATAAAGAAAAAATAAATAATCAATTAATTCATGATCAAAACGCATCACAGGAAGGATCTGATGCTAAAAATCAAACTAAAAAAGAAAAATAAGAAACATTAACAAATGTTTTGTTAAATAAAAAAGAAACTTTTTTTAAAAAAAATAACTAAAAAACTTTACTGAAGCAGATCTGAAAACAAACCATCTAAAAAAACAAAATAATGAAACGTTTATTAATGTTTTGTTAAGAGAGATGATTTAAAGGAAAGCTTCCAGTATCCAGAATCTATAATAAAGACAAAAGAAATATCTGTTAAGGATATTTCTAACATTCAACATTTCTATTTAAAAGTACTGTTTAAAAAAAAAGAAAATAAAGCAAAAACGTGTTAGTAAAGTTTTGTCTATTTCGCTAAGATAAATACTAATAAAGAAAATATAGCCCACCTAAATCTAATGTGTTCAGAACTGAAAGCAAGTCATCTAAAAAAAAAGAAATGAACATTAGAAAACATTTCATTATAAGGAATAATATATTCAAAAAAAGATAGAATTCTTACCAAAATTCCACATGTTCAAAAAAAAGCCTACGTGTCTAAAAAAGCTCATGTGTTTAAAAAAAATCTGAAAGACTTGTCTAAGAAAATGAAAAGGAAACTTCGTCTATTTTAATCATCTCGAAGTATCAAAAGTACACGTCAACCTAAAGAAAAAAAGAAAAATAAAGTTTTGTTAAAAAAGATAAATTTTCTTTTAAAAAGAAAAATTAAAAGATCTAATCCTCAAATTTTACGCATTTTTTAGATGTTAGTAAACATTTTGGAAAAAGGTCTTAAATAAAAAAGTTTTGAACAACTTGTTTCAAGTTCCAGCTGAAATCTTCCTGTTCCAGACCGTCTAAAAAATGAATGGAACGCTAGAAAACATTTCCTTAAAAGCAAAATACCAAAAATAAGTGTTTTCAGGCTTGTAAAAAATAAAGGAATGAAACACGTAGTAAGCGTTTTGTTAAAAGAAGTCCTCTCTACTATTCTTACACATTTGAAAGTTGAAACAAAGAAGGATCTAGAAAGCCTGAAAAAGAAAGTATAAACAAACTGTAATGAAAAGAATGGAAAATGTAAAAAAGAGGGGAATGGGAAATGGTGAAGAGAAGGAAATAGGAAAAGGTGAAAAAGAGGAAAATGGAAAAGGCGAAAGAAATAAGGAAATGGGAATGGGAAAGAGTGAAAAGTAAAAAAAGAGAACGAAAAAATAAAATTTTACGTTTATTAGCTTTTTTTTACTTTTTTCACAAGAAAAAAATTTTTCTAAAATTAAAATAATTATCAGACTGCACAGTTAATATTTGATATATCACGTGATATTCATGATTTTTAATTTGTTGAATCAATTAATATGTTGAACAATATTAAATCAACGTAGTGTTTTATAAACTAAACAGAATGTTGAACAACACTAAATCGACCAATACATTGTCCAATATTAGCATAGTGCTGATCATTGTCATGTTCATCACATCAAATTTTACAGCATTTATCAGCACGTTGAAATACCAATTTTTAAGTTTCTGATGGAAAAGAAAAGAAATTGAGAATAAAGATATTGATATAATTGAATATGATGATCTTATAGAAGAATATTTATCTATTTTTAAAGAATTTAACAATGAAGCAAATAAAGAAAACAGGTTTAGTTTTGAAAAAACTCTTAATGTAGTAATGTTAAATAATGATTTTTCCAGAAATATTGCAGAAGATATAATAGAGCAAATAAGTGATGTGGATAATTTCTATCGAAGGTATGATATGTCTATGTTTAAATCTCTTTTTTTGTAATACACATGTTAAAACATTTTTTTTTATATAGATTCTATAGAGAATATAATGCAAAAACTAACCCAGAAATTAGTTTCCAATATAACTGTTCTCAAAGATCAGATCGTGCAAAAAAACCTTGAAAATGTCTCAATTTAGAAAAACAACATGATACCACTTCTATGGAGTAGTTTGATTGTTGTGGAGAAATTAATATTGTTGTTAACCTTGAGATAAAATCTGCATCAGTTAATGTTATTCATAAAATATTGCATGAATTACCCAAGAAAGTTGATGTATCTGAACATGTAAAAGAATTTATTACTCAAAATATTGATTTATTACTAAAAGAAATCTATGCACGCCTTGTAAAAAATGGGTTAAATCCAAAAATTTGGCAAAACCAAATTTATTTTTAGTGAAATAAGTTAGAAAAAGCTAATTTCAAAAGAAATTCTAATGCTTTTATATCAGCAAAAGCATTGTTAAAAGAATATAATTGTACAAAAATTTTAGATATTAATTTACCAGTACAAGCTATTGCCTTTGAAACAGGGTTACATCAAATGTTAATTGAAAATAACATTTCAATTAAGAAATGTGAAATCGATGCTACATGTAAGTTATTTTATTTAATAAAGTAAATAATTTTTTTTTACTTACATCAAATATTTTTTCTAAAAAAAAAAATAGATAATACTAATAATTTAGGATTCGAATTATATGTTATGCATGCTGAAGTTAATGGAATTGATTTTTCCTTGGCTTACTTATTTTTAGAACATGATGAAAAGTGTGGTGATGGTATTAAAACTGAAATGATTATGAAATTTGTATTACATCTTAAAGAAAAGGGATTAGATCCTAATTTTATTTTAACAGATAAAGATTGGGCTCAAATAAAAATATGTAACTCAACTTAGCCAAAAGTTAAAATTCAGCTTTGCCGTTGATATGTAAATAGAGCTATTACAACTCGCCTTTCATTTGATCAAATAGTTATACGAGATACTTACAATAGATATATTGTAAATCAAATCTTTTCTTTTATTAATCCTAAATTTAGCCAACCATTAATGGTATTACGCAATACAAAATTTTGTCTAAAAGAGCTTTGTAAATCTTGCTGGAATCTAATGGACATTCACCTTCATCAGCATATTTTAATTTCTAATAAAAATGAAATACAAGAATCTAGTAAAAAAATTTGGATAAATGCAGTATATGAAATGTATCAATTTTGCCTTCAACATAATTTACCTTAGCTTTGGAGTTATATGTGAAGGGAATGGTATTCTGATAGTTGTTGGTATTTTTGGATGAGAGCTGGATGTAATTTTAAAATCTCTATACTAAAGATAACCATGTTTGTGAAGGCGCACTGAAAAGTCTTGAAGCGTGACTTTTTATATAAGTTTTTTTATCCAAGACTTGATTTGGTAATTTATATTATTAATAAAAAGGTAATTGTACATCAAAAGTGAAAATTTGATCAGATAATAATGGGAAGAGAAAAGCCAGACTGGAAATCTGCTTTTAAAAGTAAATGGAAATCACTTACAAAATAGCAATTAGGTACAGAACAATATATTACAAATGTACATAACTAAGTATGTGGATGCAGATACTTTTTAACAAGTCGTTTCTTTTTATGTAAACATTTAATTAAACAAAAAGAGGAAGTAGAATTGAATTTTTTTGATGTAGTAACTTGTAATAATTCTTACCCTTTTATTCTTGAATCTAATGAATTAACAAAAAGTTCTAGTCAAATTTTCTGGCAAATAGATTCTTTAGATAGCAATACTAATGAACATAAAGAATGTGAAGATTTATACAATCAATTAATTACAACTACTGAAAATATACTTCAGATATTAAAAGAACAAAAAGCTACTGAGAATCTGAAATGGGCTAAAAGTGTTAAAAAAATTTTTATTCAATTATTAAGATGTAAGAGGAAATTAAATCATATCAACGCTTACAAAAAATGCCTTTAACCTAAAAAGGACATACTCATAATACAAGATATTTAAGATAAAATTGTTTATTAAAAAAACTGGTGGTATAATAAAAAAAAACTAATTAAATATTATTATAAATGTTTTTTTTTTCTAAATTTATAAATTCGCTATTGTTTTATTTGAGAAATTGTATAAAGAAGTAATATACAGAAGTTAGAAAAAATTAATATCTTTGAAAAATTTTTTGCGTAAAAAAACTTGGCAAAAAATGTGAAATCACGTGATTGATCAGTAGCTTAAATGTGCCACAGTGCTTTTTTTTGTGAGAACGCTAGAGTAGTTTATGCACGTGACCTGATCTTAACATGCATATAAATTACTAAACATGATTTTATTTATTTTTCAAAAAATATGCACTCTCTTTCTTTTCTGTTTTCTTCTTATTCTCTTTACATTTTATAGGTATATTAATATTGTATTTTGGTTATTAAATTTATTATACTGATTACTAACTATATTTTACATATCTGCCAATTTGCAGAATTGAGGATTAATCATCTTTAGTTAATAATAAAAAAATTTTGAAACCATTATGGAAATGATCAGATGGACAATACTATCATGAGCATAAAATATTAAGCGTACGTGAAATTTTCAAAAAAACTCATGTATTTTGGCATCTTATCATTTAAACTGAACACTATTATGCTTAATTGAAAGCTCTATTTAAGTAAAATCTATTAATAATAATTTTGTAAAAATAAATTTTATATTAGTTAAGTTATTAATTTTTGTAATATATTATTTATTATTTCAAAAAAAATCAATTTTTCTGTAACTTATGATTCAAATATAGTAAAATTATACCAAAATAAAGCTTCAAATAAGATAATTCTAATGATATTAAACAAACACTATTATTAATAACAGGTTAAAAAGAATCACATAGGTATCTCACTAGGACCCTGAACAATATATAAATATGTTAGATTTAAATTTGCTTAATGATCATATAAAAAAAAAACCCTATGTAAGACTTTTATTTGCTTATTTTAATATAAAATTTTTAGTTGGTTAGATATTTAAATGCGTAGTTAAACTTATTTTTATTTCAGCTCAGTAATTATATTTGCGTAGCAGAACCCCTTATTCGTATAACAAAGATTTTCATATATATAGAGAGAGAAAATTTTAATTTCACACGTATATTAAAAAAATTTTTTTACAAAAATTTTTTTAAACTGATACTTCTTTTCTATTATTTTACATATTTTAATTTTATAAACACAATATTGTATTTGATATTTATAAAAAAAATCATGTTTTTATAATAATATTCTCATATTCTTATTTTTTGTTTGCTAATTTTACTCATATATAAAATAAATTTTGAACAAATGAAATTACCTTTTTATGCTTAAGTAAATTGTTCAGCAGTTATAAAAAGTATTTGTATTTCAATTTCTATGATTCTAAGTATAATATTTGTGAAGATAATTATATTTTTTGAACAGTACTAATTTTAAAAAATTTTTTTTTTCTCTTTTAACTTCAGGACATAATAATATCACTTTGATCAAATGAAATTACTTTTTTATGTTTAAAAAGTTGTTCAGTGATATCGAATCTACCTGTGTATAAATTTTTATAATGATTGGACTAATATTTGTGAAGTATTGGTTATTTTTATATTATCAATTTTTTTGCGAAAACCCATTTTGCAACTTCAAAGCATGATTTCACCACTTTGGTCAAATGAAGTTGTCTTTTTCCGTTTAAGTAAAGTTGTTCAGCGAGGTTGAATCTACTTACAATAAAAATTTAGAATGATTGGATTAATATTCGTGAAATGCGACCAACTTTTGTACTTTCAATTATTTATCGTTTAAGTGATTTTAATTTTAAAGTGTAATTTTTTTTATTTTAAATCAACTTAACTTTAAGAAGTTGTTCATAAGGGTTGGCAATAATTTATATTTTAATTTTTATAAATCTAAATATAATAATATTTATAAAAAATTCCAAATTTTAAAACTATTTTTAAAATAGCAATAGTATTAATATTATATTAATATTAATTAAAATTAAAAATTCTGAAGTTGTATATCATTTTATATTATTAATTTATTAATATTTAGTGAATTTATTTCACAATTTTTTTTCACAATGATATAAAAAATTAATTTACTATTACTATATACATATTTATTATAATTAAATTATCTTAAATAAAGTTATATATGTCAGAAAAAAAATTGCTTAGCAGAATAAAAAATTCAAAGGTTATAATAAGAGTTTGCTTAGCAGAACTTAGAATAATTTGCTTATTGATCATAGTAAATTTTGAAATTTTCATCTGACCTATATATATATTATTCAGAGTCCTATCTTACTATCAGCTTCTTGAATAAGATTTGCCTAAGTTTAAAATAAATGATAAAACTTTTTATTTTTATTTTTATTTTTATTTTTATTTTTATTTTTAGAAACCAATTACTTTATTAAGTAAATGCCCTTAGGGTGACGTCAAGAGTACAAAAAAGACTAACTATATCAAAACCAACTCCGAGAAAGTAGCTAGAATCAAGTAGACTCTAATTCCATCGAAACAGGATGACCGGTTGGACCAAAGTCCCAATTTCCAATTAAGGAAGAAAATTGTAGCAACCTATCCAACACAGAACCCAACCCAAAAAAAAATTAAAACACTATCTATGACTAAAATTTAGATATTAGAGTTAGCAAGAGTTTGACAACATCCATCTTATCGTCAGTCTTCTTGCCCGAGGACTTCTTCTTCTTCTTGTCTTTTAACTTTTTCGAAGTCTTCGTCTTATCCTTGTTAGGTTTAGAATTAGTCGAGTGAGTTTTTGAGGAACTAGAATTCTTGGTCTTCTTAGAGGAGTCTTTACTTTTGGACTTCTTAGTCAAACCAGAGGAATCCTTGGACTTTTTTGTTTGTAAAGCAGTAAGGGAAGCCGAACACCATGGGAGAGAGTAGTCAACATCGTTGTGATTGAAATAAAATCTGGTTCTTCTACAGATTTCCACATCCTCATATTTTTCGAAGAAGACTACAATCGAGGCCTTTCCACCTGTTTCAAAATGTTTAATTGCTTTGATTGGTAAATTACCAAACATTTCCTGAGAAGGAGCAGTGCGTTCCCATGTTGACCAATAACGAGATTCTTGAGGTAAATCATTAAGGTATAAGCAAAACTGTTCTCTTTTTTTCCTTTGGTGTAGTGACCAGTTTCCAGGGAACCAACGTACAGATATATCACCAAGGGAGTATTGCTATATCCCCTGTTCGAAGGAAGCGAGTGCGAAAGTTGAGAGACATATTTTGATTCGAAGCGTTTGGTATTTCCTTTGCTTCTTCACAGTCATCGAAATAGGATCTCCCCACGCTTTAAGTTCGGCAAGTATTTTTTTGTGAGACCAACTTGAGGGTACGTCATAAACGAAGATATCCCTAATATTATTAACTTTTTCATCAGGAATGTTAGTATCTACGAATATTTTTTCCACCGATTTATCTATAACCTTCTTTTTCTTCTTGTCTTTTGGTGTAGTATTACTACTACCAGAAGGTTGCAGAGGTATAAGAGTCTCATCATTAGCGTTCTCCATGTTTACATCAATCAATTCCTCATCAGCTATAGGCGGTCGCTGCTCGGGCATAATCGGCGATTTTGAGGAGGTACCAGGCTGAGATATTCCTAATTCAGGTATTATCAGTGGTGTAACTAGGTGTGAGTCACCAGAATTTACCAGATTCTGTATATCACGTGAAATTCCATCTGCAACTGGACTGCCCACTTTTTCCTCAAAGTTGGACGATATTTTTTGAAAAAATTCAGGCTGGTGAAGAAAAGCTTCAAAAATCCTTAGGCCTGAGTGTATTATCAAAGAAACCAGTGTGTTTGGAATGTTTGTTTTGCGTGATATGTCTTTGTATCTTACAGGTTCAGCAGCAGCGCCAAAGGTCTTTATTAACCTTTTGCCTTGTTCCTGGGCAGTGCCACTTGTAATATGTTGAAAATTTTCGTCAAGCAAAGCAAGAACATGTTGTTCATATTTTGTGCACCACGATACTATTTGGGCATCCGTTGTTACTATCGCAGGGATAGAAGGCCGTGGCGAAGATACAGGTTGCTTGTTTTTATTTTTCTTCTGTTTCTTTTTCCCTTTTTTCTTGGACTGAACTTTGGACCAAGTGCGCTGGGGAGGAGGGGCCTCATCACCCTCTCTATAAACTGAATAAGAAACGATAGAAGAGGACTCTTCAGCTTCAGAAGAAGAGTCGTTGTCAGTAGGGAGATATTCTTCTTCCATAAAATATTTATTTTGACTCAACTCCATAATGTCGTTATTAAATAAAAAAAAAAAAAAAATTTTTGTTTTAAATTTTATTATGGTTGTGAACAGAACATGATAAAACTTTTTATTACTTAAAATTCTTTAAAATATGATATAAAATAAACAAATAAATAAACAAATAAATCATACCAAGTTTTGCTTTAGGTTCTAAACTTTTACACTTTTTTACAACTTTACTACATGTTAAAAATCTTTAGAAATAAATAAAAATAGTTACTTAATATATTTAATATACAAATAATGTGAAAGACTTTTTTATATCATAAACCCATCTAAACGTTAAAAACCTATCTTCTTTCGCGTTGTTTATTTGTATTTATGGATAGTATATTTTTTATTTCAAAAGTAAAAATTCCATTTTTTTTATCAATCCGCAAAAGATGATTATGTAACACAATTAAAATTAGAGGTTGTGAAATAAATATCACATTTTTTAAAATTAAATTATTAAATCTTTAATTTAGACTGATTCTGCAGATCAGCGCTGTTAGACGAATGATTAGCACTCATATAATGATGAACATTAATATTACTGCGCCATAAATGATTGATGTAGTTTATAAAGTATATTAAGTATATTTAGTATATATTTCTTATATATCATTTATAGTATATATAGTATATATAGTATATATTTCTTATATTTCTTTTATTATTTAAATTTCTTATATATTATTTATATCTTTTATATTTTTTATTATTTATATATTTGAATGAAGTCCAATTTGTATAAATATCTTGAATATTCAGAGAAAAGTTCAGACAAGTTGTTTATAATAAAGTTGTAATTGCAAGTGTTATAAGATTGCCTTATTGTATAAGTTGTTAACGTATCTACAACTAATAAAGATACATTTTAATTATCGAATACACTGCCTTTTAGTGTGTAAGGAATTGATTGGAATACTTCATAGCTAGTGTCTCCCTGAAGATATTCATAATTCACTGCTCGATGAACTGAGTTGGTGAACAATTGGTGATTCCTGCCAGGTTAATTTGAATAATAATAAATGTATGCCGTATTATAACTTAACTAAGAATCAAAAGAAAGCACATTTAAAGAAACATTGTCAAGGAATAACTATTAAAAAACGAGAAAATTATTGTAACTTGTGTTATTCTGTTGATATAATACCAGTTGATAACATACCAAACGGATTTCATCTATTTTGGCTTTGAATTTCAGTACATCATACTGCAGAACAGTATACAGGCGCTACAGTTGTTATATTTAAAATATTGACAGAAGAATTTTATATTGCTACTGAGTTAGATATTATTGTAAACGCAACTACAAGTATTGTAAAAAGTATAAAATATCGAGAAATCACTATACCATTTTTAGAACTATCTTTTTATTTGCATAAATTATTTGAGCTTACTAACAGTTTTCAAAGTTTTCCAACTGCAGAACAAATAGTTACCGTACATCAGATCTTCCATAATACTCAACCAATTCCAAATCTCAATATGGCTATCACAAATGATCAGATAAAGGCGCTCTTGGATGGAGTTTTTGGAGCAGGAGGAGTTGATTGGAAAACTGCCCTTACAAATGTGCATAATGAAGCTCAAGCAACAAATGCTGTGCTTACCGCTTTACGAACAGCTACTACTAATCATGCTACTAAAATAGTAGAAGTACCACCATTTTATGGAAATGACATAGAGGATCCTAATGAATGAATTGATATTTTTATTCAAGCCCATACAACTAATAGATGGGCAGATGCCAGAAGAGTAGCTTTGGCTGCAGGACATTTGAAGGAAACTGCTTATGATTGGTATCAAAATGATAAGACAAATATAACTCAATGGGAAGGAGACCCTGCCAACTCCTTTAAAAAAAGACTTATTGCTTACTTTGCTATACCGGCCCAAAAGAATCAATAGGTAAGGGAATTACAAGGAGTAAAACAGAAGGAAGAAGAATCAATTGAGGATTACTCTCGATGCTTTAGAAAACTCTTAAATAGAGCAACTACAGGAAATGTTTTAGCTGACCAACATCAAATCAACTACTTTATCAACAGATTGTCTCCAATTTATATTAGTCAAGTAGTATTGGCTTCTTCAGCTACCTTAGCTGCTGCTATTGATCGAGCTATACTAGTAGAATCGGATGTAAAATATACCCTATTAAATGCAATGCCAAGGGAAGAAGCTCCAATTCCCTCTACCTTGTAAAGTGTTGTTACACCAGCACCTGTTCCAGCTCCAGTTATCCAAGTAAAAAATAGTCTTAAAAATGAACTTGATGCTCTTACAAAGCAAATGCAACAGTTATCCATTAACTACGCAAATTTGTTTACATCGGTTACCAGAACTCCTCGATTTAATCAATCAAATAATCATACTCCTCATCCAGAAAATATTAATAGACCTAGAAACAAAAGAGAAGTGACTTGTTTCAAGTGTGAGAAACTAGGACATTATGCCAGGGAATGTACTGCTCCAGGAAACAAACATCCCAACCAAGTTCAATTTCAATCTAATAGAAATAATCAACAACCTGTTAATTTTATGGATTATGAAGAAGAGTGTTATGAAACTGATGAGTATGAAGAATACGATGATGAATTTGAAACAGAAATTTAAGCTTTTAAGAGAAAAGAACCCTACCAAAAAGAAGTTCGAAAAGTAAAAAGAAAAGCTATACCTCGTTCAGAATCTCAAAAAGAAGAACAAACTAGACTTGTTCCAGACGTAGAAATGCAAGATGCTGAGCCTTTAAAAGTTAAAAAGGTTAGAAGAAAAATGTTGCCAGCTCCAATTGAGCAACTTACCAAATTTAACGTTGCAAATTACTTGAGAGATTTGCTCTGTGGATTGTCAGTAGGACAAGCTGTGCATGAGATCCCTAAGTATCGTTCAGGTCTAATCTGAGCTGTTAGAAGAACCAGGGAAAAAGAAACTAATTTTATTGAAAGAAATAATTCCCCTGATCTTGATCAAACTACTGCTGCGTGATGTGAATTGTACGTAGGAAAAGAACTCATCTCCACCATGATTGATAGTGGAGCTGCGACAAGTATAATTACCAAGTCATTGATGAAACAACTTGGCTATCAAATCGATCAACCCTCTAATATGGTGATTGTCACTGCTAATAGAACCAGAGTTCGCGCATTAGGAATGATTGCCGCATTACCAATTCATCTCAGCCATATTATAGTACAAACGCCAGTGCATGTTTTGGACTCCCAAGATGATGTTCTTATTCTGGGAAATGATTGGCTTAGAAGAGTTAATGCAATCGTTAATTGGAGGGCAGAAAAATTGTCAGTCCATTATAAAGGAAGAACCGTAAATGTACCTTTGATTTTTACGGTAACTAAAGCTCTTATTAATGCTAAATCCTTAGAAGAAGAGGAAGAAGAAGATAATGAAGAATATGAAAATGAGGAGTTAATTGAAGCTCCTTTATATTATTTGGATACCTGGAACTTAGATTCAGATGACTTAGAATATAATCCCTGGATGGAAATGCACTCGCCAGATTACTCCGAGGAAAAAGAGAAGTCTGATGATAAAAATGAAGGAAACCCTACTGTATTTCTCGCAGAAGTGCAGGAAGAAAATAATTCTTCAACAGTGGTAAGATCTAATTTAAAACCATTGGATCATCATCAACAAACACTCTTTCAGTCCCTTATGAAAAAATATGAAGACATCTGCGTAAAAAGTCAAACCAAGATAGGAAAAACTCATGTCATCTGACATAGGATTTTGACCAGAGATGCTGCTCCTGTCGCTCAACCTCCATATAGAATGAATCCAGTAAAAAGGGAATTCTTAAAGAATGAAATTGTGAAAATGGAAGCACAAGGCATTATTAGAAAATCATCTAATCCTTGGGCTTCTCCTGTGGTAATTATAGAAAAGAAAGAAGGAGATAAAAGATTATGCATAGATTATCGAAAGTTGAACACAATTACTAAAGCTGACGCATACTCTTTACCAAGAATTGATGATCTCCTAGAAAATTTAAGAAGTGCAACTTGGTTTACCACTTTGGATCTTGCAAGTGGTTACTGACAAGTTCAAATGAGTGAAGAGGATATTGAAAAGACTGCTTTCATCACCCCCTTTGGCCTGTACAAATTTCTCGTTATGCCTTTTGGATTAGCATATGCCCCAGGAACTTTCCAGCATCTCATGAATTATATTCTTCAAGACTTCTTAGGAATATTCGTGGCAGTATACCTGGATGATGTAATCATCTACACCAGAGGACCTCTGAAAACGCATTTGAATCATTTGCAACAAGTATTTGAAACCTTGCGAAGCGCTAATCTTCAAATTAAATTGAAAAAATGTTATTTTTGTTATCCTAATATCCACTTTCTTGGACATGTAGTAAGAAGGGATGGAATTCAAGTAGATCCATAAAAAATTGAAAAAGTGAAGAATTTTCCTATACTACAAAACTTGCGACAATTGCGTGCTATGCTTGGATTATTCTCTTATTATCAAAAATTTATCAAAGATTTTTCAAAGATTGCGCGTCTCATGAATGAATTACTTAAAAAGGACGTATCTTTCGAATGGAATCAGAAGAAGTAAAATGCTTTTGAAAGATTAAAAGAGTGCTTAATGAAAGCTCCCATTTTAAGCTACCCAGATTTCAACCGATCTTTTATCATTTACACGGATGCCTCAGGAACAGGCTTAGGTGCTGTCCTTTCGCAACTTCAAGAGAATGGTAAAGAACATGTGATTGCATATGCGAGTCGAAGTAGGAACAAAGCTGAAATGAATTATGCTATCACCAATCAAGAATGTCTTGCTGTAGTTTGGGCTGTCCAACACTTTCAGCATTACTTAGAAATAAGGTTTTCACTATTGTTACAGATCATATTGCTTTAAAATGGCTCAAAACCTCCAAGATTCCAAAAGGAAGGCGAGCCAGATGGATCATGGAACTCCAGCAATATGACTTCCAAATTAAACATCACCCAGAAAAAGCTAATGCTAACACTGATGCTTTATTACAAATCCACGAAGTCCCAATTAAGTGTTATATGGTTTCTATCATTCCTTTTGGATCGAATAATAAAGAAATACCTGAAGAAACCTTAAGTATCAGCAAGTGTCATGGTTGCCAGGAAGAGTGAACCTTTCTAGAAAAGTATAGTATCCAAGGAAAAACTTTTCTGTGTTGCCAAAGTTGTAACATAAATCTAAAAGATAATGAGGAAATCTGTGAAAGATGTCATAAATTTGCCCTATGCACTGATGAATGGGATATCTACCACGGCTTTAATAGTTATTGTTCCATCATAGGGGACGCATGCTTTATTAATGATAGACATCATACTCATAGAATTTGTTTTAAGTCATCAGGAAATTTTTTTAGGGGATATATATCGATGGATAGGTCACATGATATATATCGATAATAATCGGACTCGTCGAGTAGTATCGATGTGGGTAAATGATGACAAATTATCAGAATTTAACTAAAATGACAAATATCGATAGAGATGTATATCGATGGAAAGGTCACATGATATCTATCGATAATAATTGGACTCGTCGAGTAGTATCGATACGGAAAAGATGATTACTTATCGGAATTAAGCCTAAACGATAAAAGTCGAGAAAATTTCATACGATAAAAATCAAGAAAATTCAAATGATAAATATTGAAAATATTCATTGCGATTACTAACGTAAATTTATTTATTTATTTATAATAATAAAATTCATAATAAAATTCATAATGATAATAATTATAATTAATTATAAAATATTAGTATGCCACCTTAAAATAAAACATCACTTTCCAACCTATGAATAATTGCTAATCATCATAAAACAAGTTGTCATGCAACGTCATTAATGTATCATCACCTCTGAGAATTACATCTGTTTCCTCCTCCTCTTCAAAAGAGCCTGTTTTCGGGATTTCCGGAGCTTCTTCCCTCAATATCTCCTGCGCGTCATGTATAGTAAAACCTCCTTTTTTTTCGAATAAATCCTAATAAAGTATTAATTCAAATTTTATCTAACTGAATAGATTTCAAATTATATAAATTGGTTTAAATAACAGCCACATACCTTAAATTTCTGATATCGTCGTTCTAGAGGTTTTTTCCCGCACTCTATGTCAGGGTAGCTAGGATTCAATACTATATCGCATATCGCTGACGTATAAATATAGATATTCTGAAATGACTCGTTGGTATCAGATATTGTGGGAAATGCGAGTTTTGTTATATTTTCGATTACATTATCGTTATCATCATATAACTTATTATAACACTCTTTAACTTGTGGTAAATTTTTCCAGCTCGTTATATCTTGCAGGCTTTTTCGTTTATTATCACTTATTGATTGTAGACCGAATTCCTTAAAAATAGCGCTTTTCACTGCTGCAACGTGTACTCCTCTCATATCTTTCATTTTTCGCATGAGCTATAAAAGAAAATAAAAAATCCATAATGATAATCGAAAAATTTAAATTAAACACAACAGTTATGATTACGATTATTAATGATAATCACCATAGAATGATGGCGTCCTGAAAATGCGTTCGTCTACTCTCTATAGCCTACTTCACGAAGATAATCAGGATGATGTTGATTTAGCCAATTTTCGACCTCCAACTTAAAATTTTCAAAGGTAGGCCACATATTGTTTATTGCACACCGAGTTATAACCTTCCTATATTAGTGTGTGATAATAAATAATTGCAATTATGTTGTGATTTGGTGACGGATGGTATAAGAGAGAATAGCACCAGGTTTTCGTTAGAAACTTACATTGAAGACCTTTTCGCTTAGGTCAATTTTTTTCTTTTTCTCATTTTGCAACTTAATCTGGTTCTGGATCCATCCGACTTTCTCGAGCGTCTCTTTATGTAATTCATATAGAGCTCGTATTTGCCTACCTTGTTTTATAAGCATGTCCTCACAACTTTTTCTGCTTTTAGGAGGTTGGACATTGATCTCCGGTGTTTCTTCTGCAGTTGTAGTTGACGAGCTTCTTCCATGCTCAACAGCTGGCGTAGTCGGCCTACTGCGCCGTACATTTTCTCTATTTGTTTCTGGTACAAACGTTTCAGAATGTTCATCGCCAGCTGACGTTAATGTATTAACCCAGTAAATTGTATTAGGTGTAATAGATGTAAACTGAAATAAAATGTTGACAATTTTCGAGTCTGGAAATTATCACTTACTTTGCTTTGATTGTCTGCCGTATGTTTTGAGTTGTTTAGAAATATATTCCTTTATCCTTCGAGTGTTATCTAAAAAATAAATGATTGATTATGAAAGGTTTATTAACATAATATCTAACAAATCATAATAAATATATATGGATCATTACCTTCTGCTAGTGGTGTAGTTTGCGAAGATTCTGCTACTACTTCCATTTCTTCTTGATCACTATCTGATCCCTGGTTACTAGTATCTGATTTTTTGGCTGTCTCTTTAGCTTGTGAACTAATAGTATCTGATTCTTTAGCAGGCTCTTTAGCTTGCGAAGTATCTTTCTGCTTTACGATTTTTCTTGGGCCTTCTTGTTCATTATTATATTCGTTATTTAATTCCTGAGACTGTTTATTTTTGTTAGCTCTAGTGGAATATTTTCGTTTTTTTGGCATTTTTTTAAAAAAGGTTTGAAACAAATTAGTAAAAAAAGAAAGATATAAATGGTTAGACTAAAGAAGAGCGAAGAAAAATTTAGTATAAAGTGGAAAAAGGAGCAAACGAAAAAGGATTGAAGAAGAAGCAGATGAAAAAGGATTGAAGAAGAAGCGGACAAAAAAGGATTGAAGAAGATTTGAATGTAAAATCAGAGATAAAAAAAGTTTAAAAAAAAGGTTGGAAAAGTATCCTATATATAAACTTTTCTAAAGTTTGATAAACTATTTAGATCAGTAAAACTCGATGTGACGCGTAAATAATTATAATGCATACTAATTAAATTATTATAGCAACGCGTTATTAATTGTAATGCATAATTAAAATATTATAACGATGCATATTAGTTAATTGTACTCAAAATTAAATGGATTAAACAAGAGATAACGACGCATATTAGTTAATTGTACTCTAAAATTAAATAAATTCGAGGGATAACAATGTATATTAGTTAATTGTAAATAAATTCGAGGGATAACGGTAACAATGCACATTAGTTAACTGAAAATATCCAATCATAGTAGTAAATGGTATCGATCTCTTTCAATTACTCAAAATTAAATAAATTATTTGAAAATTTAACAATACAAAACAATACAATTAATCGAGATATAACGATGCATATTTAATTGTTGTACTCAAAAATTAAATAGATCAACAATACAATTAAGAAAAGTCTAAAAATATCTGTATTGTTTACTAATAAAACTGATCGTCGTCTACTACTAGTAAAGCTGAAATAATGAAATATATATATTACATCATTTTTTGGTTTTGTTCAGGCAATAAATTCTGTTTTTACTAGTTTTGTTCAGGCAACAAATTCACTTTCATAAAATTTGGTTCCGTTCACTATCGCTAAAATCACTCAAAATGACCTATAAATGTTCATATTGTTCATGTACTTTTTCGTCAACTTATGCATTAAAACGACATATTTCAGACAAGCATCAATATATTGACGAAGATGAAGAAGTAACCTTTCAATTAAACATGCCACACGAAGAACCTGATCTCTGGGATGATGATGATAAAGAAGTATCAAAAGTGCCATATCATGAAGAATCCGGTCTCTGGGATGATGATCTTTCAATGAAAGATGACGAATCTGAATCGAAAATAACATTAGAACAACCCATAGAATCTCATGAAAATTTACAAATTTTTGAAGAGTCAGATGAGGAAAGTAGGGAATTTGATGACAACGATGAGTCGGATGAGGAAAGTGGTGAATTTGATGACGACGATAATGAGGATAATGAAGTTGACTTAACATACTCGTTATCTATCGATGCTGAAGATTTTTGTGGGACCATACTAGATGATGCAATAAGAGACAAAACACATCCACCTAACACTGAATGGCCGAACGACATTTATCGTAAATTCATGGAAATTGTTATGGAATATCAATTATCTAATTCTTGCGGTGATAGGATAATTAAGTTAATCAATAAAAGCAGACAAGAGGCTGAAAAAAACCCATTACCAATAAATACTAAGGAAGGTCGTAGATTTCTTGATGTTAACGAATTTCCTTATATGAAATTCAAAAAAGTCCTTATCACGAAATTCCAGGATAAAGATTATTCTTTTTATTATCAACCGATAATTCATGGAATTAAAGTTCTGCTTCTTCAATCCGAAATGAATGAAGAATTTGTTTTTAAGTATAAAAATCACAATACATTGATTAAGACTTATGGTGAACAATTCGAAAGTAATTGGTGGTATATCACGGAAAATAAAATTCCTGTCGATAACAAATTATTATCGATAATAATCTACGCCGATTCCACAACTTGTGATTATCTGGGCAAAACTTCTGAACATCCTATATATATTTCACTCAGAAATATACCAAATTGGCAGCGAAATAAACCTAACGCTAAAGTACTTGTTGGTTATTTGCCAAAATTGAAAGCAAAAGATAATACTACAAGGAATTCTGAGTCTTTCCGAAGATTACAGAGACTCGTTTTTTAGAGATGTCTCTGAATATTATTATCGCCGATAATGAATCAAAATGATATGTATTTAGTTGTTCAAAATAAAATACATCCATTTACACCAAAATTATCGGTTATCCTTGCTGATATGGCAGAAGCAGGAGCATTTACCGCAACATATCTTCCATCAACTTCTAAACGACCATGTTATTATTGCTTGATAAATAACGAAGATCTTAATAATATGGCATTATCTTATATTGATTTACGAACTCCAGAAAAGATGAAACTAGCTATTAGTGAGAATCAAGCAAGTGAATTTTCGATTCATAAGGAGTTTAATTATTTTTGGGATTTTGACAATTTTAATATTTATGAGGCGACTGCTTCAGATCATATGCATTTACTTGACCTTGGAGTAACAAAATATCTCATAGAATTTACTCGTGAATTGTTACACTGAAAGGTCAGCAATAGAGCAGTAAAAGATATGGACCACAGATTGTGCGCAATCCCACGATATCCAGGCTTAATAATATTAAAAAACGGATTGAAAAATATATCTAAATTTATTGCCAATGATTATCGTAATATAATGAAAGTGATTATTTTCGTTATAGATAATTTATACGATGATTATAAAGAAGGTGGAATACCATGTAAGAGACTGTGTAACATTTTTCATAAATATTTGGTAATGTATATGAAGTTGCGTCAGGAGTCATTTACGGATACCGAGTTAACAGAATTAGAGGTAAATATCGATTATTAATTCTAAACCAAATCTTTAATTAGTATTTAATTTCAGTTTTTTAAAAATTTATTACTACTATTACTAGACGTTAATAACTGAATTCTGTCAAGAATTTGTAACAATATTTGCTGAATATTCTCCAAGTCGCTGTAAAATACCTAAACTTCACGTACTTCATTATCATGTAATTCCGTCAATTCGACTTTATGGTTCGATGAATGGGATGTCAACAGAAACATATGAAACTTTGCATAAGAAGAGCGTTAAAACTCCATATCGAATGACAAATAAAAGAAATTATATTTCACAAATGTTAACTACGGTAATGTTATATGATCTGTTTCGTCATAATCTATTTTAATCGATTAATTTAAATTTGATATGATAGGTGCGATGTCAATATTTAGCCTTGAAACAAAAAAAATCTACGATAAGGAGATCTAGTGGATTTTGAAATCTTTTATAGAAGTTCAAATTTACTGAAATTGAAACAACAGTTTCTAAAATAAAACAAAACACCGATATCCATCATCTGTATAAAGAAGGGTTTGATAACCTTCATGCAGGTTTTGAAGAGTTTTTGACAGAAAATAAGTTAGAATATGATTATGAATCTGGGCATTTTAAAATATATTCTAGTGTAGCTGTTGAATCAACTGATATTATCCGAACAGCAGGAACCTTTTATGGTAATGAATGGTTCAGTGATGTAGTAGTCTCTTCCAAAGAAACTGCGTGGTATGGAAAGGTATGATATGCTTAAAATTTTTTATTAATATTTTTGTCATGATGACATGTTATTAACTGAATTAAATTTAGGCACTTTTATTATTGGAATTTTCTGCAAAAGGTTTAAAAGAGCCAGTAAATCTTGCTTTGTTACGATGGTATGAAGAAGTACAAGAAGAAGAGATCATATACGACTGTCCAAGATTATGGCTAACTGATCAATATACATGTGTTTACTTAGATTCGGTTGATATGTCAGTTCACATTATACCAAGAAATAACTGTGAAAATGAATATTTTGTTAATACGTATATTTTTTAAGGTGTAAAATAAAATTAGATTAATATTCTTAGTATTCATTTGTATATGAGTGCGTTTTATGATTTATTAATGAAACAATAAATAATGGATTTAACTTGATTATTTTTGATAATTGTCAATATTGCAAATCATCGTTGAGATTATTTTCGATAATTGTCAATATCGCAAATTATCAGTGCGATTATTTTCGATAACTGTTAATATCGCAAATTATCAGTGCGATTATTTTCGATAACTGTCGACATCGCAAATTATCAATGCGATTATTTTTGATAACTGTCGACATCGCAAATTATCAGTGCGATTATTTTCGATAATTGTCAATATCGCAAATCATCGTTGAGATTATTTTCGATAATTGTCAATATCGCAAATTATCAGTGCGATTATTTTCGATAACTGTCGACATCGCAAATTATCAGTGCGATTATTTTCGATAATTGCCAACATCACAAATCATCGTTGAGATTATTTTCGATAATTGTCAATATTGCAAATTATTAGTACAATTATTTTAGAAAAAGTTAAATATCGTTGTATAATTGTGAGATAATTATCGAATATTATCACATTATGTTGACCATCAATTTATAAATACGATATTTATCGATAAAGTGATAATTATTGATGTATATCTTCTGAAAAAATTTCCTGATGGTGTCAACAAAAAATTGAAAAGAAAAGATGTGCTAAGAGTCAGAAAATTCAAGCGCAACTACAAAAGGAAAAAGAAATCATCAATTGAGCAAAGACTTATATTTGGAGCAAATGCGACATGGAAATAGAACGTGCTGTAGTTCAAAGAAATGTTGAACTCACCAGAGATCTAGGAATCCTAGATAATAATCGACCTAACTACCAAAACCATTACGAGAATTGTGAAACACTTTTAAACTCAAAAAGAGAAAATTGGATGTTATTTTCTTATCCACCTCCATATGATCAATGGTACCGCCTTAGTGATGTACTTACATGCAAAACTTGTTTCAGAGAATTAGCAGATAAATATTTTGGAGATATAGAGATGCAATACTTAGAAATCCTTAAAGAGACCACTGAGATGAAAATGCCACAAGATGAACATTCTACTCTAGCAATCTAATAAATACCAATTTCTCTATATATACTAATTAAAGTTATTATAAAAATCAAGTTTTAAGTAGATTTGTTTTTACTGAACAATTTTCACTTAATACACAAAGTAATTTGCATATGATTAAAGTACTTAAATTATGCTCTGAAGTAATTGATTAAATGCAAAAAATTTTAAAAATCTGAATTTAATTATATTAATAATTACTATTAAAATATTATAAATATTAAATAGAAAATCAGTAAAATTGAGATCCAAGTAGGTTTGACCTTACCAAACAATTTTTACTTAATACATAAAAGTAATTTTTATATGATCAAAATACCTAAATTACACTTTGAAGTTATTAAATAAAAAAAAATAATAAATTTAAAGTTAGAAATACAGTTAAGTTATCAAATATTAAATGGGATATAATGAAAATTGAGATACAGATATTTTTGATCCTGTTAAATAATTTTCGCTTAATATATAAGAGTGATATACTTATGTCAAAAATATTAAATTACACTTTAAAAAATTTTATATATTATAAATTTTTTTATTTTTTAAAGTTTATAAAATTTGTCTAAATAACCAATATCAGTAACTTAGAAAAACTTTCTTTTCTTGTAAAATTACATATATTTTTATCATTAAATTACATTTTCATTCATACCTTTAAAAGGATTTTAAAGAAAGTACATTTTTTTAAATAAATTTTATGTATATGTGAAAAAATTTTTTAATAGTAAAAATAAAAAACTAATTTAAGAAATACATGATAATCTATTAAATTACTTTATTTAGTATAGCTAAAATTAACAATTAATTATAAAATGAAATAATTTATTGAGTTTTGTTAACTTGCCCCCCAGTTAAATCACCCAAGTTAAATCACCCCTATGAAAATTTTATAATATTTTATATTAATTTTTATTGGCTAATTTTATTTTTTATAAAAATAAAAAAAAAAACAAAATAAAATTTATTTATAAATTAAAGCTGAATAGAATTATACATTTGTATATTAAAAAATCGTTTATTTTATTTAATTATTACAGGACAGAAAAAAAAAATAGATTGAAACAAATATAAAATAAAACAATTGGAAAAGAAATCAAATACCAAATTGAAATGAAACCAATGATAAAGATATAAAGTCAAACCAAAACCAAAGAAAATTGAAATAAACCAAAGCCTGAAAATAAAGAGATCAAACAATATCACAAAGTATAAAAAACAAAATTAAGAAAATCCAACCAAAATAAACTCAACCAAAAAGAAAAGAGAATCCAACCATAATCCAGGAAGAAACCCAAAAAAAAACTGACTGAAATACAAAAATTCCAAGTAAATAGAACCCCAAGAAAAAATGCAAGAAAAAAAACCCAAGTAAATCCCAAGAAAATGTAAAAAATAAACCAAAAACAGAAAAAAAAAAGTGCAAGAAAACCCCACCAGAAAGAAACCCAAAAAGTCCAAAAAGAAATACAAATATAAATCTGAAAAGAAGCCTAGGAGACTAAGAAAAAACCCAAGAAGAACCCCAGAATAAAATCTAACCAAAGGAAAGAAAAAGGATTGATTAGTTATTATAAAGGAAATAGATTTCTGAAATTCTGAAAAATCTGAAACTTACCATTTATTAAAGCATCAAAGAACCTACAAAAAAAAAGAAGAAAATAATTAATTAGCAAGAAATAAAAAAAAAATAAATAAATCCAAGAATATATTGTGTTAAAGGCCAAAGTTTGAAACGTTAAAGGTGAAGGAAGAGTAGAAGAAAGAGTGGAAAATCAGAAATGCCGTGATAAACAAATAAATAATTTGTGAAATATTACGTAAATTTTTTCAAATAAAAATTACCAGGTTAAATCATCCTGGTTAAATCACTCTGGGTTAAAATTAGTCTTATACAAAAAATAATTATGAAATAAATATTTCTATTTTAATTTTTAATTGATTAAATTAATTTATTTTTAGAAAATAAGAATAAAATTTTCTAAAAAATTATAATGTATATAATAAAATTTTTATTATAAAGGCCAACATTATGATAAAAAACTGTTAATAATTTATAAATATTTTAAATAATATATTTTTTTTTAATAGATCTAAAAGGGAACTAGAAAATTTTTTAAAACTAAAAGCTACATCTTTTTTAATTATTGTTAATAATAAACAGAATATCTTATAAACTTTATTAATATATTTATTATATATTAAAAAGCTTTTAATTGAATTTTTAAATTTTAATATTTTAAAATTTTTTTAAAAATATAAATTTTAATTAGTATGGGATATTAATTTATTCAAAAAAGCATTATATTGGATAATTTTCATAAGTTTAATTTTAATATTCTTACAATTATTGTAAAATAAATTTAAAAATAAATTTGTATTATTATAAACAAAAGGATATGAAAATTATATAAAAAATTAATCATTATAAAATATTTAATATATTATTTATGCATTCTATTAAAAAATACCAAAAAGCTTATAATCCAATAAATATTTATATAAATGTAAGCATAAATGCAGATTTGGTATAATTTTTTTAGGCTTATATGCTCTTTTTATTTTCTTTACTATTATTACTAAATATATATAAACTTTTTTAAATCCATCTATTGATACTATTTTATATACAAAAATATTATATATACATATGAAATTTACTAAAATTCTTTAGATTGACTTTTTAAAAGATTCTAAATAATAAATATAACATATATTAGTATAAATATTTTTTATTAATTAATAAAAAATCAGAAAATTCTTTATTTGTGAACATTTTATTTAGAATTTTACTAATAATTAAAGCAGTAACATATATTAGCTAATATTTTAGGAGGTGGAAAGGTAAGCAAAATTCTTAGATTATATAATTTTTAAAAAATATAATTAGTTGTATATGATCAAGATATCTTATCTAAAGATAGAAGGATAAGCACCTATAGTAAAAAAATATTAGCTAATACAGTATATGTCACTTATTAATGTCTGGATTTAATTAGTTTTTTCCTGCATAAGTAATAGATTTTATAGTATTAACTTTTCTTTTTCAATTTAAAGTCTTATTACTATCTATTTTACAATATCAAGAAAAAAATAGTGTATAGAATTTATAATAAGAAATCATATAAGATTAAAGTAGAATAAGTAATATACTTTAAATTATTTTACAAATTTTTCTAATACATAAGTCTGATATTATTCATTTGTTTTATAATATTTTTATAAAAACATTAATTTTATTTTTTTAATATTTTTTTCTATAAACCAATTATTTATATTTCAAAACTTTTAAAGTTTAGTTGATTTCTATTATTGTTTAAAATATTGATAATATGCAATTTTTGCAAAAATATATTTACAAAATTTTCTTATAATAGATATATTATAAGAATAATATATTAATATAATTTTAGTCATCTTTTTATTAGAATGTTTAAAGGTTTTTATAAGTAAATATCATATTATAATTCAATTAGTTAGTTAATTAAAGAAGCCAAGTAGTGGTTTAAATAATGTAATAATGATTCATTTAGATCTAGAATTAATGCTAACATTAATATATTAAATAGTTTAAATCATTCATTGCAAAGTAAATTATAAATAATAATATAAATTGCTTTAATACTATATTAAAAGTTTTTAAATAGTTAAAACCAATTCATATTAGTGGATTTATTTCATCATTTAAATATATTAAATTTTGTTATATAATGTATTATAAAAGTTAAAGATATGCAATATAATAATCCAAAAAAAGTGGATACAATTTTAAAAAATACAATTTTGAATGATTTTAATTTTGGCCAGATTTAACATAATTTTGGCTAGGTTTAATATACTATAACTGGTAATATGATAGTAATGATATTTAGTCAAACAAAAAAGAAAAAAACTTTAACGTCACAATTTATAAAATCTATAATTACAATGACAATTTCATATTTAATAATTTGTTAAATAATAATTAATATTACTATAAATTAATAAAAAGAAAATTGTATGAAAGAAACAATATTTTAATCCAAAGAAATAAAATTACACCACAATGTATATATGATTTTATAAAAAAATTGAATCACAATTGCACAATTTTAACTGTAATATTAATGTTATAATGCTGTACTAATTGCAAATGCACTGCAATATATAAGAAAGAATGGAAAATACAGTAAGAAAGGATGAAGGAAGAATAAAGAAAAGAAAAATAAATAAAAAAGAATGAAAGGAAGCAAAGAAAAATAAAAAAGGAACAAAAAAGATAAAGGATAGTAAAAAGAAATGAATAAAATAAAAAAGAATAAAAATGAATGAGAAAACAAAAGAGAAATGAAAAGGAATAAAAAAAATGAAAAAAATAAAAGAAATGAAAATGGAATTAAAAGAAATGAAAGAAACAAATAGCAAATGAAAAAAAAATAGGGGGAATAAAAGAGAATGAAAGGAAGCAAAGGAGGAATGAAAATCAATAAAAAGAATGAAAAAAAGCAACAAAAGAAGCCAAAGATCAATAAAAGAAACTAAAAATCATTAAAAAAAGACCAAAAATCGATGAAAGAAATGAAAAAAGTAACAAAAGAAACTAAAGATCAATTAAAGAAATAAAAAAAAGTAATAAAAGAAATCAAAAAGTAATGAAAGAAATAAAAAAAGTAACAAAAGAAATCAAAAATGGAAAAAGCAATGAAAAAAGCTAAAGATAAATTAAAGAAATGAAAAAAAGTAATGAAAGAAACCAAAAATCAATAAAAGAAACCAAAAAGGCAATGAAAGAAACAATGACAAAAGGAACAAAAGATCAATAAAAGAAATAACAAAAGGAACTACAAAAAATCAATGAAAGAACTATAGAAAGAAACGAAAGAAATAATGAAAAAAAAAACAAAGAAACTATGAAAATAAGAGAAATAAAAAAATGAAAGAAAAGTCAGAATACCCACCTATAGAAAAAAGAAAAAGAAAATGATTAATATCATCTTAAAAGTAAAATAAAATAACAAGAGAAAAAGACGTAAAAGACTTACTTGAATTTTCACTCAAATGATATACATTTAAAAAAGACAGCAAGTTTAGTAAAACAACAAGAAAAAAAATGAAAAAAAAACAAAAAAAAGAATTAAAACTCACCTTGAATTTCCGCTAAAATGGAATTAAAAATAACCATGCTTAAAAAAAAAAGAACAAGTTAATAAGAGAAAAAAAGAATAAAAGCAAAAAAAAACTTACCTATTATAGTACATAATCTTAAAGTTAAAAGTGACGTCGTTAACTAAAAAGATTATTTATTTTAAAAAAAATGTTAAAAAAAAAATGATTTTTTATTTTTTAAAAAAAATTCCTTTTACTACAGTAGTTTAAAAAAAAAATAAAACCTGAAATCTGAGCAAAACTACTAGCGTTAATTATCTATAATATAAAAGGTAATATCACTTACCATTTATGATAAACTTATTTCATGAGTTAATATAAAAAAGAAATATATACACTTTATTTAGTTTTTGAACTGGTATAACTGGTATTATAATCTGATTATTTAAGTAAATAAGTAGTAAAATATGTAAAAAAAAAATATAGCCTTTCTGGGCTCTGGCAGTTTTTTCATCAGTAATAATGTTTATTTATTTATTAAGTAATCTATTTTATTTGTTTCTCTTCATTCACTTTTTAAAACTTTAATTTTAATTCTTTTATTTCAATTTTAGTTGATCAAATAAAATTAAATAAAATAAGACCTTTATTATAAAAAATTTGTTAACGCTATAATAAATTATTTGGTATAAAGGCTCTATATATGACTTGCTGATAAAGTTGCCTGCTAAAACTAAAGAGTTTTAACATGTCAAAATTGTCAAAACTATTTTAACATGTGATATATATAATATATACATATTAAACAGCAATCACTAGTGTTAATTTAACAAAAAAAACCATTTCACAACAGTTTTTCAAGTATTTAATAAAAAATATTGCAAAACATTTTTATTTTTTAATTTTTAAGTAAAAAAAACTATTTTATATCTGCCAATTTGCAGAATTTGCCGATCATCAGTTGTGTGGCGCAGTACTGATTAAAATTGATCAAAACCATTCTCACATAAGAAAAATAATCAAAAAATATAAAAAATAAGTAAAATAATCTTTTAAGATCCCTTCCAAAAAATTTACCTCTTTTAATCTGAGCCTAGTAGAAGAAATTTCTAAAAAAAAGGAAAAAAATATTATAAAGTTAATCCATTAAAAAAAAGAAATAAAATTCCAGAATATTTAACAATTTAACGAAAAAAAATTAATTTAAAAATAATTAATAATAAATATCAAATAGATTTTAATAAAAAACTATTCAATACATAATTTAAATTTGTTAAAATATCATTATTAACACAGAGCTATTTATTTATTTAAAGATTTTTTTGAATAATTTTGCTGTTTATACAAGATTTTTTTATAAACTATAAAAAAAAAAATAAAAAAAAATAGCTGCAAGTTGTATACAATGTAAAATAACTACTGGTATACTTGCAAAAATTCTCAACTTACTTTGATAGGAAAGTTGATGGGGAGTTGATGGGAGTTCAATAGGAAGTTCACGAAAGAAAAAATTTTTTAACACTATTTTATTGAAATAATTTCTTGATATCATGTGTTATATGATCATGTAACACAAATGTAACCATTTTTGTGAAACTTGCGAAACTTATTTTTTATTAAATTAACATCAAATTCCTTAGTTTAAATTAATTTTGTTAATTCTACTGATCAGCCCATATGTTATAACAGTTTTTTAAGCATTTAATAAAAAATGTTGCAAAACATTTTTTATTTTTTAATTTTTAAATAAAAAAAACTGTTTTGCAACAATTTTTCAATTATTTAATAAAAAATATTGCAAAAATTTTTTATTTTTTTAACTTAAAAAAAAAAAACTGTTTTGCAACAGTTTTTCAAGTATTTAATAAAAAATATTATGAAATGTTTTTTATTTTTTTAACTTAGAAAAAAACCATTTCACAACAGTTTTTTAAATATTTAATAAAAAATGTTGCAAACCATTCTTTATTTTTGAATTTTTAAATGAAAAAAACTATTTTGCAACAGTTTTTCAAGCATTTAATAAAAAATATTGTGAAATGTTTTTTATTTTTTAATTTTTAAACAAAAAACTCATTTTGCAACAGTTTTTCAATTATTTAATAAAAATGTAAAATATTTTTTATTTTTTTAACTTAAAAAAAAAACCATTTCATAACAGTTTTTCAAGTATTTAATAAAAAATATTGCAAAATGTTTTTATTTTTGAATTTTTAAGCGAAAAAACTGTTTTATAATGGTTTTTCAAATATTTAATAAAAAATGTTACGAAATATTTTTTATTTTTAATTTTTAAACAAAAAAAACCATTTCGTAACAATTTTTCAAGCATTTAATAAAAGACATTGTAAGATATTTTTTATTTTTTAACTTAAAGAAAAAACTGTTTCGCAACAGTTTTTCAATTATTTAATAAAAAACATTGTGAAATGTTTCTTATTTTTTAATTTTATTATAATAAATGAAACTCATTATAAAATATTGTGATGTTTAGTTTCAGTAGTTTTGATATGTCAAAACTAGTTTTAACATTTCAACAATTTTGACATATCAAAACTATTTTAGCATTTTAGCATTTTGACGTATTTTAGATTTCAACATTTTAACATTGGCCAATTGAGTTTTAGTAAGCAACTTTATTTGCTGATCTAATCAGATAATCTGAATATCTGATGTTGAAAAAAAAAATTTTTTTTTTTTGTGATGTTACTAGACGAAAAGTATAACCAAACTATTGGAATTAAGGTAAGGGAGGGTTGGGGTAATGTTTTTCATTTATTTTTTATTTAATTAATTAATTATTTTTTTTTTTTTTTTTGTAGTATTACTATATAAAAAGCATAATCAGACTATTGGAATTAAGGTAAGAGAGAGTTGGAAAGGTGTTTTTCATTAGTTTTTTTTATTTAATTAATTAATTATTTTTTTTCTTTTTTGTAGTGTTACTAGACAAAAAGCACCACTGAACTATTAGAATTAAGATAAGTAAGAGAGAATTGGAGTGGTGTTTTTTAGTTTTTTTTTTAATTAATTAATTATTTATTTATTTTTTCTTTTTTTGTAGTATTATTGGATGAAAAGTACGACTGGACTATTAAAATTAAGGTAAGGAAGAGCTGGGATGGTATTTTTCGTTAGTTTTTTTAATTAATTAATTAATTAGTATTTTTTTCTTTTTTGTAGTGTTGCCTGATGAAAAGCATAACTGGACTTTTAGAATTAAGGATAATTGAGATCAAGAGTATATGGTCAAGAAGATTACAGCATTCACAAGGCTCTGTGATAACGATCATCTATCTAAAAGTTAAAGTTTTCATACTGGTGGATTTAAATATCATGAGATTTCAATGTCGGTTAAGTGATTTCCCTAAAAGGAGCCTGCATGAGTTTTAAAATTATCGTCAGTTTTAAAATCATTATTAGTAAATGATATAAAGGAAGATTCTTTGTCTTCATATTTTAAAAACAAAATTTTTAAAATTAAAAATTATCGCCATTTTCAAAATGGTATATGCAATGTCGATCATTAAAAAAAAATTTTTTTTGATTTTTTGCTGAATATTTTAAATCTCTTAAATTAAACGCATCTTTCCTTTGTGATTACTCAAGATTTTTTAGTACTATTTTTATTGGTATGTTCGTTTTGAGCTTCTATTTGAGTTTTAAGCCAAGTTATTATGTGTTATTTGACGGTTTCTTCACTTGAAGTTTGTAATTTTTTACCAATTTTTCAATTTTAAAGAATAGTATATTTTTTTCCTAATAGCTCGTGCTTTTTCTGATGATTTGAAGTGGAGAATTGTTTATCTTTATCATGATGGTTATAATCAAAAAAAAATTGCTAAGTTATTACATATAAGCAAATGTACTGTTGATAAAGTCTTACAAATATATGTGCAATGGGGAACCATGGTGAATCCTTGGCAGAAACTACCAGGATGTCATAAAACGTTAACTAGAAATGAAATGAAGGTAATTGTAAATAAAGAAAGAGATAGAATATATCTTTTTATACCTTTAACTAATATTTATTATATTATTAATTTTAGATACTGCAAGAATTAGTTAAAGATAAGGTAAATTGGTATTTAAACGAATTAGTGGGTGAACTTGAATTACAAACAGGAAAATTAGTTTCAATCCCAACTCTTTGAAGATCTTTGGTGTATTGTGGAATTAGCAGGAAAAAAGTAAGAATTTTCAAATTTATTTCTAAATTGTATTATATAAATTTATGTTTATTGCAACTTAATTTTATTTATACAGTTACATCAGGCAGCATATGAACGAAATGAACTTCTTAGAAGTACTTTTATTGCAGAAGTTGGACATGATTATAAGTCTGAACAGCTTATATTTATGGATGAAACTGCTAAAGATAAGCGCTCTTTATCGCAGGGTTATAGATACTCCTTTAAAAATACATTTACAACTAAAAAAATGTATTTATACGAGAAACACGATATACAATATTGCCTGCTTTATCTTTATAGGGCATTATTGCTGTAGATATAATAGAAGACAATTGCACTAAAGAAATTTGTTATTTCAAACATAATATGTTGAATTATAAATTTTATTTGTCATTTATTATTATTACAATAATTATAATAATTTATTTTTTTTATATTAGGTACCACAGATGAACGCATACCCCTAATGAACAAAGTGTTCTTGTACTTGATAATGCACGAATTCACCATGATGAAAATCTTATAGAATATATTGAAGCATTTAGTGGTCGTGTTGAATTTTTACCCCATATTCACCTGACTTTAATCTTATTGAAACCTGTTTTCCCGTTATAAAGTCATTTTTAAAAAGGTATAAAGATTTTGTTAATTCATGTAATGATTCTAGATATCCTCTTTTGATAGCGTGTTCTCAAATTACTTCACAAATGGCTGATGGATTTTTTAAAGGTTTAATTTATATGTAAATAAATTTATAGACAGAATTTGAAGTATTTTTTTTTTTTTTTGAATATTTTAGTAATGTAAGTAATGTAAAATATTGTAAACAAAAAAAAATTTTTTTTTTAAACAAAAAATTTTTGTTGTTTTATTATTGATTTAGCAATTACAGAAAGAATTTGATCAATTATCATTATGTATACTAAAAGCAAATCATTTGCTTATTTGTAATTGAAATTAGTAAAATCCGATTAATGTAAAAGATTATTTATAACATTTTGCTGCTACTCTAAATGCTTTACGCCATCCTATTTTATTCATACCTAATTTATCAAATTCCATATTTGTAAGATCATAAATCTGATTTATAGAAATTCGTTCTTCTTTAAAAATATCCTTGAATTTTGTAGTAAACTCTTCACCATCTTTTGATGATTCATCTAATTTAATAAAAAATTCATCAAGGGATGGAACTGGTTGTCTTGGAGAAGACAATATATTTGATGGTGAATTGGGTGAATTATTTATGGTTGCATTATGCATAAATGAAAATATTTGAGGTGGGATAGCAAAAAAAAAAGGCGTTGTATTGAAATTTGAATTTGAAGTAATAGGTATTGAAGTTGTAGAATTGGTTGTAGATGCAAATGTTTTAACACTATTAGATTGTGAAAAAATGGGTAAATTAGGTATTTGTGTATTATCTGTAGTCCCTCAAATCTAAAAATAAATAATGTTAATGGAAGTTTTATCTAATAATTAATATAAAACAAAAATTATTACAATTTCTTTGGCCCAGCATTGAAAATGCATCGCAGTAAGCTTCATATGTCTTCCATTATCAATAAAACATACATTATGTTGATCACATTTATATAAATCTCTTAATTCTCGAATTATACAGCCTTCTTGTTGTAAAACTTCAGAAAAATTATCCAATTTTGGAATTCCCTTTTTTTTTCTTTTTTGCAAATTGGTATTCTCATCTTCTGAATCTTCAGAGTGTAAAACCTCCTAAAATTTAAAAAGATTATATAGTAATTACATCTACTAAAATTATACTATAACTATAACGAATAATATTACCTTACGCTTTTGCTTTTTATCTTTTTTTAAAGATACTATAATTGCCATATTTTTACGTTTTTCTATCAAATTTTTATAATCTAAAAGGAATTTTTTATAATCTTGCAAATCTACTAGTTGTGATCCAACTCCTGTAGCTTTCTCTGATTTAAATGATACTGAATAATCTGAATGCATAATATCTTTATCACCAGTTAATTTCTCAACATAAAAGTGAACCTCTGCAAGAATATCATCTAACGATGATACTTGTATTTCCATTTATTTAGATGGTAATGCTGATCCAGTAAAAGGTTTTATAATTAGATTAAAGGATATTTCTTGTTCTGCATCTAATTTTTTACTAATCTCAAGATCGTCATCATCAGATTTAATACTATTCATTGGGAAAAATTTTGGTCCGCAGATCTGCACAATTCTGCGGAATCCATTTCTGCGCAGATCTGAGGACATGCCGATGCGCAGCACTGAAAAATTTCATGGATTTCTGCGCAGTTCTGCAAACACAAAAAAATCTGCGAAAATTTTCAAAAACAAATCTGCGAAATTTTTCAAAATTTTTGACAATTTACAATTACTTTTATTGTTAATTAACATCAATTAATTTATTTAATTTATTTAAATAAATTAATTTACTACACTATTAACTACACTATTTCGGGTATTAAATGCACTAAATTTCCTAGCCTTTCTTTCTTTACTTTCACTGTTTTGTTGAAAATGTAAAAAACAGGTTTTTCGAGATTTTTTACCTTTATATTAGGATTGGAACCTTTCTTTCAGTTTCCTGCGCCTGCAAAAAAAAAACTAATGAAACTGTCAGTAAACATTTTGTTAAATAAAAAAAACCAAAAAAAAATTAAATTCCATTTACTTTGAAATTCTATCCAGAGACAGGTCAGAAAACTGCAGACCTAAACTAATATTTTTTGAAATTTTAATCTTCAAAATTTATCCGGTAAATGTCTGGAAAGCCGATGACTTATAAAATAAAAAACGAAACAGTTAGTTGATGTTTCGTCTAAAAAAAATAATAAATTTAAATTTTCGAAGGTAAATACCTTCGAATTCCTCTAGAAGCCTCTGAAAAGACTAGTGTTCTGCACAAATCAAATTAGACCAAATCAGGTTAGATTTGAAATTTGATTTGATTTGATTTAAATTTGATTCGATTCAAATCAAATTCAAATTCAAATCAAATCAAATTCATTCAAATAGATTTGTGATTTGGTTTGATTTGTTGAATTTTAAATAAAAAAATGCGTTTTGTAACGCAATATTAATAAAAATGTTGCGAAACATTTTTTTTAAATTAATTTAATAAAAAAATGCATTTCACAACACAATACTAATAAAAAAAATATTGCGAAATGTTTTTTTTTAATTATTTAAATAAAAAATGCATTTTGCAACGCATTATTAATAAAAAAATGTTGCGAAATGTATTTCTTTAGTGTGGGTTGGACATCATGTGGTTGCAGTAACTACCAATAATATTTATGGTAATTACAGGACCCCGAATAATACCAATATAACTCATATACAGGTTTGCATAGAGTTTATATGAAATTACTTTTTAAACCTACAAATTGAGTTTACGTAGATCGGTCAATTTGGGATATTATGTTTGTGTAGAGTTTATAATAGATATACGTGGATTTATTTTTAAAAAATACTAATTTCAGTAAATTAAATTACTTGGTATTTACCAAAATTTATTTTATTTTATTTATTTTTTCACTTTTTTTGGTATTTTATACCAAATTTATTTATTTTTATTATTCTTTTTCAGGTTTTAATACCCCAATTCCAAAAGTCCGGTCATGTTTTTCGCCTGGCAACACTACAAAAAATAAAAAAAAATAATTAATTTGTTAAAAAAAATACCAAAAAACACTTCCCCCACCCACCCTTACCTTAATTTCAAAGTCTAGTCATGCTTTTCGTCTGGCAACACTACAAAAAATAAAAAAAATCAATACTTAATTAATTAAAAAAAAACAACGAAACACCTCACCCAACCCTCCCTTACCTTAATTCCAAAAGTCTGGTTGTGCTTTTCGTCCGGCAACACTACAAAAAATAAAAAAAAAATCAATACTTAATTAATTAAAAAAAAATAATGAAACACCTCCCCTAACCCTCTCTTACCTTAATTCCAAAAGTCCGGTCGTGCTTTTCGTCTGGCAACACTATAAAAAAATAAAAAAAAACAATTAATTAGTTAAAAAAAATACTGAAAAACACTTCCCCCACCCTCTCTTGCCTTAATTCCAAAGTCCGGTCATGCTTTTCGTCTGGCAATACTACAAAAAAATAAAAAAAAGGTTAATACTTAATTAATTAAAAAAAAATAATGAAACACCTCCCCCAACCCTCTCTTACCTTAATTCCAAAAGTCCGGTCGTGCTTTTCGTCTGGCAACACTACAAAAAAATAAAAAAAAAACAATTAGTTAAAAAAAATACTGAAAAACACTTCCCCCACCCTCCCTTACCTTAATTCCAAAGTCCGGTCATGCTTTTCGTCTGGCAATACTACAAAAAAATAAAAAAAAAAGTTAATACTTAATTAATTAAAAAAAAACAACGAAACATCTCCCCCAACCCTCCCTTACCTTAATTCTAAAAGTCTGGTCGTGCTTTTCGTCTGGCAACACTACAAAAAGTAAAAAAAAGTTAATACTTAATTAATTAAAAAAAAAAATAATAAAACACCTCCCCCAACCCCTCCTTTATCTTAATTCCAAAAGTCCAGTCATGCATTTCGTCCGGCAACACTACAAAAAAAATAAAAAAAAATAATTAATTAAATAGTTAAAAAAAACACTGAAAAACACTTCCCCACCCTTCCTTACCTTAATTCCAAAAGTCCGGTCATACTTTTCATCTGACAACACTACAAAAAAATAAAAAAAAACAATTAATTAGTTAAAAAAAATACCGAAAAACACTTCCCCCACCCTCCCTTACCTTAATTCCAAAAGTCCGGTCATGTTTTTTGTCCGGCAACACTACAAAAAAATAAAAAAAAGGTTAATACTTAATTAATTAAAAAAAACAACGAAACACCTCCCCCAACCCTCCCTTACTTTAATTCCAAAAGTCCAGTCATGCTATTCGTCTGGCAACACTACAAAAAGTAAAAAAAAAAGTTAATACTTAATTAATTAAAAAAAAACAACGAAACACCTTCCCCAACCCCTCCCTTACCTTAATTCCAAAAGTCCGGTCATGCATTTCATCCGGCAACACTACAAAAAAATAAAAAAAAATAATTAATTAAATAGTTAAAAAAACACCAAAAAATACTTCCCCACCCTCCCCCTTACTTTAATTCCAAAAGTCCGGTTGTGTTTTTCGTCTGGTAACACTACAAAAAGTAAAAAAAAGTTAATACTTAAATTAATTAAAAAAAACAACGAAACACCTCCCTCAACCTTTCCCTTACCTTAATTCCAAAAGTCCGGTTATGCTTTTCGTCTGGCAACACTACAAAAATAAACTGATAAATGATTAAAAAAAAGATCGGATATTCAGATTATCTGATTAGATCGGCAAGTCACATGACCCTGTTTTTATATATTTGTTAGTTATCTTAGTATTGTTCAGGGTCCTGTAATTACGTTTAACCAGGTCATGTATATTTAATTTGATTTGATTTGGATTTGATTTGAATTTGTCAGATTTGATTTGGATTTGATTGAATTAGTTTAAGCTAATTTGAATTTGATTTGAAATCGAATCAAATCTTTTTTTTTAATTTGGATTTGAATTCAAATCTTGTTTTGAAGTTTGGATTTGATTTGCAAATCAAAATTATCAAATCGAATCAAATCAAACTTCAAATCAAATCTGAATTGATTTGATTTGACCAAATCGTTTACGGAATACTAGAAAAAACGCAAATCTAAAAAAAGAATTCGAAACGTTAATTAACGTTTTGTTAATAAAAAATTTTTTTTTATCTTCGGGATGATACCTGATCTATCGTGAGATGGGGTCCATCTAAAAAAAATGAGAACGAATGTTATTTAACATTCGTTGAAATAAAAATATGATAAAAAATAATTTTTTTTTTACCTTCAGTCCACTTCGAGTTCTAGACCTAAAAAAAAGAAAAATAAAACGAAATGTTAGTTTCGTTTCATTTTGTAAAATAAAATATTATTTTGAGGTTTTTTTACCTTCAAAATACCACAGTCTGCTTCTTTTGGACCTAAAAAAGAAAGAAAATGAATGATAATTAATGTTTGTTGAAATAATAAAAAAAAAGATATTTCAAAGTTTCTTTATTTTCAAAATACCACAGTCCGCTTCAAATTAGAGTTTTGGACCTAAAAAATGAAACAAAACATTAGTAATATTTTGTAAAATAAAAATATAAAAAAAAAATTTGTTTCGAAGTTTTTTTACCTTCAAAATAATTCAGTCCACTTCTTTCAGACTAAAAAAGTAAGAAAACGAACATTAGTTAACGTTTGTTGAAAAAAAAGTAAAAAAAATTTTTTTTTTACTTAATGGTACGCTTAAAATAGAGTTCCGGACCTAAAAAAGAAGAAAATGAAACGTTACTAACATTTCGCTAAAATACAAAGAAAAAAACTTATTTTTTTTTTACTTGAATTGGTCCACCTCGAAATGGAGTTCCAGATCTAAAAAAAAGGAGAAAAGCGAAATGTTTACTAACATTTCACTAAAATACAAAGAAAAAAAAATCATTTTTTTTCTTTACTTAATAGTCTGTCTCGAAATGGAGTTACAGACCTAAAAAAAAGAAGAAAAGCGAAACGTTACTAATGTTTCGCTAAAATACAAAGAAAAAAAATCATTTTTTTTACTTACAGTGGTCTGCCTTGAAATGGAATTCCAGACCTAAAAAAAGGAGAAAAGTGAAACATTTACTAACATTTCACTAAAATACAAAGAAAAAAAAATCATTTTTTTTTCTTTACTTAATAGTCTGTCTCAAAATGGAGTTTCAGACCTAAAAAAAAGAAGAAAAGTGAAACATTACTAACGTTTTGCTAAAATACAAAGAAAAAAAAATCATTTTTTTTTACTTGAATTGGTCCGCCTTAAAATGGAGTTCTGGACCTAAAAAAAAGGAGAAAAACAAAATGTTACTAATATTTCGCTAAAATATAAAGAAAAAAAATCATTTTTTTTTACTTACAGTGGTCCGCCTTAAAATGGAGTTCTGGACCTAAAAAAAAGGAGAAAAGTAAAACGTTTACTAACGTTTTGCTAAAATACAAAGAAAAAAAAATCATTTTTTTTTCTTTACTTAATAGTCCATCTTGAAATGAAGTTTCGAACCTAAAAAAAAGAAGAAAAGCAAAACGTTACTAACGTTTTGCTAAAATACAAAAAAAAAGAACTTTTTTTTTTACTTATAGTGGTCCGCCTTGAAATGAAGTTCAGGACCTAAAAAAAAAGAAATACAAAATGAAACATTAACATTTCGTAAAATATATAAAAAAAAAATCATTTCCATCTTCGAATACTTTGGTCTGCTTCGAATTGGAGTTCTGGACCTAAGAAAAATAAAACAAATGTTAGTTAACGTTCGTTGAAAATAAAAATAAAAAAAAGGTATTTTTTTTTCGAAGTTACCTTCGAAATAGAGTTCGAGCCCGTATGTTCAGTGTTCTGAACCTAAAAAAAAGATAAATGAATGTTAATCAACGTTTGTTAAGTTAATTTAATAAAAAAAAAATTATTTTGAAGGCCATACCTTCAAAATGTGAAGTCTGGCTAAGATTTTCAGCAAAAACACAGCTTGAAATGCTGAAACAAATAAATTTTGTTCACTCATTCTTTGACAATTCTAAAGTCCAGAAGAGCCTTAGTAAAGAAAAAAGGGAATTTTTTTAGATTATCAACCGATCTCTAGGTCATATGACACTGCAGAAGCTGATCAGCTACAAAGTAACCTTAGTTAGCGATATTTGTCAAAATAAAAGTAAATTAAACATTTCAAAGTTTACCTTTGAAATAGAGGCCGAAACTTGTTTTTCAGTATTCCGGACCTACAAAAAAGGAAATCGAACGTTAATAGACGTTTGTTAAATAAAATTAATAAAAAAAATTTTTTTGAAGGTTACCTTCAAAAACTAGCATTAGCTAATGTTCGTTTATGATTCATATGCCCAGAACACTGTTGAAAGTACATTTAGTCCTTGTAGAGGGTCTATAAAATAATTCTTTTAGGGAGATAGAAAAAATAGCAAGTCTATTTAATAATTTTGAAGCTTAAAAAACTACAAAAAAAAGTTTTTTCTTAGGGTATTTTTAGACTTTAAATTGAAAAACATTGAAAAAAATTTATTTCTTTGAAAGGTGTTGAAAAAAAAATTATATTTATGAAAAATGTTAAAAAAAATTGTTTCCTTAAAGTATTGTGAATAAAAAGTTTAAGTGTCTTAAAGGAAATTAAGTATAGAAAATAAACTAGAAGCTTATCAAAGTTTATCATGCAAAGTTTATCAAATTAAAGAAGAAAATTGTGAAAATCTTTAAAGATTTTTGTACGAAGTGTTTTTAAAAATCTGCAATTTTGAAGATTATCACAAATTTTTCATAAAAAAATCTTTGAAAAAAATAAAAAAATAATTTCTGCAGTATTGCGCAGATTCTTAACAAAATTGCATTAAAAAAATGCAGCAATCTGCTAAAATCGCAGATCACCACAGATCTGAACTGATATAACTTTCCCGATGTTGCTTTTTGTATGAATTAGCTCATCATTTTCTGGGATATTTCTATTTAAATTAGACTCTAAATTCACTACTATCTCACGTAAAGTAGAAGATTTTGAATTAGTATTAGACTTTTTTCTTTGAAACGCGCTATTATATGCAGGATGAAACGTGAGTTTAAAGGTTGTAATAGGATCTAAAGAATAACCAAACCGAGATATACTTTCTTGAATATATTCAAGTTGTTTTAAGGATAAACTAGGCTTTGAGATTCGAGTAAATGCAACCTTTACTTGTTCAGTTCAGTTTTTAGTACTGGGTTTGATAGTTTTATTACATGTGCACATTTTTTTCGAATACTGAGTTCAACACCACAATAAAGACATTTCTTGCAACCAAGGCATGTGCTAATAAGGTATTCTTGAAAAGTCATTATGAAATTAAAGTATTATATTGAATAAACGCGTATTGAAATTATTATAAACACGAACAGAAATTTTATTAGGTAATTATTCTGATTCTGATGATGAAATCGAAAAATTTTTATTGGCTAATTTTTTGTTTAATCATGTGACGTTGATCATCTAAATAATCATAATCAGAATCAATTTTTTTACATACATACTGATTGCATACACTATTTTAAAAATGGCGATAATAAAAGATAATGCAAATTTTGGTTATTTTTTTATTTTCAAAATTCTTTAAATATTACAGTCAACTCCCTTTATAGTCACCTCCGTTATAGTCACATTACCCTATATAGTCACCTTAGTTAAGTGTTCCAAATTTTCATATATAAAAACTATCGTTATTAGTGTTAGAAGTAGTAGGAGTAGAAGGGGATTGTTGAACTCTATTTGCAATCGCCACAGCTCGAACTGCTGTTTCTTGTTCTGCCACAAATTTATGACGTCACCCTTCTCGTTCCTTTATAGTCACAAACTACCTATAGTCACTATCACATCTTTTTTTAAAAATTTTATATATATGTGATTATAAAAAGATATTTATTAAAATATAATTATTCTATGATCTAATAATCAGATTTCAATGATCTTTAACTCATTAGATTCATCTCATTGAAAGGAATCAGATGATAGTAATTTTATAATGATTGGATTAATATTGACCAAGAAATTCGATTTTAAAGACCAAATCAGCATTTTATACATGTAAAATTCATGTAACATTAAATATTTTGACTGTATTTTAATTACTATGGGTTCTAGTAATCAGACTTTAATGATCTTAGGCTCATTAGACTCGTCTCATCGAGAGGAAGCTAATGGTAGTAATTTTATAATGATTGGATTAATATTGACCAAGAAATTTGATTTTAAAGACCAGATCGGCATTTTTTATATGTCAGTAAAATTCATGTAACATTAAATATTTTGACTGTATTTTAATTATTACGGGTTCTAGTGATCAGATTTTAATGATCTTAGGCTTATTAGAATCGTCTCATTGAAAGGAAGCTAATGATAATAATTTTATAATGATTGGATTAATATTGACTGAGAAATTTGATTTTAAAGTCCAGATCAGCATTTTTTATATGTAAAATTCGCATAACATTAAATATTTTGACTGTATTTTAATTATTACGGATTCTGTTCATGGGTCACACTTAGCTGGGCTGGGGGGGGTTATTTAGATGTTGTATAAAATATTTGATTTCGAATATTTAACAATAAAAATAACATGACCTTTGAATTAAAAAAAAAAAAAAGAATTATTATGGATTTTAGTGATCAGATTTTAATAATCTTAGGCTCGTTGAAATCGTCTCATCAAGAGGAATCTATTGGCAATAAATCCATAATAATTGGAATAAAATTGATAAAATTACTATGATGTGAATATTTAACTAAAATTATTACAATTTATAATTCTAGCCAAAATTACTGATTTAATTATAAGATTTTATTGCTTATAGTCACATCTCATCATAGTCACCAAATATAGACTGTTCCAAATGTGTAACTATAGAGAGAGTTGACTGTATAGTAAATTCATATGAAACCCAGTTATACTTACTACTTTATTTAATTATTTTACATTATGAAAAAGCTTTTGGAGAATAAATAATACCATTAACAACTGCAAATAATTACTATTGTATTAATAAAACTTTTATTTGCAACTGGTGTAAAAAGTAATATGTTCTTAAAATAGTTGATGGGTTATAAAAAGTCATTATTATTTTAATTTTTAATACAAGTTGTAAAAAATTTTTTTATTTTCTGATTATTTTACATAAAATTGATAAAATGAATGTGTAATACAATCATGTTTTACATTGTTTACTAATTTTTTATTAAAAATTCTTAATTTAAGCTAATTCTAAAGATCAGCATATATGTAATATTACTAAGCATTATTTTAAGATTAATATTATCTACTAAGTCTTACTGAAAAAAAATCAAATTATTTTTATTTTTAAAGGATTTTTAAATCCTTCTATTATATATATTAATAAAAATTTTTGGATCAAAAAACTGATTAATTCACTTTTTGCAATTTTTTTTAAAATCTTTTTATTTAAATAAAAAACTTAATTGATATTTTAAGCTAGCTGTAAAAAATATCAAAGCTAGCTTTTTTATTAAAACATTCTTTGCTAGGATAAGTTTATATAAAAAATTTCTATAGGTTACTTTTTTGTTATTTATTAAATGGTTAAAAAATTCTTGAAATACATAATTTATATATTTGGATATAATATCAGAATTATTACCAGATATATTGGCAATTTTATACAATTTATAATACTTTTTAAAAATAACTAATATTGATCTTTTTATTAAATCAGTATTTCAGTATTGTTTCATATATTCTAAAAGAATTTTTAATATTATTTTTAGTTTCATTCCATTAATTATTTTTAATATTAAATTATAATTATATTCAAAATTAATAAATGGTAGTTACTGTAATTAGATAAAACTTCTACATTAGTACTGCAATACTACAAATATCAGATGCAAAAGTAGTTTCTTTCCAGCAATAACTTCTAATACTATATAAAAAAGATTTCTATATATACTATTTAATGGTTTATTAACTAAATTACAAAATCTAAGATTACTAATATAAAATATTGCTTAATTAGAAAATAATATATTTCCAGAATGCAAATCTTTATGAATTGCATATTTCTTTATAAATTCTAGAAAGTGCATTAATTATATTAATTATAATATCAGTCAATTCTTTTCTTTCATGTAAGTTTATGATGATTTTGTTATAAATATTTTCTTAAATCCATATCTATTTGATTTATTACAAGCATGTAATTTCCATCTAATAGATCTTTTGTTAAACCATAATATCATACTATCATCACATTTGATACCAATAATTAAATGAAATTTGACCTACAAATAGATATTGACAAAATTTATGTTAATAGAAATCCAACTTCTATTAGCTTTTAACATTTTCTGATTTTTAAGTATTACTTTTTTCATTTCAAATTTTTTAATTGTTGTTCTTTATTATTCCATTTATTATAATATTCACTAATCCAATCTGCAGTATAAATTTCACCTCTAGTTGAATATTTAATATTTTGTAAATTATTGTATGGAATCCATTCTGTTATATTAAATGAAACATACGTTTTCATTTAATAATTTTGTATTAAATTATCAATATCATTATTTACAGATGTCAATTTGAAAATTTTGCTTTTAAATAACTTAGAATACAATTTTCACAATATAATGTAGCCAAACATTCTTTTTGACAATTTCCACAAATTCCTTTTGTTCCTACTTTTAAAAGAACTTTATCATAGTCACATACTTTATTCAAGAAACTTATTACAGATACTTTTCATCCATCGTAAAGGACTCATCAGCAAGAATAATTTGTCTTTGAAATTCAAACTGTTTTTCTAAATTATCACTATAATCTGTTAATGCATATACTCTTCGTAATGCAGCAATAACTAATTCATTTCGAGTATCACTCATAAAGAAATTTAAATCCCGAAAGGTAATTTTTGAAAAGATCAAAAATTAAAAAAGTATTTTATTTTTTCAACGGTCACCATTTTATAATGCTGTTATCGGAGTTGATAAATTCGTAGAGCGATATATGGAATTAGTGCATGGAATTCCGTGAATCATTTCTAGAATAAACCCAAATTTGACGATTTAAAAAATAGATGGCTAATGTAATTATCATGTGACTTATTTCTTCAATAATTAATAGTACATATCCGAATTCATGTTTGTTGCAAACTTAAGCATTAAAATTCAGTATTTATAAGATGAATATTCACTTGATTAACTTCTTCAACGAAGATATGATTGTTATACGGCGACTCCGATATCAAGATGGCCAAATCGAAATCAAAGTAACATTTTACAGTTCTTTAAATGCTTTATTGAGAGTAAGAATTTTTATACACGTTTCCTTTCTCTTACAATATTACTTTTATCAAGACATCTTTAATGACTTCCCAATGTCTTTTTTCTTTCTTCACTATCAATATTTTTCAATTTATAGTTTAAGTCTTTAAATCATAAATAAAGGATGTGGTATCTATCGATTATACCGAATTTATAAATCCATGCTTTACTAACAAAACCATTACGTTGCATATTTGCTATGACTGTTATTTATAAATTTGTTCAATCAAATATAAAGTCGATAGATATCACATTATCATTTTACTACGTACAATGCGTATCTATGCAATGGCTAATTCGATTCATCAAGACGCAACCGCTTCAAGGCACGTTCATTATCCACCGTAATAGGATTGTTTCTTTGTATAGCACTAATAGTAAGACTCCCATCAGATTTCACTTTAATATAACCATCCCCATAATTTTTCACAGGCCATTCAATATAAGGACCACAAATCTCACGTTCATTATTATTATAACGAAAAATTGGTTTATTCTTTAATCTATTACCAATATTAATGGAAAGAGACGTGATACGATGATCCTCTTGTAATTTTTTATTTTTCGGTTGAATAGTAGCAACTAAAGAACGAATACCATCACCTTCATGACCTGGAACATAAAAAATTTCAAATGGGTGGTCCAGATTGAATTTATCCAATTTAATTGTGGTCACATCTTCAAAAAGAATACGACAAAGTTTTTTTCCTTCATTATTATTATTTTCCGGATTAATTTCTCCATTATTTTGGGATGTTTCTGTCATTATTATTGTTATTTTTTTTTTTACTATCTAAACTTTGCGTAATTTAATGTATTTATATAAAAAATGTAATAACAGATAAGGCCATAATCTAGTGTTTTTTTTTGGAAGACAATTACTTCTTGGCAGGAATATAATTTCCGAATAAAGTTTTAATTAGTCCATGATGGTCGTAAAGAAGGAAACAAAATCTATACAAAAATGGGAGAAATGATAAGAAACATGCAAGTACAAATATAAATAAGGTTTCAAAGATTAACGCAAATAATTTTATTTTAAACATGAAACTAAGTTTATTTCAAGTGAAAATATTGGAAAAGATATACGAGAGATTTACGTAATTAATTAACCTTATAAGAATTTTGTTAATATAATTAGTATTTTGACACTATTTTGCCTATATTAGGCTTTTAAAATTCACGTGAAAGAAATTATAAAAAATCATGTGATATATTAACTAAACCAATCTAAATAGTTATAATACTCAAAAATTTAATCTAAAAACAGCCCATCGTCCAAATCAGGTTTAAATCGATTAACAATTTACGTAAAAAGTTGAATTCGGAATCACTTTATATAATTATTCCGACATAACGCAAATTTTTTTTTTTAAAAAAAAAAAAAAAACGTAAATCATTTAAACACGTGCTTAATACCTATAAATATGATGCAAAATGACCCACTCTTGTAGATATTTTCTCCAAGAATGTTTATCATTGCTTACTTTGACCTACAACATACGATCTCATTTATAAAATGAAGTATGGTATCATGAGGAAGGTCAACTTCACGAAAAAAACGATGTGATATCAATTTCCATAATAGGTTAATAAAAAAATTAATAATCCAAGTTATACAAAAAGAGGAGGTTCTAAAAGTGTGGAAAAATTTTAATGCCGAATTCTACGCATAATGCGCATTTTTATTATTACTAATAAAATCTGAATCCAGTTTTCCCGATATTTGTCTTTTCTCTGAACATACTTAGTAAAGTAACGTAAACATTTGATGATGACAATGACGAAATTTATGATCTTTGGGAAAATCTTTTAACCATGTGATGTTGAGACGGAAAACGAAAGAAAAAGGAAAAAAATATATTTATAAGCCGAATTTAAATTATATATTAGCTCGGTAATCTTTTTTTTTTTAAAAAAAAAAGACTCGTCTTTTTTTTTCGAAATTAATAATAATGGATTGCTTTAAAAAAACGAGACCTAATCTTTTATTGTTAATATTAATAATCATTATTGTACCATTGATAAATTCCGAACACGTCAAACGTGATGAACATATGACTCATACGCATACACAACCAGAAACGATTACAATTCCTCAAATTAATGATAATGATGAATTATTTATGGGAATAGGAAAAAATCCATTCTGGTTAAAAGAACAAAATTTTATGTTATGGCTTCATATTATTAGTATGATAATATCATTTGGTACATTAATACCTATAGGAATCGTATTAGGATTCGCAAATGTTAAATCAATTTGGTATATAAATATACAATCTATTGGAATTTTGATAATATTTATGGGTTTCTTTTTTGGCGTAATGTTTGGCTCTTCAAAAAGTCAAGATATTTATCCTTCAAATTTTCATTCAAAATTTGGTTGGTTAATATTAATCTCATTTTTATTACACACGATATTTGGATTTATTAAGTTTATAATTAATGAGAAGAAGAATAATAAGAATGATAAGGTTAAATATATAAATATAAGTATAAGCGATGAATCAAATGAATCTTTAGTAGATTCTCGAAGCTCAAGTGTGGATAATTCATCATCAACTTCTTCTTCACATAATGAATCTTTATTACTTGATTCATCAAAAAAAGAATATTTAAATCCTTCAAATCCTTCAAAAAATAATTTTCATTCAAAAATCCCTTCTTCTTTATTATTTTCAAAAAATCTTAATAAAATTATTTATAATTTATCAAGTTTGATTTTAATTTTTTTTATTTATACTCAATTCTTATTGGGTTTTATTACTTTATCTGATACTTGTCATGATGAATCTTTAGGAAATTGTTTGGCTCATTATATTAAAGGTTCTATATTCTTTTGGTTCGGTTTAGTCGCTTTTATTAGATACCTTGGATTTTTTGAAAATTTTGGTTGGGAATGGAATTTATTACCTTTAAGTTCTTTAGATAATTTTAATGATGAAAGGTTTCAAAAAGGAAAATTTTCTTTTTCCTTATTGGAAAGTATCATCATCTTTTTATATGGTATAATAAATACTTTTTTGGAACATACCGGAAAAGATCAATCTTGGAATCATAGGGATGTTCAACATGCCACCCTCGCTTTCATGTGGTAAGTATGTCGTCATTATTATTTTTACGAACGAAAATCGTTTACGAAATCTTAAAAAAAAAAATTTTTTTTTTAAAAAAAAAAAAAGGTGGTGGGCAGGTTTATTAGGTATTATTTTAGAGAATAAAAATATAAGAAAAGTTTTATTCTCAAAATCAAAAATTCCAATTGCGAATCCGATACCATCAATAATTTTTATAATAACAGCAATTTCAATAAGTTCACATCATCAAAGGACAGAATTTTCTTTAGGTGTACATAGACAATTTGGTGGTTTCTTATTATTAGCTGGTATATTCAGATTATTTACTATAATAATCTTATATTTTACAAATATTACGAATAATAATAATAATTATAATTATGATAATAATAATGATGATGATTATAATACAAAATCATCAAAATCATCATCAAAATCATCATCAAAAATTATAATACATCCTCCAACTGAATTAATATCATCCTTTTGTTTCGTTTCTTCAGGTATTACACTTATGTTATCAAACAAATCTTTATCTTCCCTTTTTGATGATGTTTATAATTTTGATATTAATTTCGTTTTAAATTTGGTTATTTCATTATCTTTTATTACACTTTCTTTTGTTACTATATTATTGTTCATTTATAAATATTCCTTATCATGTAAAAAGATGAATTAAAAGATGAAATTTATTTAATAATAATAAATTATTATTATTTTGGTTATTAATGTTAGTTTAGATTTTAAATATTATCTCCTATATCACCTTATATTATCCTGTATTTCACTTTCATAAAAAATGAGAACCGTTCAGAATTTTGATGACAAATACATAAAGGTCACTCTTTAGTTTAAGTGAACCGTGATACCGAAATTGGGGTAACCTTTTAAAAATATGATTTCTAAATTCGGGAAATTTATTAATTATTAATCAATTAAATTTATCCATGTTTGGTAGTTACCAAAATTGGGAATAAATTTATACATATCTCACATGATAATCCGGTTTCGAGTTGTGAATCCTTCCTAAATAATAAAAAACCTTTCGGATTCAATAATCCGAACCTGTTTGATTTCATTCAGAAAATTACTTATTTGTTTATTTCATTCGATATCAAAAAAAAAAAAAAAAATCATCAAAATGTTTGACGTTCTGTATTTTTAGTTAATGAATGAACTTTGTGTGAAAGAAACTCGATTCAATTTATTTAATTAAAAAAAAAAAAACCACAATAAAGTAACTTTCTTTTATTACTTAAATTACTATAATATTATTAACTATTAATTCAATAAAAAGATTTATTAAGTTCGTACCCTAAAGTATATTATATTTGTTCTATTTGTAATTTATATTGATATTAGAATCTGACGCTACTCTATTTAGGATTGATTGAAATTTCTATTTTTTACTAGGACGTAACCTTTTCCCTTCCCCCTTAAACGATGTTGACTCATTTTCGACTTGTTTATTAGCTCCCAATGGTACCACTTTATACCCAAAGAACAATTTCCCAAATGGTAAATTCAATGGTCCAGGAACATTAGAAATATGACCATTTTTGTCATTTTCACCATTTTCACTTTCCTCTTCTAATTTTGAATTAAATGTACTGCTTGAACTTGAAGCAATAGATGATGATGATTTTGCAGATTTCTTTTTCAATATTTGTCCGACTCCTGGGAATGAAGATTTCTTTGTGTCTGCAATTGGTTCTTCTATATTTATCTTACTGGCCTATGATTATAAAAATAAGTAACTAATTAATACGTTTTCAAGATAAAGCATAAATTTATAAAACAAACTAACCATTGATTGCTTTGGTTGTTGTGGTTTTTCTACGTAACCTACGGGTGGTGCAAAATCAACCTAAAAAAAATTGTAAAAGTTTTATTATATATTTTAAATAAAGATTTCTTATTGTCAATTATCAATCATTTACCTCTAAATCTGTTTCAACAATTGAAATACCATTATTAGGAGAATCAGTAGGTTTAACTTCTAAAACCATAATTTCATAAATTTTTTTATTGTAATTTATTTGGATAATATCCCCTTGTGTCAAAGTTGAAAAATTTCGAAGCGCATTTTCCAAACTATTAAAAAAATATGATTTTAAGAATCTAAAAAGATAAATCAACCACTCTTTCAAATTGTTAAAGAAAAAAAATATTTACACAGCTTTAGGATCACTTATATCCAAGAAATCAGGGGATTGCGGTTGAATCTTTACAAAAGTTCCCAAAGGTAATGTTGCATTTTTTATTTCAATAAAATCTCCTTCAGTCAACGACAATGTTTGCATCATCTATAATCATACAAATTATTTAATTAAATCATTAAAACAAGAGAGATCAAATCAATTATTTCTTACCCAGTAAGGTAAATAGACACGACCTTCTTCAGCGATAAATTCAAGAACTCCAGCGTGCGAATGTTGTTGATTACTTGTGTTGCGTAATTCAAATAACATAGGATACTGTATGTTCAAACTTGCTATAGAACAAATAGGTTACAAATCAATAAAGTACATCCTCTAATGTTAAAAAAAAAAAAAATCATTTTTTTTATTGTGTTATTTAAAGTTTACCTAGCTTTGCCAACGCGGTAGGAGGTAAGATAACTAATAAATAAAAAATATCATCAATTTTAAATATCATAAAGAAGTATAAATATCAACTATTCATTTTTTATAACAAACTTTCAGTATAAATAATTTATGATTTCTTACTTTTGCCACCATAATTAATATTCTCTCTTTCATTTCCCTGCAACATAATTACTGGATAACATCTATACGTTTCAGTAAAACTCACATTTGGATTGTGGTGCATTGGCATATCATAGACAAATGATGTTTCGAGATGTTCAAAGTCGTCAAAACCTGCATACTAATATAACAGTAAAAGATTTTATGTTCATTTTTTTCACTTGATATCTAAAAAAAAAAAATTACACTTTATATTAAATAACGTGTACTTTACCATTATAAATAATTTAATCAAAAGAAAATGCTTTAAATAAATCAAAGGAAGAAAGGAAAAAAAAATTGTATTAAATATTAAAAAAAACGAGAAGGCTAGCAATCAAAATTAATTATATATCAACTTTTTGGGAGTACAAAATCGGGTTGCAGCGTAATCCAAGTACGTAATCCTTCTATACTATATCAAAAATATACTTATAAGTATAATAGTATGATCAGACTAACGTCATTCGTGAAAAATAATTATTAATAGTTATTTTTTAATTAAATTTTCGTAAAAAATATTAAATATTAAAATATATTGAAAACCATTTTTTTTTTTCATGTTTATTAAAGCTACATATTTAATTTAGTTTTATCTTTATTTTTACATTGTATTTTTTTACCAAAGAAGATCCATAATCTTTAAGCTAGCTTCATAACCCAAAAACGTCGCTGCGTTAGCTGGAAAAGCTCTAACTAAAGCTGGACCAAGACCTTTGAACAATGCTTTTGTGCCATCTTTTGCAATCGTCTTACGTAAACAATCCATAGCATTTTTATAGGTACCTGGTGGAGCCGATTGTAATCGAGACTTAATGACATCTGGCGGAATCGCAATTGACCACATGGCAACTCCGGCCATACCTAAGAAAAGAATTTATAATCTTAAAGGTTTGTCATATTTATATATATACTTTATAATATGGTTAGTTAAGACACATTACCACCAGCAAATAAAACAGCTGCAGGATTCAAAGAATCAGGAGTAGCATTTGCGGGTGTCAATAATTTCTTAGTAAGTTCATATGCTCCAAAATAAGCAGCTGATCCTGGAGCATCTCGTATTAATGTAGCCCCAACTCCACGATAAATACTCCTCAGACCTCCTTCCTTGTAAAGTTGTCTTACAACATCAATTGGGCCCTTGTATTTATTTTCCCCTCCCTGACCTTGAATTTGCAATAATACTTTAACTCGTTCAACTGGTGACATTATCAATGTGGTTGGACCTGCAGATATTGCACCTGCAACCATGAGTTCTGCAATGCTAAGATCCGGAGAAGAACGATTGGGATTCGCCCACAAGACGATTTTTTTACCAAGGTTGTAAGACTATTATTATAAATAAGTTTTATTAATCCCACTACGAATGTAAGGTTGCCGATAAAGAAACTTTCAGAAATTTACCCAAAAACTTATTGCGAAAATTGGTGTGACGCCCACTAGTGGAGGTCCCATACCTCTGTATAAACTTTTTATACAATACGATTTATTAGATGAAACGAATGAATGCGCTCAATAAAAGAATAAAATAATTAACACACCCACGAAATCCATCCTTTGCAAGAATTTGTTTTGCTGCATCAACCATTCCCGTATATGTTCCTTCAGGCGCTGTTTGCAAGCGAACCTACAAATAGAACCGTACAGTTTCCCGCAAATTTATAACGTAACACGAGAATGAAAACGAAAAATGCAAATATACCTTAATCAAATCGAATGGTTGACCTAATGAAAATTTTTTAGGTGGTAATATTAAGCAAAATTTCTTTCAATTCTATCTATAATTTGGCTTTCATGTTCCACTTAAAATTGTTTCAAATTAACGCTTACCAACAAGAACAGCGGAAACTCCACCGAACCCACCCGCCAGAAAAGACTTAACACCACTCGTAGTTTGTTCTTTTTTAACCTCTACAGCTTCATCAGGCTGTATGAGAGAAGTGGGTTCGAGTGCGGTGACTTCTGTCGACATGGTGGTGTACGATTAATACTGCTGTAGAGTATTTTCATTATTGATTTTAAAGAACAAAGATCTATTTTTTTTTGTACTACAATGTATTCCTAATTGATAAACATCAATGATCTACGAATTTACAATTCACGCAGATATTTTACGTGACACAGAACCGTCATGATAAAACCATTTTATTAATTCAAATGTATGCTTAAGGTGCACATATTATATATTTAAATAATACAGAAGTTCCGCATAAATATTTTATTACATTATTAATAAGTTGGTATAATGTGAGCTATAAATGCGAAATTGTGATTAGTAATTTTAACGTACAATGATATTAAAAATTTAGTAATTAACATAAACTTTACATCTTAAAGGACACCCGATAGGTACTGTATCATCCACTGTAACTTCATGAAATTTACGTTGAAATTGATATTTGATTCTCAATTGCTTATGTTCTCCCATACATGGATCGTAAAATCCCATGATATTTGACTATTAAAGTATTCGATAGGAGATTGGTCTATTATTTTTATTATTTCATAAAATATTTCGAAAAAGGAAATTCAAAATTACCTTCGAGTATCCTCCTGGAATAGTTAATTGTGAATCATGCACAAGAGCTTGAACCGGTATTCTCACATCAGCAACGTCTTTTTTTTCGCTTAAAGGGACATCTTTTAAATTTGAGATATTGCCATACCAAGCTTCTAGAATAACTAGACCATCCTTTTCTTTTTCCGCTTCTATCTTACGTTCTACTGAAGGCAGCAGAAGACGGATGGCCTCTATTGCTTCCCTCTTACGATTTTCTATATACTCTGCATGAAGCTCCCGGAGGGCCGCCAATTTCCTTAATTGAACAAGCAAAAGTTGATTTAGCCCATTATAAACACTAACAGAATTTGTATATATTATATATATTAATTATACGGACTCGGCCTTCTTCTTTTGTCGTCTAGGAATTAATATGACTTGCTCAACTGCGGTAATTGTTATAAGTGGTAGAATGGTGCCCCAAAAAATTATTTTATAGTTAAATTCTGGTGAAACTAGAATTGGTATAGTGATTCTTTGTCCCAATCGAGATAATCTGAAATGGAGAATCATTTAAGAATGTTTCAAATAAACAAATTGTCCTTATATTAATTTATAATTTACCTGCATTTAAAAGTTACACCGTGAGGAATTCCACATTCAATTGCCAAAGAAGCTTTCGTATATTCCGTGACTTTACGTTCACCCAATAAAACTGCTGTCAAACCACTAGAGCTTGATAATGTGGCTGATGTTTTAACTAGATAATCGTTAAAAAGTTTATGATTATAATTCAATGACACATAAATTTGTGCAAGTCCGGTCTATTAATAAAATCGTTATTAATTATAGGATTATAATGAATCGGGTAAAAAAAAATATATATTTATATTGCACATCTCATATTTTACTACCTGTATTTCAAAATTGTACCCTGACCTTTCGAAAGAACCATTAATACTAATGGCAACTGCTGACTTTTCGCGCCTAGAGTACAAACCGTGTTTTCCCCAAGGGCCTAACGACCATGCACCAGTTTTATAAGTGAGATAACTATAATCCAATCACCCATTTAAAAATATTAACTGATTATCCACTAAATTTGCTAATAAAACTTTGTATAAATATATTTTTACCCAGTAGTATTTTTCCCTAATACACGAGCACCTGTAAAAACCAAATTTGGTGGAGAGTAGATAGAATCTACATGACTCGAGACGATGATAAAACTTTTTACAATGAAAGAAAAAAAAAATGGTTAGAATATTAATTAATAAAAAGTGAACCTTATATTTTAAATACATACCTATCTGCATCGATACTATATGAAGCCTTTGCAGTCACAATTCTAGGCTGAATTATAGAAGATCCGACCTAATACGACGATTGCGTCCATCTTATTTCAACAACTTGTTGGAAATATATTATATTAACAAAGTACAAGTAAATAAATATACGGTATTTTTCCAACATACTTCAGCCCAAACTTTTGGTGAAAATGTATGCCGCAATGTCCCGACAATATTACCACCACCTATTCCATTACGTAGAATAGTTTGGCCAATTACTACTGCTTGAGTTTGTGGTCGTAATTGAGTCTGTTATATATATGATGAAATAAGTAATTTCAATAACAAATAAAAAAAAAAAAGAGTTCAATCTAGAATGAAATGATCATACTTCAAAGGAATGTTTCATGCTAAGTTGTTTTACTTCAGCATTCTCAAGAATATTCTGTATATTAAATATAGAGAATCTATTGCTTCGACGGCTTCTGTTATCATAAGGATCAAACGCCTGTGTTGCGTCTATGCTTAATTGAATATCTCCCTATTGGATATAATAGAACTTTACATAATTCTGTATAAACTTGTAAAGCCTTTTTTTTTAGAATATAGATAAACTTTAAATGAATCTTACCTTTGCTTTGACCATATTTTCGACTTCTTGTTGCCTTTTTAATCTTGCTTGTCTTTCGAATTCTTCTCTAAGCTAGTCGACAATTAAATTATATGCTCGTTACTTTTTTAAAGTACGATTAAAATTGTCATAATTAACATTATACCAACCTCTTGTGGAGTCTTCAAACGGGGCCCAACCTCCCAAGAAGTACTTAATCCTTCTTCACCAAACATATCGTATATAATTCTTTTATTTGGATCCGTAAGGACTGAACGAATAGATATAATATAAGATATAAATCGTCAGTTGCGTAATTCGATCAATAACAAAATCTCATTTCATTAAGTCAAGAAGGTAGTTTATACCTCAAAATTTCACTTGCCTTCGTAAGCTTTTTGAATAACCTGAAATTTTGTTTCCGCTGCTTTCTTATTTTCTGGATTTACATGTTTGTCTGGGTGAAAAGTTCTACATAACCGTTTATAAGCGTCTTTAATTTCTTCGTCAGTTGCCTATTTGAAATAAAAAAAAATAAATTCATTGTTCCTTTTATTAATTCTTTTCTATAAGGTGAAAATAGTACCTCTTTAGGGACGTTAAGAACACCGTATAAATCTAATGGAGGCGGCGTTGGCACTTCTTGGTTGTAATCAACCTCTTCGTAGTCTCCGTCTAAGTTTGGTATCGAACTAGAACTTTCATATGAGTCCATTTAAATTCTCAAGCTAATAAGTTTAAAACTTATAGAAAGACGAATCAAAAAAATTTTCAAAAATGATGCATATCACGCTTTTATATCGGATGAATTTGATTTGTCATAACTGGTATACAGATCGACAAGCGAATCCCACTGAGAACGGTTTTTTCTTCAAATTTAAAGACAAATTTGGCATTCACCTACTATTTCCGCGATACCACATGGTTATATAACAAACATATTTAGTCATGCGTTTCCTCTCACTCATGTGCGTCGTCTTGTTATTAATCATTCTTTCCATTCTTGGTTTTGCACCCAACATTCATATCGAAATTTCAGATAAATTACTTCATTTTATAGGATTCTTTCTTTTAACAGTAGCGATTTACTTTACATGGGATCGAAATATAAAATGGAATGCCATAATTACCAGTACATTATCATTCTCAGCGTCTTTGATAAGTGAAGTCATTCAGGGCTTTTTACCAGTAAGTATTTACGTACATCTAAAATAAAATTAAACAAATTCTTACTTCGATTAAAATTTAATCACTCATTTAGTACAAAATTTTTGACTGGCAAGACATCGTGGTATGAATTCATTTTAATATGTATTTGACGTGCAATAGATAATTAAACTTTGAAAGTTGTAGGCAAATTTCCTCGGCTCTTCTTTGGGGCTGGTTCTTTCAGTATTTGGAGATTGGATACGCGATCGATTTGCTACATATGAAAAATACAAGCAAATAGACTGTGAAAATTTCGATGAAAATACCGATATTCCCTTAACATAAAATTTTGTACAAATTATTATTATTTATAGATGTATAACATGACATTACATAAACATAAATAGAGTATAATGATATAATGTCAAAAATATTATCAACGACTCATTTTTATACATCGTCCAATTAAATAAAATTCCGATTGTCATGTTCGTGTGCTTTGTACACGCTAATGTTTTGGTTTTTTCTAACTAAGTCTGTTTCATTCTCAATATAATGTCTTCAGAGGATTCACTTTACGCTAGATATAAACACGGGAAATCTATTTCTATTCCACCAATCTCAGCATGGTCTTTAGGAGGAATAGGATCCGTTCCAGCTCCGTACCCACTCTCATTCAAAACCGAAGGTTTTATAATAACAAGAAATATCAGTGAGTTTGCTAAAACGTTTGATTAAACTTATAACTTTTTAAAGTTAGTGAAGAAGAAAAACGTAACAAGTTTAGCTTCGTCGGAGGGAAGAAAATAACTCCTACTGAGGACATATTAACTGTATTTTATCGCTTTTTTTTAGTTACTTGAAAGAATGTACATTCTTTTGTATATGAATTTAACAATTTATTCAATAATCAAAGTCTTATCGTGAAACCTCAAGTAGTGTTGTTCGTTCTCCAAGTTCTACAAAGCAAATGTCAATCTTGGCACAGACAACCCCTACAAGAAAACCTAAAACACAAACACTTAAGTTGGATTCAACCCCTCCTATTGATTCAAAGCCAACACCTCGTCCATCCAAGTTGCAAGGTCAGACTTCATTTTATGGATACACGCCATATTCTACCGAAGAATCGTCATTCCGAGCGGAAAGTTCAACAGGTCGTGGCTTTGATGGTTTGAAACGTTCATCACAAGTCACCATATCGCAATTTGATGATAATATTTTTGTCAAGTTAGTAATTTCATGTATATTAAGTATATTGTTATTGTTATCATACTTTAATCACGCTATTAATTTGATAGGGAGGACCCATCAATTGCAACATCATTTGATCCTGAAAAAGATAAATCGTTGTATGAAATTTCTCTGGGTCTTTATCGGCAATTCAACAATAGAGACATCTTAGATTCTGATGATGTATTAAATGATGATAGGAAAAATTATTGATGTCTCATACATACATATGTATATATATATATATTAATGAATTCTGATCCTTAACTTCAAAGAAAAGTTAAATTGTTTGTCCTTGGAACGTGATATGTTGATAGAAAAATAACTGATATCTTTCATATATATATATATTTATTACAAAATAAACTTTAAAATATTACAATGAAATAACGTTCGGAAAAACGAATTTCGAACGGGAACTTTAATTACTAATGTCTAAAATATGGACACAGTGTTTTTATTATTAAATACCGTATATAGATAAAGATAACTGGAGTATGTTAATGCTCATATGGTTCATAAAAGATTCAGGAAAATGACTAGCAAAATCTTCAATCAGTTACGGTCGATCCTTCAAGTATCCTTTCCATGTTGATGCTTTAAATACGTCGTACTAAGAATATGAATTTAGGGATGAGTTTATCATATATATAACACTTGAAATGTTTCATTCCCTCAATTTATTCTAATATTTCATAAAAATGAATAATTGAACTCAAAGAATACACAGCCGCCTCAATCATAGTGGATAAAAACTTTACGGGCTAAAACTCCCTAAATACTCCAAACAAAAGTCGCTATAAATAATATCACTTCACAAATGGAGAATTCAGACAACTCTGACTCGTTCCTTTTAGTGTCAGTGTCAAATTCTCGACAACTACATTTAAAACCAAAACACCATATTATGCTTATTTTAATTACAATTGTTGATTTAATTGTAATTACTCTGTTCTTAATGCAAATTTCTTGGAATCATTCATGGGACTTGGTTGTTCTCGGAATATTTCGGACTATTGTAGTACTGGTGACCTCATCAATTCGGATCAGGGACTTGGGCTGGATACTAGGAGGTGCATGCGGGGTAAGTTTGCTATCCTTGTTTGTAATACCGTTTTTGTTCAAATTAAATTACTAATTTAGACAAATCCATTCACTATAAATAGGTATCTTCATTGTATATCATATTTAAGGCCAATTTGTCAGTTCAATCTAAACATCCAATTGACTTTGGTTTTCTTTTAGCTTCTTTCGTTTTCTGCCAAATATATTGGATAACTTACATTTTAGTAAAAACTGACGAAAAGACGCGAAGATATTATTTACTAGATAGTAATATATTTTTCGAGGAAGAAGAGTATAGTCAATCTAGCCCTTTGAACACACTTCGTAGGGACTTTACGTTAAATTCAAATACACGAACATATGGTGCTACTGTTAATGGTAGTAACAATATTGGCATTTTAATTAATGACGGCGGAATTACTAGTTCAGCAATTGATATTTTAGAAGCTAAGAGAGATTGTAATACTATTGGAACCAATACCTCCGTTTCCACATCATTACCGATCCCAATCGCATCATCTGCAGGAAAAAGTGCCAAATCATTAAATAGATTCAAGAATAAAATGAAATTACAAGATAGTGAATTTCCTTTGCACAATCATAAAGGTAAAAATGTTGCAGATGATGATGAACAATTGAACGGACAAAATAATGGTATCAATAGTACTTCTAAGATATATTCAACCAAAGCTGATACTAGTGATGATTTTTTATTATCGAATGACGATTCTTTATTGTTAAATGATGATTATGGTGATGAAGGATTGATAGTAACTTCCATCGGATGCGGTGAAAGTGTTAGAGATCGATATTTTCAAACATCAAAAGAAGATTTTCTTGATTTTAAATTATCTGCTCTAGATGATGGATCGGGTGATGAAAATGATGAAACTATCGTAGCAGGAGCTGGAGACTCTAACGATGAATCCTTGCCGGAGATTCATAAAAACCCTATTAAATTTATTGAAATTAATTTTAATGATAAAAAAACTTCAACCTCCTTTGAAAAACCTTATATTACACGTAAATATCCGAGTGAAAGTTTGGGAAATTTTCATTATGAAGAAGATGGAGAATTTAATTTTCGGTCAAATTATGCAAGAGGTGATGGTGATTTTGTTGGGAGTGCGCCAGTTGGGAATGGAAAATGGTCCACGTTGAAAAGGAAAAAAATTGATAGTAATCAATTAAACGGACATGTGGATTATTATTTGAATTATTCTGATGAATCGAAAGATAAAGAAATTTTTAAGTCAGAAATCATGAAAAATGAGTATGATAAAGAGAAAAATAATTATGGACCTGCTATGTCCCCTAATTCTAGTTTACTAACTGCTGCATTTAGCTCTGAATTATCTTTACAAAATAATTCTAAGACCAAATCACCCGAAATATCCGATGAGCAAATACAATCATCCGAAGCAAGTGATACAGGAACATCGTCTATATCAAAAAACCATTCAAATTTGTCAATCACGCTTCCATCTACTGTTTTTCCAGCTAATCAGAATAATTTTACACCAAAATCATCGTCACCTTTAGCTTCCCGTCTTCCAATTTTCGCTTCAACTGAAGATAATGAAACAAACATGATACAAGACAATAATGATTCTAAATCAAATGTTCTTCCCAGTAAAAAAATTAACAATTTGTCAAAAACACCTGAAAATGTTGCCAATATTCTATTAACACCAATAGTAGAAGAATCAAATCCATTAACATTAAAAGGAAATCCATATTCTTTGCATATACTTAGAAATTCGTGTAAAGAAATTGACGATATTAATAGTAACAAAATCAATAATAATATAGCTGTTATTAACAAAAAATCGAATCATACTCGTACACCTTCAAATTCCCTTCAAATGTTATTCGCTGATGTTCAGAATAATGATGAAAAAAATTCAAACAATTCAACTAATGAAAATAAAAATAACAATTTGGAAAAAGATAATAATTATAATAATCAAACAATATTTACAAATAGTTTCAATACAGCAGTGAAGAAATTTTGGAATAATGAATTTAATGAAGCGGAAGGAATTTTTAATCGGTTTAAAAATAGTATACCAAGATGGAATGTCACGTATGCTGAAATGCAATTAGTCAAACATTTAATGACAGGTCAATCATCAGATAATGAAAACCCAGAATTAGCAAATGCTCTCTTAGAAGCTGAAAAATTGGCCATAAAAGTTTGTGAAAATAAGGATGATTTTGTAAGATATTTATGACTTGGGTTAGCATGATATTTTAGCTTACACGAAAACTAATTTAAATTTTTTTTTTCTTATAGGAAACATCATTTTCACTGTTCAGAACAGATATATGGAAGGCATACATTAGACCAAATAATAGTCCATCAGAAGATGAAGCAGGATTCGCATCATTACGTGCAAATTATCGATGGGATTGTGAATTAGCTATGGCAGATATTCTACTTTTCCATGCAATTTTACAAGTTGTCGGAGGAAGTGAAATTAAAGGGGCATTTAACTTACGTAAAGCATGGAAGACTTATTCAAAAGTTCGTGACGAGATTGATCGAATTAAAGGTGATGCGGGAAAAAATGATATGCATAAGAGTGAATTAAGTAGTTCAAGTAATAGATGGAGTCTTGGAAGTGCAATATTGGGAAGAGGGAGTATAAGTAATATGGTTGGTTTTGGCGGAAATAGGAATCATAACCAAGATGGATCAAGCGTTACACTTGATGGGATTAATAATAGTGTAGAAATATACTCTGATATTGAAGATTGTTTGGAATTTGGAATTGGAGTCTTTTATTTTATTTTATCAATTGTTCCTGGTTCATTTCAATCAATATTAAAAGCGATTGGATTTAACGCTGAACGTGATCAGGGTATCCAAATGTTAGAAAATTGCTATCTTCGTAATAGTGTCAGAGCTCCTTTTGCTGCATTTTTCCTTCTCATAAATTATTTATTCCTCCCGCGTGGACTTGCTGATCCAACGTTGTCATTAAACAAAGCCGGTACAATCGTACAGGAATGCGTTAAAAAATATCCGTAAGTTTTTTTTTTTTTTTTTAGGAAAAAAAAATGAACAAATTTGTATCTTATTATTTTATTAAATCACATTTTCGAATTTCATTTTATATAGAAAAAGTTCACCATTTTTATTTATGGCATGTCAACAAGCTAGAAAGACCGGACAAATAAAAGAAGCATTAAATCATATAACAAATGGAATAAATAGCTGTGAAATGATTGGAGTTACAAGTACAAATTATAGATTTGAAAAAGGGATGACATATCTAATAAATCTTGATTTTACAGCAGCAAAAGACATATTTGAGTTATTATTTTATGGTAATACAATAGTATTTACAGGTAAAAATGGGTCCATAAGACTTCACGGATCAATTCATGGGTCAATACATGGATCTTCACGTTTGCTTTCAAAGGATGGAAGTACAAAGAAAGATAATTCATTATTGAAATTCTTTGAATTTGAATTAAGGCCATTTTGTGGATTATGTTTAGCAGGATGTTATCTTATTCTTAAGTCAAGTCAAATAGCGATGAAAGAAGCTTTGGATGTTCTTAAACAAACAAAAGCCATGACTGATCAAAATAATGAAAATAACAGTATAAGTGTAGCAAATAGTATTGGATTATTAGGTACAAGCGCAAGTGGATTAGTTGGATTTGGAGTAGGAGGAAACAATAACTCTGATAAAAAAGAACCCAAAACTAATAGATATAATAAATTTGCCGGACGTCAATCTGCTAAAGAAGTTGAAAAGAATTCAGTTACACCATTTTTAATATTTATTATATTATACTTAAGAAGAGATATTTTTTATATGCCTTTGGAATTAAAAAAGAGATGGGCAAATTTACTAGAATCCACTTGGAAGAAGAACTATGACAATTCCATCGATTCAGATGCTACTGCTGTATATCTACTTATTCGCGGAGTGTTTGAAAAATTTTTAAATCAAGATGACCCCACAATAGCACAAAAGACACTTTGTGAATGTTTATCGATGGAAATTGGCATAGTTTCAGAAACATGGGTTATTCCACATTGTAGATACGAGGTAAAATATTATTTATTTATTCATAGGATTATTTGTTCATTTTACTAATTTACGGGTTCTAATTGATTCAATAGCTTGGCGAATTATTTTATAAACAATTTGGTAATCAAGAAGCGGCCACAGAACAATTTAGATGGATATTAAAAGGTCCAAGACCAATGTCACGTGGTGGATTAATATCGCGTCGAGATAGTATAGCGTCAATAGCTTCTAGAACATCGATTGATTCTAATTCATCAAGTTACGGAAATAGTAATCCTGATAGATTTAAAAAATATGAATTCTCAAAGGTTCTTAAGAATCGTTGTACTGTTGCAACTGATCAAATACGAGCAAATATTGTACAACCTACAAACATTCTTAATAATGATATCAAGTTCGAACAACCACCATCTCCAATTTCTTTTTATCATAGTCGAAAGAAATCTGGTTCGAGTTCAAGTTTATTAAAAGAAATACAAGAACAATCTATATTACAAAAACATCATCGGAGACAATCTTCTACTGAAATTAAAGTAGGGACTCCTACTAACACTGAAAATAAAAAAAGCGGTAAAAATGATACGGTACTTTCTTCTTTATTTGTTAAGAGACATAAACCAAGATCATCTAGTTTACCTCTTAATGAAGAAAGAAGTGATCGTATTGATAATAGTACAAGTAGTTCTAAAAGCGGGTCAAAGGGTAAAATATTCGGATTCAAGCTCAAATAATAAGTCTTTGTTAAGTTTTTGCATTTACTATAAATATTTATTTATTTATTAATCTATCTACATGTTAAATTATTATAAATGTATTTACTGATTATAATATATAATGTATATATATTACATATAATTAAAATATTATTACATAATTATTAAAAAAAATTTTATTTAGGTGAAGAGTTTAATTTATAGTATAATAATGAATTTGTATTGACATATTTTAAAATGCTCGATTCAATAAATTCTAAACTCTTGAAAGTAACAAATAAATATAATTTATAGTTTTATAGTTATACATTATTGTTATTGTTATTGCTATTATTATTAATAACAACAACATCTTCAATATCATCTTCAACGGTGATAACATCATTTTCTGCTTCATTATCACCTTCATTAATTACGTTAATAATTTCTTCAACTATATTAAATAATCCATTTGAATTATCATCAGTTTGAGCTAAACTTTCTAAAGCAGATATAGCCAATTGATCTTTTAACTTTTCAGCTTTTAAACATTCATCACATTTGAAATTAATTTGAATATTACCATAATCAGCACATTCAAAACAACCAAAAGCACTCCATTTTTGTACGTGTAAGTCTCCACTGCAAGTAATTAAGAAACTAGCTTTTTTCTGATTACAAAAATCACACCAGGGAACTTTAACTGTAGCATTAAGATTATTTGACAATTTTTGTAATATAGATTCTAAAGTAGTTTGTATCTGGGGAGCCCACCAAAGCCATGAATCATGATCTAGATACCAATAAATTGTCGTTAAATGACAAGTAGGTTTTCTCACAACTGCTAAAGATGATTGTTCAATCGCATTCTTTTCTTCTTGAACTTGCACTTCTTGTTCCTGTTCATTTGCTTGTTCATTTGCTTGTTCATTTGCTTGCTGTTCATCCTTCTCACCATATAATTCTTCAAGAAGATTTTTAACGACTTCCATATCCAGATCCTTATAGGTTCTTAAATGTAAACTTTTAAGATTTATACAATTCTTCAATATAACTTTTAAACTTTCTTTATTAATATTTACGTCATTAATTAATAATTCTCTTATATAGTTTTTTGTGTCATTTGGTATATTATGATAAAATACTATTGGTATAGTAGAATTTGTAATATTTTTTAAAGAATTTAAATTTAATTTTGACCATAAAATATCGTGATTAAATATAAAATGATTAAAATTTTTACAGACACTTGAAAGTATCATTGTACGAGTTTGTAAGGACGTTAATAATAATATTTTTCCTAATATTTCTGGGGGTAAACGAAGAATCATTTGCTGGTTCTCTACAGAATTTGTTGTATTCATCGTTAAAAGGATAAGCGATTAAAACTAAACTGGTTTATCGGTAGGAATTTACTGCGACAAACATGTGTAACATACCACAATACGCTGTTTCCTGTTGGTGATCATAATTGTAATTACTAGGTCAACTGTAACCACTTAAACGCCGGGATAAAGCGGACGATACGCAGCATTGGTTACACGACTATAGAATGGTTAGCGCTTGCAACTTGAGATCAAGGAACTTATACATTTGTTACTTTAATAAAGTCAAACTTTTATTTTCTACTATTTTTATTTTTTGTTTTTTATTTATTTTTTTTTTTTTTTTAAATAAATCCTTTTTTTTTTTTTTGATTCTACGGACAAAAGAATTTAGAACTGATTGGAAAATAAAAGTGGTCATTTTCGTTTTTGTTCCAATTTTAACTAATTGTTTTAAGTGTTTACTTTAGAGTTCTTTTCTATTGCATCTTTCCTTTTCTTATGGACGAGAACAAGTCACAACCTCTCCATGTTACAGGAATACTCACTTATCGTATACAAAGACAAGTTGAATTTTTATTGTTAAACGATACTTTTTCTCATAAAAAACATTGGACCGCACCAAAGGGTACAGTAATTCGTCAAGAAGACGAAGTAAAGTGTGTATTATTATTAATTATATAGATAAATAGATTAAAACCTAACAGCAAATCCTTTGAATTTTCTACGCGTCATTATCTCGTATAACGATATCTCATGATTTATCTTGAAATGTTCCACGTTAATTTTGATCACGAAAATAAAATTATCAAAAATAATATTCTTTTATTTTTCGTTTTTTTTAGATGCGCTCTTCGTAATACAATCGAAACTACCGCTCTTTCCGTAAGAGATTTAAGAATTGAAGAAGGTTTCAGAGCTGAAATAACTTATCTTTCCGGAACGCGGTAAATTATTTTAATTTATGTTAATCAAATAATTTTACTCCTAGAAATTTTATGATTATTGAATTTTTAAATGGTTTATATTAGACCCAAAAGAGTTGTTTATTATCTTGCACAAGTAACAGACAATGCTCGCGTTTATACTACCGGCGAAGGTCTCAATTTCGCGTGGTTACCCCTTAATCTTGCCATCGAAAAAGCATTATATAAAAGCATGCAAGAGGTTATCAAAAAGGCATCAATTTTTATTGAAAACAATAAACTTAAAAATATTGAATCTCCACAAAGAGTTAGATCTGATAAACATCAAATCACCAGCGATAGGTTAGATCATAAAATGAAGAATTTAAATTTGGCTTTACCTTTAGATTCTCAACGTCAAGCAATGTCTGAACAAAGGCTTAAGCTTGCACGTAAACAACGTCAAAATCAGAATCAATCCGAAAAAAATAGTAATGGAAGTGGAAATGGAAGCGTGAATAATAGTAATGGATTAAACAGTGGTTACGCATCACCGCTTCATTCTCCTGTTATGCAATTTGAAAATCCGCTTTATAAAACAAGATTGTGTGAGCGTTTTGAAACAGAAGGGTATTGTCCGTATGGAACTAAATGCACTTTTGCTCATGGTACCGTTGAGTTAAGAGAAAGACCAACAAATGTTGAAGAGAAAACTGATAATTCTCCTACCGTAAAAGATGGACCTGAAAATCCTTTATATAAAACCCGCTTATGTGAAAGGTTTATGAAAGAAAATTTTTGTCAGTACGGGCCTAAATGTAATTTTGCTCATGGGGAACACGAGTTGAGAGATAGACCAAATGCTATGCGTGGGGATAGTAGTAGCGAACGTGAATCTCCTGAGCCTCATCATCAAAATCAACGTCCTACTAATCAACAACACCATCAATCTGAACAATATCATGGTCGTTACCAACATCCACATCATCAAGCACGCCTTAATGGCATTAATAGTAATGATCTTGAAAAGAGAACTATTCCTGCAAGTCCTGGAATCGTTGGAGGATTTCGATCTGAAATTCAGAATGGTATCTTAGGGCGTATTCCAACAATTGTGAATACTGATTCGCATTCTACGGGACATAATGGGTAACTTTTTTTACATTTAATTTATTTATTTTATGTGAACAATTTACTTCTTGCAATGTGCTTTGTAAGAAATTATCCGTATATTGAGACATTCGTGTAATGACTCATATACATATTGTTTGATATATGACATAAAAGTTTATCAAATGCCATTATCCTAATATACTTTTTAAGATTGTTTGTCTATCTGTCTTTTTAGTGCTCATGTAGAAGATTCCAAGTCCGAAACAGCCGATGAAGATAAAAAAGCAGAAGAAATGCAACAAGAAAATAAGGTTGAAAATGAACACGCCAAAGAACTATTCGGTAGATTGAAAGAAAATGAAGAAAATTCCGAAACAAAGAATAATAAGGATTCGACCATTTCCTCTTCTACTGTGTCTAAACCTACTAGTAACAACTCTAAACGCCGTGTTAATGTTAGTGTAGACGAAAAGGTAATCATTTTTTTTTTGATATATGAGATTACATTTAAATGTTATTACTTACATTTTCATCTATTGATGAAGCCATGGATGCAAGTTGTCGAACTTTCAAATGTTGAACTCGAACGATTAGGAAAGATGTAAATAAATATCTTGATTTTTTTTAATCTGTATTTGTGTGAAAGATCTCATTTATCTAAAATTAATTGTTTTTTTTTTAAAATACATTTTCCACCACATTAGTAAAAAGGCGGCTGATCCTGTAACTAGTTCTCCAGATGACAATATTATTGCGGATTTGAAAAAATTTTTTATTCAATCAAGAGAACAAAATAAATCAATTTCAGATGAAATTAAAGAAATCACTTTAATCGAAACAAGAAAAGATTTATCAAAATTTCAACTATTTAATATTTTACTTCCGAGCATGTATGATGATATGTCATTGGATGTCGTTAACGAAGATTTAGTACAAAAAGAAAAATTATTCAAAACGGTATGTTGTTAATTCCAATAGTTATTGCGATATTCCTTCTGACTAAAGTTGCTTTATTTATTTTAAAGTTTATTCGGGGAAATCAGGATCAAATTACGTTTTTAAAATCATGGGAAAAATATTTAAATACTCGGAATAGTAAATTATTACCAAAGGCTGCTCATCTTTTTAAAGCTATTTATGATAAAGATTATGTTGAAGAAGATTCTGTGCTGGAATGGTATGAACAAGCCAAGGATACTAGTGAAGTAAAGAAAAAATGTGCTGTATTTATTGAGTGGTTAAAAAATGCTGAAGAGGAGGAAGAAGATTAGAGAGAATCAAGAGATCAAAATCCATAATAATTTATATACATATGTGTATGTGTATATAAGTTATTTTCATGTTATTGTCGAAAAAGTTATTATTAAAACATTTTTTTTTCTAGTCTATATTTTAACTTTACTATCTATCCTATTGTTTTTTTTTTTCTGCTTTATAACCATACTTACTTGAGTGGTTATCCTTATTATACCTTATCATCATTAAGCAAATAATATTCAATAAATAAATAAGCAAATTTGAGTTACTTAAAAAAAAAAGATTTTAATAAACGATCGATTACGATGTAGAAAGTTCGAGAATGAAATCTTATTTATTAAAGCCAATTAATATCATCTATATATATATAATTAACACCAACTCTTAATTTAAAGTTGTTAATCTAGATTACTTTTAATTATAAAATTTCTAATAGATTATTATTGTGTTATTTACAATTAAAAGCTAAAAAAAGCTAATTACAAATAAATTAATTTTTCTATAGCCAATCAGATATAGAAAAAACTTTTTGAATTATACTGTATCAATGTCTCATTGTCTGTTCAACAAATTATAAAATTTTGTTTTTATTTGAATAATAACATTGTAATTATAATAATTTACTGATTCTAATAAGATAAAGCATATTTTAAGGAGACATGTTACATACAATTGAGGTTCCTGTAAATAAATACTTCAATCTTCATATATTGGTCCCTCTTTAGCAGCACGCCATAACTCATCATATATAATTTTGATATCTTTCTCCAATTGCAAGTATTTTTGCATTAATTTGTTAGCTGAAGAACCTTCTCCGAATTGTTTCTCAATCTCTCTTAATAAATCATGAGTGGGTCCCCTAATAACATTTTTTATTGAACTTACATAGGTATTATAAAAATTTTCATATGCACCAAGATCTTCAATTACTTCTTGAATGTCATTTTCCATTTCTTCGCAAATTTTTCGTGCCTGCCTGAATTCTGTTAATATTGTTATAGTTTGTCCAGGTTTCCACTCTGATAATGCCGGTTGCCCGTTTGTTTTGCCTTTGCCTTTCTTACTAGAGGAAGATGCGGTTCCTTCGGACATTGACAGTTGATCATTATCATTCTTGACAATAGCAGATGTCTTAAAGGCCGATGTTGAAGTTCTTGTCGTCATGGCAGTGTAAGTTTTCGCGCCACGCGTCGTCCTATTTGTTACACCAGCGGGTCTTCCCCTCTTTCCCCGAGTGGATGTCGTCGACTGAGCAGCAGGTGCACTGACTTTTTGTGCATCAGATATTATAGTTTTTGCGCCTCGGCCTCGTGTCGACTTTCCACCTCCAGTAGTTTTGCCGCTTCGAGTTATGTTACCTCCTCGAACAGAAGCGGTCGTTATTGTAGATTCGTCATTGATGTCAGTCACTTCTGTAGCCACGGTCGTATTAATGGATGTTTTGGTTCGGCCACCTCTTGTCTTTCCACGAAGAGGCTTACTACCGCGAGCCACATTTGAGAGCTGTGGAGAAACTTTGCTTGAAGGTAAATAGCCTATCGATGGCGATTGCTGGACCTTTATTGAAGATCCGGCGTTATTCTTTTGACGCTTTGATTTAGTCTTTCCATGCTCTGAAGGGATCTTGTTAATTTCAAGAACTTGCACTCTAATTAAATAATCGATTAAATAGCGAATAAATAAAATTATAATTAAATTATTATACTTACCTCCTCTTCTTCTTTGACTCCTCCTCATAGCTCTCCTTCATCATCTTTTTGATTGTAAGATCTCTTTTAGCGGCCTCATGTGATTCCATCGTGGTGCTAGCGCATCCAATAACATTGCCAATCGGCTCTACAATGTCACCATTTCTAATGTAAATCATTTCGGCCTTCTTAGGACTAGAAAGATTTAATTGTATTTTCTCGCCTTCGCCAGTATGGATCTCCTATTTAAAGGTCATATAAGAATATAATAAATAAATTAATTGGTCAAAATGCAAATATAAATAAAATACTTATAAAAATTTGAACGTACCATTTTATCCGAAACATCAGAAATGTTTATTTTCATTTGAGATTTAGCAGCTATCAATTTCTTAACAATCGCATTGGTTAGGCTTACTTTGTAAATCTTCTTTTCACTTTTTTTTGAGCCATTTTTATCTATATTATCATCTCTAGTGCGAAGTAGTGGGTCCTTTCCTTTCCCACGGCTCGTCAGACCTCCACGAGCTATTATTGTACTTCTTATTGGTGAAGCATCATTTCCTCCGCGAATTGTTAATGTGCTTAATGGTGAACCGCGAGCTGTCAGTGTGCCTTTAGAAGTTGAGGAACCACGACTTGAAGCGCTGCCACGAGATTTGCCTCCACGAATTGAAGAATCCCCACGGGTTGTGTTTCCACGGGCTAGGTTATTTTTTCTCATTTTAAGGATTTACTATAAAATTCAAGATAACAACTCAATTATTTACTTTCGCTCAAAAATTGAAAACATAATAGTTACCCTGAAAGAGACAAATTGTGATTGTAGATGACCTGAAATGAGGATCTAAATATACCTCCTAGCTTTTGGTTTATAGAAAAGTTTTATGATAATAATTTGTGATGTTTGAGTTTTGTCAGTAAATTCCTAACCATTAGATCCTTCGAACTTTTTATCACAAATAAAACATCATGTGCTGTAACGTGACATTCAAGTACAATTCATCTTTTTACATTTTCTAAGAAAAATATTTTAAAATAAATAAATATTCCGCAATCTAAATTTGTATAAATAACATCGCAAACATTATCTGTCGGCTGTAATAATTATTTAACATTTTGACATCAAAATGTCTATCAGTCATACAAGAACAACGAGTTAAGTCCACCTTTTGTAAACTAGCGCAACAAATCAACAGAAAATATTCTAATGATCTTTCGGTAAAGTCCAACCTCCGATATGTCCATCTTTAATTGTTAAAGAACGCAATGCAGTCGGAACAAGGATTCCCAATTTTATTAAAGATTCATTTGCATCAAAATCGTCACCACTAAATGAAAATTCTTTAAACTGTTTACAATGATTAAACAGAAGTAAAATTTCATTTATCATAAAACTGGTAAATAAAGAAATGAAATATTCGAGCATTGCTTAGTAATTGATTCAATTATTTGCGCACTATCTTTCGGATCCGCTCGAATCCACCATAAAGGATATCTTCTTTAAACTACTCTTTGTATTATGAAATATATCCTCCCAAAACTCATGTTGTGGAAGTGGATAAAGAGGATTCCATTCGTTGCAAAAGTCAAACTCTCCCAATTGTAGGAAAGAAGTTAATGACATTATTCGATTATCAAGAGGAATGAAACAATTATGTATTTTCAATGATTTTAGATTTCTGCAAGCAGGTAGCAACATTATACTACTACTATCTCTTTTCTAAAGTCCGTATACATTAATTCTAGAGTATGTAAAGTCTTCGATTGAGAAATAAGAGAATCTATTAAGAATGCCATTAAACGTTTGTATCCATAAAAACAAACACTTTCTAAACGTGTTTGACTTTCGATAAGGGTGGCGTAACTTATTACGTCGGAATCATAATTAGTTTTCCGATGGATTATTGGGGGAAACCCTACGAAAATCCTACGTAATTCCACTTTTGACAGAGCAAGCAAAAGTTTAGATTTGTTGTCACCTAAACAAATAAGCTCTCGTAGATTTGCTAAATAATTCGAAGTATCTGAAGAGGAAGGCATGGCTCTACTATGTAAGAAAAGATCATAAAAACCCTGCACCGATTCTCGAAGAGGTTACATAATTCTCTTGCTACAAGAATGGTTTTTCTTTCATTTTCTTCCACGACACAATCTTCAACGCGATCCTCTTGATGTTCATTATCCGGTTTGACTTCTTCCTCATAATTTAAGACACGATAAAGCCAACAAAGATATTAACCACTGTGAAATCGACCAAAACATATAATCATAATCGAGAGCACGTAAAAAAGAGCATAGTCAAAAATGGGAGGAATTGATTCAAGATGGTATCTAATACCATTATTATATAAGACTTTCTTTGATTCTTCTGGTAAGCAGGCAACATAAGTTTGAATCAAATTTGTCGCAGAGGTTTGAGTAATCGAATGAGAACGCCAAGGACGACTCCATAAAATGTTGATCGTATTATGACACCAAAAGCGATTCACTAGTAAACATGAATGCAATGTTTTGTTATCGTCTTCATTATATATTGCTTAAATCGTAGTAGTACATCAAAAAATTTTATCAGATTACGTAAGCTTCATGTGACATATATATTAGCCAATCAAAATTTAGAATTCAATAAATAAATAGTCTATTATTTGTTATGTAAATAAATAGCCCTGTTCAATTCCAGACCGGATCGGATTTATCGCAAATTTTACACCTTAGATAACCAGTCAAACAGATCTATAATTATATTCAATTGTAATTATAATCTAATTGGTAATACATTTTTTCGGTCAATCCGATATGATTAAGGACTAATAGTTTAGGATAATATATTATATTATTATTAACTTAGAGTATAATATTATTCTAATCTAGGCATTTATATACTGGAAAAATCAGAAAATTTATAGGAAAAACTAGAATTAGGTAAAGTACAGAATCAAGCACAAAATAAGCAGTAGTGAATTTAAATTTTAATTAAGTAAAAGAAATAAGTTTATACATTAGACTTCAATACTAATAGTTTTATTATAATACACAGTTGTATTATTAATAAAGATTATAAAACTTTACTAAAATAAAAATATTATTAGTTGCAATTGTCTTCAGACTATAATAGGACCGGGAAAACTAATAATAGAGGTTACCGGATAATAGTAAATTGGTGAGTTTACCCAAATTAAAAATATTTTGCATAAGTAATTGACTTAAAAATCTAACAATCCTACACAGGAATGTCTGAAGAATATAATGAACCATAAATTATTCTTGTAAAATTAATATTAACTGAGATCATTAAATTTTCCAAAAAAAATTTTATAATAATGCGAACCACTTTTAAAAAAATTTATTAATTATGCGAACCACCCTTTTGTGTTACACAGAATATATAAAAATTTAAATTGAGTGTATAAATGGCAAATTTAACTCTAACCTTAAGCAGATATTGTTAGTCCACACATTTTGGCTTCATTAAAAATTGAATATATCAAAAATTTAATCAACTTTACTAGTGTGCCGGGTGCTACGGTGACCTCTATTATAAGATTTCCCAGTCCTACTATAATATACTATATATAAAGCATAAAAGTATATTATTACTTTTCATAATTAAACCACTTTAGATTACTTACATTTTTTTTTTTAATTTTATATATGAAAATACTGAAATAGTATTTTTTTTCATTTTTACATTATTTAAAAATACCAAAATTAATAATTTTAGTATTTTTTTTCAATTTTATATACAATTAACTCTCTTTAAATGCATTCTTTCTAAATGCATATATTATGTATTTTCTCTTTAAATTCACTTCTGATTATATATGAGTACTTCCAGTTTAAAACTGGTCTAATCATCCACCAAAATATTTATATATTTTAATTAATAAAAGTATTTAAATCATATGATTATAATAAAAATTTAACATTGTATTATTTTTAGCACTTTCTAAAATGATAATTTATTTATATAAAAGCCATATAAAGTCATATACAAAATTATAAAAAATTAAATAAAATCAAATAAAATCTTATATAATTATCATATACTAATCAAAAAAGGAATATTCAGTCTTAACAAAATTTGGCCTATATTTGACTAAAATTAAAAAAATTTGACCTTAATTAGTAATAATCTGCAATTAGGCACATATTCGATATTATTGAACTATAGTCGAATAGTGTACATTAATTAAATGTTGTGTCACAAATCACATATTGATAGTGTATTATATGTATCACCAGTTCAATTAAAAGCTTAAATTTAAACTTTTAATAAAGTTCTCCTTTCATCCTTCCCTTTTCCTTTTATCCTTCACCTTTCCCTTATTTTTCTTTTCCTTCATTCTTCACTTATTCTTCCCTATCTTCGTTCTTTCTCTATCCTCCATCTTTCCCCTTTACTTCATCTTTTCCTTTTTCTTTTCTTTCCTTTATCTTTTCTTTTATACTTTTGATAAATAACTTAGCAAAATGATATATATATATATATATATCTTAATGCCTTTTTTCTATTTTTTATGATATTTGATATTCATTATTATACAGAACCAGATTTGCTAACAGATGCCAATCTGATTCAAATCTTATTTAGCTTTTTTTTTCAATAAAATCTTCCCCTTCTCTCCCTTTTTTTTAACCTTTTCCTTAACCTTTTCCTTAACCTTTTCTCTCAAATCACTTTACTTTTTTTCTTTCATTCTTTCTCTTCCATTTCTTTTCTCTTCCTTTCTTCCTTCTTCCCTTCCCTCACAATCATCTCTCTTTCATAAAGAATAAAAAAAAAATTTTCTGAATTTTAACAAAATGTTTACAACATTTTGAATTTTTTTTTAAGTGACTTCTTCAGTTTCTAGACATGATTTTCCAAAAGGTTTATTTTTTTTCTACCAAAAAGATTAATAAAAAGAAATGTTCATTAACTGTAGTTGTGGTTTCAAAAATTTTTTAAACAGTACGCAATGCTTATACTCGACTAGCACCTTGAGTAATATTAATGATTTATCAATGTAAAAAATTAGAATTTTAGACAGCTCTTGATTAGTCTTCTTTTCTTTTATAGGTGGTACATATAAATTTCGTATAAAATTTATTTTTTCTTTCATATTAACAAAACATTCATTTACTAATGTTTCATTATTTCTCTTTTTTTTAGATGAGAAATTCAGAGATAATCTTTTTTTAACAAAACGTTCATTAACGTTATTAATGTTTCAATTTTTCTTTTATTAGATGACTATAACTAAATAAAGAACTAAAAAGAAAAACAAAATAAAAAATAGTTTCTAAATGCGTAAAGATTCAGTCATCCTTTATTATTATTATTATTATTTAATGAACTATTTCTAATGCTGACAGTTCGTTGTCTTTCTTTTTTTCTAGACAGATCATTCAGTTCTGAAAAGTTTTATATAAGATAAGAGCGAAACTAATACTTTGTTATGCGTATTATTATAAAGTTTTTTTTATTTTATTTATACTTAATATTTTAACAAACTTTAATTAAGTTCTTTTTTTTTTGTTTGTAGAGTCAGTTTTTTGGATCTTGGAGGCTGGTATCAGTATCTTTTTAAAGTGAATATCAGTTTTACTTTTCAACTTTTTTTAACAAAATAATAATAATGTTTCATTATTTTTTTTTTTTTTTTTTTATAACATTTTTGAACTACTTTAATACTGTAGGATTGTGATTCTAGCCTGATGAATAATATCAACAGAATCTTTGAAACGAAACTTTTAAAAAAAATTTTTTTTTGTTTTCTGGCTAGCTAACTTTCAAATTATTTTTGTAGATAAATTTTCAGAAGTATAGATTTCTGAAATTTTATTTTATTTTTATTGTAATAATTTACTATAATGAAACATTTAACTTCTTTCTTTTTTTTAAGCAGGTTTAAGTCTTTCAGTTTTTGGTAAGGGAGTCAGAATCAATTTTTTTATTAATTACATTTATTTAACAAAATGTTAATGTTTTATTTATTTCTTTTTTTTAGGCTGTCTCTTTATACATTTGGAATTGAGTAGATTTTTTCTTGAATTATAAATTTTTAAAATACCTACTAATCTTTTGAGTTTTTCTTTTTTTAGCAGTTTGCTCTTTAGATCTTTGAACGCGCAGATTTATGGTGAGTTTTTTTATTATTTTCAATTTTTTTATTTTTAACAAATTGTTAGCTAGCAAATTTATTCTTTATTTTTTTTAGGTTGCTTTCAACTCTCATTAATACGGATTCAAGATTTTTTTAGGTAGAGGATATATTGGGATGTATAAGATAGTAGATTTTTAGTGAGATTTTTTTCTTTTTTTACTAAAATTTAACAACATATACGTTTCATTTTTTGATTCTTTTTTAGGCGACTGTTCTTTAGACTTTAGGACACAAATGCATCTTTGAAATTTTGGTAGGTTTAAAACATTTTTAAATTTATCTTTTTTAACATAACGCTTATTAATATTTTATTTTCTTTCTTTTTAAACAACTAGCATATCGATAGGTTATATATCAGTAAGTAAAAAATCTATTTTAACGAATTGTTGCTAACAGTTGTTTTATTTCTTTTGTAGATTATTCTTGATCTTTTAAATACGCATTGAATATTGAAATCCTAGGTAAAATTTTGAATTTGAAATTTACTTTAAAAATTCTATTTTAATTTTTTTCTTTCTTTCTATTTCTTTTAGTAAACCAGCCCAATTTTAGACTACAAACAGAATACCAGTAAGTTTTTAAATGCTTGAAAACCTTCTTAAAAAATATCAATTTACCATTTTTTTTTTTTTTTTATTTTTTTAAGAACCTGATTCTGACTTGAAAATACCGGCCAAAATCCAGGTAAGTTCTGAAGAGTTTCTTATTTTAAACTTCTTTTAAAAGTATTTTAATTAAGCATTTTTTTTACAGACTCTGATAACCATTCTAAGCAGTATGCTTTCAAAACTATTCTATATAAAATGGTAGGAGTGTTTTGATACTTGGATAAATCAAATGGTAGTAAGGTTTAAATTCAATGAAATTTAAAAATTTGTAAAGAAATTTTATTTAATGTTACTTTTTTACATAGGTTTTGAAACTCTTTTAGATGTATGTGAATCGTCTGTTTATTTAATAAATTATGTGAATAGTAGTTGTGAATAGATGGTGGATGGATAGTACGTGGATAGATGGATGATAGATGAATGATAAGGGGAGTTACACATATCACATAATATCCATTTTGTTATAAACCCTTACCCCTTCCTCTTCCTGTTAGATTTAATAACCAATCAAATTATAGTATTTATAAATTATATAATTAATATAAGTGTAACGTAAGATTTTAACTATCCCCCTCCCCCTCTTTGATAATTACGTAATATGTATAAGCTTCCTAATATATACTGTATATAGATATTAGATAGAATTTTTTTTTTTATGTAATTAATAATCTTTTAATAAAATGTTAATAAATTATAAAATTCAGAATTAAATTGTCTCTAGTTTGACCTATTTATCAATAATATTCAGGCTACATACAGTAGTCAAATATAGTTATTTTTAGGATCGAATAAATATCCTAATATAAGTAAAATAATGGTTGGATTTTCTTTCTGAATTTGAGACAATTGGCATCCTAAATGCACCAAAAAAATCAGCTTCAATTTGATATAGGTTAGATCGTCATTTGACCTATATTTAGGACTCTGATCAGTTTTGGTAATTACTGAACTGTACTGATCAGTTTTGGTATCAGAGCAGTTTCAGTTTTATGATTTATCGAACTGAAACTTTCAGTTTCGGTATCAGTTTTATGATTTACTGAACTGATTTACTAATAATAAATGTTTTTTGAAAAACATTTTTTTATTAGATAATGTAGTTAAAAAAAATGTTTTGTGACATTTTTTTGCAAAATTAGTAAAAAATGTTATGAAACATTTTTTATATATGCAATTTAATAGTTTTATAACGTTATTTTTCCATTTTATTTGAAAATGTTACGAAATGTTTTTTTACAGATATTAAATGATTTAAAAAAAATGTTTCAACCCATTTGTAAAAATATTGCAAAACATTTTTTTATAAATAATTTGAAAAAAATAGTACAAATTGATTTTTACTAATAATATTCAGTAAATCAGTTCAGTTTTCAGTAATTATCAGTCAGTTTTGGTAATCACTAATACTGATACTAATCAATTCAGTTCAGTATCAGTTTTTGCAAAAACCAAACCAAACTGAACTGATCAGAACCTTACCTATATTTAACTTGGTTAAATTTAGGTTAAATTATCCTATTTCGACTAGTGATAAAAAAATTGTTTATTATTAAATATATTTTTCCTTAACTTTTAAAATATTATTAATTCTTTAAAGCATAATTTCAATAAGTTTATTACATATCTCTAGAAAAATTTCATTTTATAATTTAAAACCCTGTTCCTAGAGTTGTTCTTTACCTTTAATTTCAATGTTTAATGATTTGAGCCTTTAATCCACATTATTTCAAAAATGCTTTATAGGATTTAAGTCTGAAGATTATATAAGCCAAAATAAAACCTGAATGTTATTATCTGAAAATTATTTTCAAATTAATTTTACCATATGCTTAAGAATAGTCCCTGAATACAAGATATTAAACTAAGATAACTGTTTCATATACTTTAGGAATAATTTCTTTAAGTAATATAAGTGTAACCATGTATACTTTGGCTATTTTGATATTAGTAAACATAGTAAATATCACATTAATTATCATAACAAGGTTCCAATCATTATATTCATACTGGTCAAAATCAATACTATCAGATACATATAATCTTACACATATCAGATACCTGATATGTACCTGTTAAATGCAGAAAAATGGTGACATATAGTATAAAAAAGTCATATATATCTCATATATATCAGATAATTAGATATCAGTCATATATCAGTCATATATTATAAATATATTGGGTACCTGATATTACTATAATAAATATTAGACAGATATTATACACTTATTAGATACTGCTAATAAGTATTCTATATATATCTAATATGTATCTTATATGTAACTGAAATATATCAGATATTCATAATTTACTAATCAAACTCAAATATTATTAGACAAATATCAGACATAATTTTCACATATATCAGATAACAGCATTGAATTATTGATTTAATAATATTAATATTAATAAATTTATAATTTAAATACATGTAATTTAAAGTAATTTAATTCATTCAATTATATGAAAGTTTTATTTATTTTAATTAATAATAAAAAAAATTATACAAAAAATATTATAAAAAAAAATTCATTAAGTATTAGCAAAGAAAAGAAACGTCAATAAAAATTTTTTTACGTTATAGTATTAATATTAATATTAGTATAAAGGTTAATAAAAGTAGAAAAGAAATGTCAATAAAAAGATATAAAATATAAGTATTAATGTTAGCATTAATATTAGTGGAAGTATTAATAGAAGTATTAGTAAAAGAAAAGGAACAAAATGTTTAATAGTAGAATATTATTAGTAGAAACGTTAGTAGAAGAAAACATGTTAGAAAAATATATTAATAAGAGTGATAAGAATAATATATTGGAAAAAAAAATTCTATATCTTTGTATTTATTTTTAAATAAATAATATATTTTCCATTTGTTTACACAGGTAAATAAAAAAAATCAATAATAAAATGTTATTAGTTAGAACATTAGTGAAAAAAAAAATCTATTAGAAAAATATACAGTGAACATCAAAACAAATGCACTAAAATTTTTTAAAGTTGTTAATTGTTCTTATTAAATCAATTTAAATTCAATTAAAATAAAATTTAAAATATAAATAATACATAATATAAACTATTAAAAACAGAAAATTCAATATAAATTTATTAATTGGTTTTTTAATTACTTAATATTAAACCAAAGAAAACTTGATGTTTTTATTTTGCTACTTTTTAAAATTTTTAAAAAATCAAAATTTTTACAAAATTGTATTATGATTTTATAATAAAAAAATGTAAAATTAATTATTAAATAGCTTAAATTATTGATTCAAATTAAAAAAAAATCAATACTTTTTAATAATAAATTAATTTATTTATTTAATAAATATAGTTAAAAATTATTATAAAACATGCAATTTTTTTAGTACAAGGTAGAGCTCTGAATTTCCAGTTTGGTTCTGTTTTCAGGTTCATTTCCAATTCTAAACTTGGTTCTTTACTGGATACTTTTTAGAATAAGATTTTTATTGAAAAACGTTTTCAGAATCATTTTTTAACTGAAAAATGTTTTTTAGTTAAAAAACTTCATTAGAAAACATTTTCAGTTTGAAGTGTTTTTTGAAAAAATGGTTTCAGTTTCATTTTTTGATCTGAAAATGAAACCAAAACTAATTTTTTAAACTAAAAACATTTTTTAGTAGTGTTTTTTAACTGAAAATATTTTCAGTTAAAAGTATGATCTGAAAATATTTTCAGCTAAAAGTATGATCTGAAAATATTTTTCAATAAAAATTTTAAGCTGAAAAACACTTTTAGTAAAATTTTATATCAGAGAGCCAAATCAGAACTAAAAACAGAATTAAACCAGAAATTTAGAGCTTTAGTATAAGGTTTTTTTTGAATAAAATTAGATCAAAGATTTTAATAATAAAATAATATTAAACTTTAGATTCTTCTAGTTAAGAAAAATATGCGAAAAAAATTGCATTTGTAACTAGGGATAGTTAGGTCAGTCCTGGTTTGGTCTTGGTTCTGAAACCTAAAAATTCTATTGAACGGACCTGTGGGCCAGGTCCTAAGAGAGTAAGTCCTAGGACTTGGGTCTTATTAAGTTCGGTCCTGAACCTGGTCCTAGGATCTGGTTCTGGATTAAATTATTTATAAATTTTGTTGTATAAAACTGAAGTTTATAGCTTAATAATAATAAGAACATGTTTCATTAAAAGAATTTAAAGCTTTTTTCATATTGTTAAGCAATTTAAGGGAATAAAATATATAAATTTTTACATAGCAAAAATTGATAACATTTATTATTTATTATACCTTAATTAGTTAAAACTGTTGATCGATAAACTAAATTCTAATTAAAAGGCTAAGCCACATTTTTTTCTTCAACGTTATTATTTATCCAACTTTTAGCACATAATGACGCCCTTGCAGTTTCTGATTTTGAGTTTTTGTAATTGTATTTCCGGCAATAGAGAATGCTAATTTTGAAATAATAAATACAAAAATTAAATATTATTTGGATTATTTCAAACGAATTGATATTAAAGATGTTGAGTTATTTGTTTGCCAATTACTATGTAATAAACTTACCCTGTTCATATGCAACACTTGTGAATTGTATCACCAGATAATCTCTCGCCATTAACGAAAGTACTAGAAATTTGATGGAGTGAGCTTGCCACCAGAGTAGTACTTCTACATTCTCATCACAAAGCAATGCCAAGTATCGTTCTATTACTGCGAAATCAGGATTATTTGAAGGTGAGATTTCAGCTTGTGCTGCTTCAGTAGCTTCTCCTAAACGCCATTTTTTTAGTTGATAGAAATATTTTCTTCCTGATGTATTATTATTTTCATTAGGAATGGAAGTTTGTGGTTGTGAAACTTTGCTATAATAAAGGGAATATTTTTCTTTTAAGGTATTAATCACTTTTGTTATTGGTTCACCTAATTCAAAGAGGGTAATTTTATTCTGCAGATCTAATATTATAGCAATCGTAGTTGCACCATCAAGAATCATCCAGTATTTCTCGATCTTTTGATTCATTAACTCGGCTAACATATATTGATCACTTTCCATACAGTATTTTAGATGATCCTGAATTTCATTAAAATAGAATCATACGTCAGCAATGGTTGGATATTTAGAACCTGAAAGATTTTTGGTGGCTCTTTCAAGTGGTTTTAAAATGATTATCATTTCCTGCAATTAAATTTATTAAAAATAATAATGGAAATAAGTGATTAATTATTATATTGATTAAATTTTATTGATTTTTGAAATATAAATTTATTAATTTACATTAAATAAAATTCAGGCACTTCTATCCCTATTTCCTACTACTATTATCCTGCATTTTTACGCCCCTGTTATTTTATTTACCTTAATCTTTGTCTATATTATAAAGGATGGCATTAATTCTCGTATGTTTTCATGTTTAATTACAAGCATCCTTAATGTCATCTTCATTCGTTGAAATTTACAAAGCATATAATAGGTGGAGTTCCACCTTGTTTCTATATCAACTTCAGGCTGGAGATATTTGATTTTTCCATAGAACATAAATCGCGTAAATCATCACATAACAAAACTGAATTCTTGATCTTTAATATCAACTTACACACGTTAAGAATTTCTTTGTCAATTATCTCCATTTCTTGTTTAGCTGCAAGATTAAGAATATATGCTAAGCAGCAGTAATAACTAAAAGAAAAACTATCATTTAAAGCCCTCTCAAATTCTTCTGATAACTTTCGACCGCATACTAGCATCGCAGATTCATTATCGGTGGTGAGTGCTAGAGCTTTACTCACTAATTTAAATTCACAAAGAACACTATTAATCGCAGTTGCTATGTTAATTCTTGTGTGATGAGTTTTAAATAGAATAATGTCAAGTAAAAAACGCTGAAGAGTCCAATTTTCGTCAATATAATGAATAGTTAAACTAAGATACGCTTCACTGCTTAATGTTGATGTCCACATATCTGCAGTAAAGGAGACTTTTCCAGGTATTTTTAATATATCATAATGAATATTTAGATATTATTTATCGAACTCTTGGATTACTTTCTCTTTAATTTGGTGACAGTTAAAAACTTTATAGCGAGAATCGAAAACATTTATCATTTTGATAAAATTTTCATTCTCTACAACACTGAAAGGCTGTTGGTCACCAATTATTCAAGTAACAACCACATCATCCCGCTCTGATTTCTCTTTTTCAGGTCAAGGATCTTTACATTTAAATTTTAAAGTTGTTTACTTTCCAACTTTTTTGATCACTATACAGTGTTTGTTTAAAAGATGCCGTTCAATACTAGAGTTTCCTAACTTAATAGAAAACACAAAACCGCATGTTTTACATACTGGTACTCCTGGATGAGAGGGATCTTTACAGTTTACATATTTCCATATTGAAGCAGTTTTACGTGAATTCTCAGGCTCGTCTATTTCGTCATTTATGTCATCAATATTTGGAACAAACGTGTCATCTGAACTGTTAAAAGTACTGCTCATTATTTATGTGATACATGTTAGAATTTTAGATATTGATTGGCAGGCATATCGGCATATTGCTTAATTGCTATAAATTTTAATATTTCTGAAATTCTATTGGATAGGACTCTTTAGGACTAGATTTTCATTGGTCTTAAATCCAGACCTAAAGATCTGCAGATCCAGTCCTAGGATCAAGTCTTTAGGTCCTAAGTCTTTAGGTCCAGGACCTAGGACTTTACCATCCCTATTTGTAACAGACCTCTAGTTAGTAAAAAATCATTAATTAAAAAATAGTAATGATTTTCATTTTACATATAATGAAAATCATTTCTATATGTAAAATAAAAATCATTACTATTTTTTAACAAGCAATTTCTTACTAACTAGAGGTCCATTGCAAATGCAGTTTTTTTTCACATATTCCCCTTAACTAGAAGAATCTAAAATTTAGTGATTTTATTATAAAAATTTTTGATCTAATTTTATTCAAAAAAAACCTTATACTAAAAAATTGTAAATTTTATATGTTTTATAATAATTTTTAATTATATTTATTAGATTTTTTTTTTAATTTTAATCAATAATTTAAGCTATTTAATAATTAATTTTACATTTTTTTATTATAAAATTATAATAAAATTTTATAAAAATTTTGATTTTTTAAAAATTTTAAAAAGTAGTAAAACAAAAGCACCAAGTTTTTTTGGTTTAATATTAAGTAATTAAAAAACTAATTAATGAATTTATATTTAATTTTCTATTTTTTAATAGTTTATATCATATATTATTTATATTTTAAATTTTATTTTAATTGGATTTAAACTAATTTAATAAGAATAATTAACAACTTTAAAAAATTTTGATGTATTTATTTTGATGCCCACTGTAATAATAAGAGTATTAATAATAATATAGGGCTCCAATCGGTTCAGTTCAGTTTTGTTTTTGCAAAAACTGATACTGAACTGAATTGATCAGTATCAGTATTAATGATTACTGAAACTGACCAGTATTGATATTGATGATTATTGAAACTGTCAATAATTACCAAAAATCGAACTGATTTACCAATATTGTGACTCAACTAATAAAACGTTTCACACCATTTTTTATTAAGGTGACAAAAAATAAAGTTACGAATCATTTTTTTTACTAAATTAACTAATAAAAAATGTTTCACAACGTTTTCTATTAAAGTGACAAAAAAAATGTTGTAAAACATTTTTTTATTAAATTAACCAATAAAAAACATTTCGCAACATTTTCTATTAAAGTGATAAAAAAAATATTTGCGAAATACTTTTTTTTATTAAAATTAACAGATAAAAATGTTTCACAACGTTTTCTATTAAAGCAACAAAAAAACGTTTGCGAAATATTTTTTTTTATTAAAATTAACAGATAAAAACATTTTGCAATATTTTCTATTAAAGTGATAAAAAAACATTGCAAAACATTTTTTTTATTAAATTAACAATAAAAAACGTTTTGCAATGTTTTCTATTAAAGTGATAAAAAAAAATGTTGTGAAATGTTATTTTTTTATTAAATTAACTGATAAAAAATATTTCGCAACGTTTTCTATTAAAGTGGTAAAAAAACATTTGCGAACTGCTTTTTTTTATTAAAATTAACAGATAAAAATGTTTCGCAAACATTTTCTATTAAAGCAACAAAAAAATGTTTGTGAAATGATTAAACAATTTTTTTTATTAAAATTAACAGATAAAAACATTTCACAATATTTTCTATTAAAGCAATAAAAAAAATGTTGCAAAACGTTATTTTTTTATTAACTAACTGATAAAAACGTTTTGCAATATTTTCTATTAAAGTGACAAAAAAAAATGTTGCAAAATATTATTTTTTTATTAAATTAACTGATAAAAAATATTTTGCAATGTTTTCTATTAAAGTGATAAAAAAACGTTTGTAAAATATTATTTTTTTATTAAATTAACTGATAAAAAATGTTTCGCAATGTTTTTAATTAAAGTAACAAAAAAATGTTGTGAAATATTTTTAATTAAAGCAACAAAAAAAATGTTGCGAAATGTTTTTTTTTATTAAAATTAACAGATAACCAATAAAAATATTTCGCAATATTTTTTAATTATAGCGACAAAAAGAAACAATTTTTTTTATTAAAATTAATTAACAAAATGTTTCGCAACAGTTTTATAATTAATTTGACAAAAAACTGCTGCAAACATTTTTTTATCCAATTAACATTTCACAACTTATTTGTTGATAAACACTATTGTGAAATGGTTTGTTTTATCAAAATAACTAATTAAAAACGTTTTTTATTATATTATATTATATAAAACATTTTTGTTTATTATGTTATTTAATATAAATCAATTTGGTAATTCAGTTTGGTAAATCGCAAAACTAGTACTAAAACTGCAGTTACTAAAACTGATCAGTAAAATTTACTAAAGTTTTAGTTTGGTAAACTGTAAAACTGAAACTGCTCTAATATCACTAGTCGAAAAAGGACAATTCAGCCTAAATTTGACCAGGTCGAATATAGGTCAAATAACGATCTAACCTATGTCAAATTGAGGCCAATTTTTTTGGCGCATTTAGGGTGCCAATCGTCTCAAATTCAGAAAGAAAATTCGACCATCATTTTACCTATATTAGGATATTGTTACATATTTATTTAACCCTAAAAAAAAACTATATTCAACTACTGTATATAATCTGAATATAATTGATATATAGGTTAAACTAGAGGTTTTTCAAGGTCAAATAATAAAGCATCATTTTGTATTTTATAAGCAAATAAAAACTATTTATTTTATATATATTGACGTATATAGTATATAGTAATATAAGATAATTATATAAACCAACTCGCATATGATCAACCGTACAATAACCATAAGACTTATAAACCAATCATAATTATATAAACCAAAAAAAAAATATAAAATATCCAGTTATAATTATATAACCAAAAAAATAAATATAAAATATACTAATAATATTCGTCTGCTTCGAAGATTTCATGGAGTTCTTCATCTTCTGTAGCTCTTTTTTTCTTTTCGCTTTTTTTCAGCTTTTTGTTGCTAATATGATACAACATATGATATAAACAAAATTAATTAACAATATTTGCGACGTAAAAATATTAAAATAATTCAACTTACTGTTGTCGAACTTTCACCGATCTTATCCAAATCTTCAGGTCTAGTTGAATTCATTTCTGCCAAATTTAACAAAAAATCTGAATATGGCTCTGTTAAATTTAGTTCTATTAGCACACGATCCTCGTAAGATTAAATCAAATCATCAACCATGTCATCATATTCGCTAATACTAATTGTTTCGTTTGTTTTATCTGTCTTGTATATTTTCATTTTATTGAGCACCCATTCAGGCGCATTCTCGAGAGGTTTACTAGACATGAAGTAAATTTCATCATTATAAATTCACTACCGTTGCTTTTTTATGCGTTAAATATATTCTGCTTCAGGGTCTAATACGTCTCGTAATAGCTGTTTTAACTATTAAAACAAAGATAAACAAATATCAAATAAATATTAAAATAAGTTAAGAGCAGTAATCACTTTAATACCTCATCTGAATACCATGACCAATCGTATACATGCAAGAACTGCTTATTATCAGGCAATTTCTGTCTTGAATCATCTTCAGAATCTGATTGCTCAATGGAATGACAATCATTCTGTACAAGCATTGATAATAATTCATCTTTATCGAATTCTTTTATGTTGGCGTCATTTCTTTCATATAATTTTATTGCCGCCTTTATTCGTCTATTTTTTTTCTGTCAAATATATAAAGATTAATTACAAATGACTAAAAAGAAGTGCATTAAAATAAAATACTGTTCACTTTAGACAATCGCGCATTCACATGCATCCTACAGTCGACTTTATCTAATTGGCCTGATAGTTATTTCTGTTGTCTATCACTTTTATGCTTGTGAATTGATCATAACCAGTTCGACAATTGGGTTACTGACGGATTATAATGTTCACTCATCAACCTCTTTAATTTAGGTATCAATTTTTCATATATCTTTGCTATCTGTTCACTAAAAGTCTTGCTGTAATCCAACCAATATTCTTCAGGTATTTGACCTTTCAAGAGGTTCTTCATGTCATCTTAAACAATAAGAGGAAATAATAAAAGCTGTATATATACATTAACACAATTCGGCTGCAAATAGTCTTGTAAAATTCTTACTTTTGCAGCTGAAGCGGCAACTTCATCAGGCGATTTCTCTCTCAATTTTAATCTTTTATTGGGGCGTTTTGATGAATATTGCTGCAGAGAATTGATAGTCTTTCGAGGTGTGCAAAGTTGCTTGAGCTGTTGAAGTTCTTCTTGGAGAGTTTTATTCTCTTCACATAATTGGTTCGATTCATCACTAAAAATTTCATTAAATTGCTGTAGTAAGGAATTCTCCTCCTCGACCCTACAAACACGGTCTTGCAAATTATCTATTTTTCATTTTATTTCTGATACTTTGACCTTTTTCTGATTCAATTCGTTCTGTAGTCGAAGGGTTTCATTTTTTAAATTTCCTAGCTCTAAATTCCCTATTTTAAATTATAAGGATATATATCGAATTGTAACAAACAGATGTAATATAATAAATATTAAAATATAACAAAAAATTCAGTTTACCCGCTTCTTCATTACTCGGTCAAATATTTCTTAGTACTCCTTCTTCGTGATGTGAATGGTAAATTTTCGTACATTAATATTAAGATATCTTTTAATAATATCAGAAGTTCGTTAAGATTGAGTTTGAGTTTGACTTAATGAGGCTAAAATATCTTGCAAAACAATGAGTCTAAAGGGAGCTGTAATATTAGTATTTAGTAATGTTAGTGTTGAAGCAATATTTTGTGGTGTAGATGAAGTGGTGGTATTAGTTGGTGTTAACGCTCGTGGTGTGGTAATATTTCGTGGTGTAGTATTAGTTGGTGTTGACGCTTGTGATGTGGCAATATTTTGTGGTGTAGTATTAGTTGGTATTGACGTTTGTGATGTAGCAATATTTTGTGGTGTAGTATTAGTTGGTATTGATGCTCGTGATGTGGCAATATTTCGTGATGTAGATGAAACGGTGGTATTAGTTGGTGTTGGTGTTGAAGCAATATTTCGTGGAGGAGTTGATGTTGTATGTGGCGATGATGTAGACGAACCAGCAATATCTGGTGAAGGAGCATTTGGTTTTGATAGTTTCTTACGAGCCATTATTGTTTTAAAATTATTTTTATTTTTTATTATTATTTTTTAAAAAAGAAAAAAAAGCGATTTTTTGTATAGAATGAGGAAATTGGACCACTATTTATATCTATTTCTTTACTATCAAATTAGACTTTTAACAATTAACAATCACAAACATTTGTATAAAATTAGACTTTCAATAGGCGTGATCAAATTAGACTTAAACTTTCACATCAAATTAGACTTTTAATTAATTAAACATATATTAAACATATCAAATTAGACTTTCAATCATTAGCCATTAATGATCAGATTAGACTTAAACTTTCGCATCAAACTAGACTTTCAATTAATTAAACAGTTAAATCGCATTGAGTGCGTGGTATGGTATATATTTTATTTTTTAAATTTCAGTTTTCATTTAATTTTCTATTCAACTTCTTATGTCTAATTTTTCATATTCGAATTTGCCTATTTTGTTAATTATACCATCAATATCATTTTAAAATGGAATATAATCACAATATTACTAAAAATACGACATCACTAAAAATTTGATATTAATAAAAAATCACTATTAATTAAATATAACAAAATATATTATAATTTTATTCAATGTAAAAATCATATTACAACTTTATCGTATCTAACTTTTATCAAAAAATAAAAAAAGTGGGAAGAAAATGCATTGCTGCTAATATCATAAACAAATATAATAATCTTAATTCATCGACCTTTGAACAAACATCTACTGAATTTACGATCAGAAAATCAAAAGAGAAGGTTCTGTGCTTTTGTAGCCATTGTAATGCACTAGTCGAAAAAGGAATATTCGGCCTCCAAAAAATCTGGCCTAAATTCGGCCAATTTTTAAAAAAATTGACCTAAATTAGTAATGATATGTAATTCAATTTATATTTGACTCTAATTTGATCCTGCCGAATGATGGTCAAATTGCGTATAATAAAAATTAAACTATGTTCGGCCTCACACGAATAATGGCCAAATTGTATTCACTTTTCTATATTAAATAATGGTTATAATATATTTACTATATTAATATTATTAAGTATAATAAAAAACAATGATATAATATTTGTTAAAAAATGTTTAAATAATTCGGACTATAAATGTTATATTAAATCAACGCAAATAGAACTTTCTATTTATAGGAATAATGGCTAAATATTCTCTGGCATTAAATCGATCTGATTTTTTGTATTTTACAGGTATAAACTGACCTAAAATGTTGTGTATTAGGATTATATTGTCTCTACTGTTCAAATAGAAACTATCTTCTCATAATTTGACATTACAAGTTTCGACATCATCGTCAATACTGAAATGGAATCGGGATGTTAAATTTGCCAGTTTGTACCATTTGATGTAAGCCAATTTGTGTGTCAAATTATGGGAGGATAAATGAACGCTATGTTCAAAAAAAAATTGGATTTGACCTGGGTAAGTATCGACATTATTCCCATCACGATTAATAAATTTAGTTAAGACAAATGAGCTCTTAATATGTCGTGTTGCAGCAGCAGATCCAAAAATTTCTGTACTGATTTGATATCTTCCATATCGATTCGCTTTGTTGATAACAATCGTCAAATTAGGTAAATTTTCCGTGAACAGTTTTCTGAATATAGAATCTACGTATGTATCCTTATAATATTTAATAAGTAAATCGTAGATTTGTTCATCAAGATGAATATCTTCGGATCACAGTACTAAAAATATACCCGGAAATTTCTCGCAACCAGTAATTGGTGATTCCAATATATTTCTGGAATTCATCAAAAATTGATACATTTCATTTGTTGGAAATTCAGAAAGAGAACTGACAAAAGATCGTTTATTGAGTAATTCGATGCCAATTACTTCTAAACTTGAGCTGATAATATCATTTATTTGTGTTTCGGTCATCAATCAACGCATTAGTTTAGGTTCAATTTGGCGGTGGCTATTAAGCAATGATCCTAATAAATATTTTATAATTAATCTTTGCTTAATGGAATAATATAATTCGAAAAATCGACACAGCAAATGAATTTAAATTTGAATTACCTAATATGCCATTCATTCGTTCAAAGCTAAAGCATCAGAATGAATACAGGCGGTCCGTAATCGTAAGAGCACTCACATAAATGTAATGATAGGTGGAGGTTTGGCGTTATTTTTCCTTCGCCATAATGCTCTTCGATCAATTTAATTATCTTTACTAAAAGTTCATGGGCTTCTTTCATATCGTTAATCTCCACAATTTGTCTAACTAAAATCGTACAAACTCTTACGAAATACGTAAGAATTTTGCGATTTTTATTCGGAAGATGATTCCATAACACAACAGTGGCGTATATTAGGAAAAAGTTGCGCCATTGGTCAGAGGTAAAGTTAGAAAAACCTTCACTGCAATGGATTTTACCAGGAATTCGTCCCAAATCTGATGGTAGCTTAAATTCGCTCATTTTTTTTTGAATTGATTGAAGAACTTTTTCTGTTAATACATCTTCATCAATCCATATTCGTTTTGTTATCCATTTTGCGATTCCTAGAAAAAGGCAGTGCATCGGATCTATAACAACAAACTGAATCAGATCAAAATATGAGAGTCTTAATATTTCAGACCATCTTACGCCATTCACCTTGACGAATCTCTCTCTTTCTGCATTAGATTTGCATCGTCGCCATTCCAAAGCCTTTTGACGATGCTCTACTGGATCTTTCATGATAAACCAGTCGCTCATATCCGCCATGCCACCAAAATTGCGATTATTGGCCCTTTTTTCGCATTGATGACATGATGCGAGGGCAGAGATATGCCCACATAATTTTCGAGCACCAGGAATATCGCACGAAGCAATTATTAATGCAGCTCGAATATCTTTGCCATTTGGACATTCATTAGTGCGATTAAGATTCACGCCTTCCCAAAGTGACTCTAATTCCGTTATTATTGGCAAAAAATAATGATTAACTTTATGCAATTTAACCTCATCAGGCCCTGGTAATATGCCGAGTATAAGCACATTTTCAGGCTTAAATCAAACATCCCGAGGTAGATTGCATATTACTGTGTATATTACACCTGTACTGTAAATTGTTCCTTCGTAAGGCTGGAATCAATCCAAATTCATCATTAATCCTAGATGAACATCAGCCTTGTCTGGTCGGAAAAAGTTATTTGACCCTTGTTCAGACGATTCCTTAAGATTTTTCCATATTTGGCCGTCATAAATATCTGATAGAACATTGTCAATTATTGAACGACGTGTCCAATGCCGCAGTAATTCTTCAAATCCTAGCCGCTTGAACATACTAGAAAGCTGCTGTTGTATACTCGAGACCAGATAAATTAATTCAGGAACAATTAATATACTATTATTTAAAGAAATTTTCTTCCCTAAAGGAGTACGACATTGTTTTAATCTCTTTGTAGCCGAATTTGGAAATTCGACATGGCTGCATTTCATAACGGTATTATTATCTTTTGATATTATCTCGTCTTTTTTGTATAATTTGTGGCATTTTTGGCAGGCTGCAAACTGCATAAATTGATCAAAAAGTCCTAACTTTTTTCTTAGCATGTACAATGAATTTGGGAATGATTCGTAATTGATATTTTTATATACTTTCAATATTATTTTAATAAATTGTATTAATTCTTCAATTGCGGTATTTGGTATGTTATGACTCGACCTGAACTTCATAATCTATATCAAAATCCCTTTAATTAATTCATCTGTTGGTAATTCTGAAATATCTGGTGTGTCTGAAATATCTGGTATGTTGAACATAGGATGAGAGTAATCTCAAAATTATCTGAAAAATCATTATCTTTATCATTAGGAGAATCTTCTTGTGTCGAAGATTCACTAGTGTAGATATCATCCGTGTCATATTCAGCTGGCACATTATAAAAAGAATCTTCAGCGACTAGCTCAACTTCAGTGATACGACAAAATGTGTCTGGTTTTGCCCTTTTTTTGCATGGAAGAAATATATATTTCTGTTCCTCATACGTATCATTATCAGAATGTGTATCAATAGACATTATCGTATCTTGTGGTTCTGCTAACGATATTGTCGAATCAATCAGTTCTACTAATAACTCTTGAGACGTTGGAGCCTTATCACGATTTAATGGTTTCAAAGAAGTCGTTTGCTCATTCATTTGCTCATGTTCCTCCTTCGTACGCGGATCGACCATTTTCCCATTACAATGGCTGCAAAAGCACAGAACCTTCTCTCTTGATTTTCTGATCATAAATTCAGTAGATGTTTGTTCAGAGGTCGATGAACTAGGATTATTATATTCGTCTATGATATTAGCAACAATGCGTTTTCTTCCCCCTTTTTTTCATTTTTTGATAAAGTCAGATACGATAAAGTTGTAATATGATTTTTACGTTGAATAAAGTTATAATATACTTTGTTATATTTAATTAATAGTGATTTTTTATTAATATCAAATTTTTAGTGATGTCGAATTTTTAGTGATATTGTGGTTTTTTTATTAATATCAAATTTTTAATGATGTCGAATTTTTAGTGATATTTTGGTTTTTTTATTAATATCAAATTTTTAGTGATGTCAAATTTTTAGTGATATTGTGATTATATTCTGTTTTAAAATGATATTGATGGTATAATTAACAAAATAGACAAATTCGAATACGAAAAATTAGACGTAAGAAGTTGAATAGAAAATTAAACGAAAACCGAAATTTAAAAAATAAAATATATACCATACCACGCACTCAATGCGATTTAACTGTTCAATTAATTGAAAGTCTAGTTTGATGCGAAAGTTTAAGTCTAATCTGATCATTAACGGCTAATGATTGAAAGTCTAATTTGATATGTTTAATATATGTTTAATTAATTAAAAGTCTAATTTGATGCGAAAGTTTAAGTCTAATTTGATCACGCCTATTAAAAGTCTAATTTTATACAAATGTTTGTGATCGTTAATTGTTAAAAGTCTAATTTGATAGATATAAATAGTGTTCCAATTTCCTCGTTCCATACAAAAAAATCGCCTTTTTTTCTTTTTTAAAAAATAATAATAAAAAATAAAAATAATTTTAAAACAATAATGGCTCGTAAGAAACCATCAAAACCAAATGCTCCTTCATCAAATATTGCTGGTTCGTCTACATCATCACCACATACAACATCAGCTTCTTCACGAAATATTGCTTCAACACCAACACCAACTAATACCACCGTTTCATCTACATCACGAAATATTGCCACATCACGAGCGTCAACACTAACTAATACTACACCACAAAATATTGCCACATCACGAGCGTCAACACCAGCTAATACTACACTACGAAATATTGCCACACCATGAGTGTCAACACTAATTAATATTACACCACGAAATATTGCCACACCACGAGCGTCAACACCAACTAATACTACACCACGAAATATTGCCACACCATGAGCGTCAACACTAACTAATACCACCGCCTCGTCTACACTACGAAATATTGCCACATCACGAAATATTGCTTCAACACCAATATCATTAAATACAAATACTACAGCTCCCTTTAGACTCATTGTTTCGCAAGATATTTTAGCCTCATTAAGTCAAACTCAATCTCAATCTCAACGAACTTCTGATATTATTAAAAGATATCCTAATATTAATGTACTGAAAAGTTACCGTTCACATCATGAAGAAGGAGCACCAAGAAATGTTTGACCGAGTAATGAAGAAGCGGGTAAACTGAATTTTTTGTTATATTTTAATATTTATTATATTACATCTGTTTGTTACGATTCAATACATATCCTTATAATTTAAAATAGGTAATTTAGAGCTAGGAAACTTAAAAAATGAAACCCTTCGACTACAGAATGAATTGAATCAGGAAAAGGTCAAAGTATCAAAAATGAAATGAAAAATAGATAATTTGCAAGACTGTGTTTGTAGGGTCGATGAGGAGAATTCCTTACTACGGCAGTTTAATGAAATTTTTGGTGATGAATCGAACCAATTATGTGAAGAGAATAAAACTCTCCAAGAAGAACTTCAACGGCTCAAGCAACTTCACACACCTCGAAAGACTATCGATTCTCCGCAGCAATATTCACCAAAACGCCCCAATAAAAGATTAAAATTGAGAGAGAAATCGTCTGATAAAGTTGCCGCTTTAGCTGCAAGAGTAAGAATTTTACAAGACTATTTGCAGCCGAATTGTGTTAATATATATATACAGCTTTTATTATTTCCTCTTATTGTTTAGGACGAAATGAAAAACCTCTTGAAAGGTCAAATACCTGAAGAATATCAGTTGGATTACGGCAAGACTTTTAGTGAACAGACAGCAAAGATATATGAAAAATTGATACCTGAATTAAAGAGGTTGATGAGTGGACATTATAATCCGTCTGTAATCCAATTGTCAAACTGGTTACGATCGATTTACAAGCATAAAAGAGATAGACAACGGAAACGACTATCAGGCCAATTAGACAAAGTTGACCGTAGGATGCACGTGAATGCGCGATTGTCTGAAGTGAGCAGTATTTTATTTTAATGCACTTCTTTTTAGTCATTTGAAATTAATCTTTATATATTCAACAGAAAAAAAATAGACGAGTAAAGGCGGCAATAAAATTATATGAAAGAAATAACGCCAACATAAAGGAATTCGATAAAGACGAATTATTACCAATGCTTGTACAGAATGATTGTCATTCCATTGAGCAATCAGATTCTGAAGACGATTCAAGACAGAATGCCTGATAATAAGCAGTTCTTGCATGTATATGATCGGTCATGGCGTTCAGACGAAGTATTAAAGTGATTACTGCTCCTAACCTATTTTAATATTTATTCGATATTTGTTTATCTTTGTTTTAATAGTTAAAACAGCTATTACGAGACGTATTAGACCCTGAAGCAGAATATATTCAACACACAAAAAAGCAACAGGAGCGAATTTATAATGATAATATTTACTTCATGTCTAGTAAACCTCTCGAGAATGCGCCTGAATGGGCGCTCGATAAAATGAAAATGTATGAGACAGATGAAACAAATGAAACAATTGGCGTTAGCGAATATGACGACATGGTTGATGATTTGATTTAATCTTACAAGGATCGTGTGCCAATAGAACCAAATTTAACAGAGCCATATTCAGATTTCTTGTTAAATTCGGCGGAAATAAATTCAACTAGACCTGAAGATTTGGATGAGATCGGTGAAAGTTTGACAACAGTAAGTTGAATTATTTTAATATTTTTACATCACAAATATTGTTAATTAATTTTGTTTATATCATATGTTGTATCATATTAGCAACAAAAAGCTGAAAAAAACTGAAAAGGAAAAGGAAGGGCTACGGAAGACAAAGAACTCCATGAAATATTTGATGCAGACGAATATTATTAGTATATTTTATATTTATTTTTTTTGGTTATATAATTATTACTGGATATTTTATATTTTTTTTGTACGGTTGATCATATGCAGGTTGGTTTATATAATTATCTTATATTACTATATACTATATACGTCAATATATATAAAATAAATGGTTTTTATTTGCTTATAAAATACAAAATGATGCTTTATTATTCGACCTTAAAAAACCTCTAATTCGACCTATTTATCAATTATATTCAGATTATATACAGTAGTCGAATATAGTTTTTTTTAAAGTCAAATAAATATGTAATAATGTCCTAATATAGGTAAAATGATGGTCAAATTTTCTTTCCGAATTTGAGACGATTGGCACCCTAAATGCGCCAAAAAAATCGGCCTCAATTTGACATAGGTTAGATCGTCATTCGACCTATATTCGACCTGGTCAAATTTAGGCCAAATTGTTCTTTTTCGACTAGTGTTATATTATCATAAACACATCAAAAGCTTATTTTTATAACTATTTCTTTTAAAAAAATATTAAACTTAATATCTTAACCTTCTTTATTATATTTATAAGATGTTTTATGGTGTTTTTTTTTATTTATTAAAAACTAAAGATCTAAATGAAAAAAATAATTAGAAATGAAAAAAAAGGAAAAAAAAATAATAAAATAAAAAAAATATTACTTAATACTTAGTAGTGAAAATCTAGAATCGTTAGAAGTCAGTTTTAGAAATCAGCTTTTAAGAATCAGTCTTTAGCAGTCACCAGAAATGTCACATGCAGATCATTTTCATATTAAAATTATCTTGCATAACATCAATCACATTACTTCATTTAGTAGTTAAACATTAAATTTTTTAATGTACTATACTTATACAAATTAAGAAATTAATAGATTATCATGTGGTTTATCAATTTCTATTCTTACTTTCTGATCTTGAATAATAAAATTTTTTTTTATAACGTATGAAAAACTCTTCTTAAAAACACATTTTTTTCAAGATTGAAGTTGAGAAATAAAAAAATATGCAATTTTAAAAGTAAAAATATATGTAATTTTACGAGTAGAAAATGTTTTTCTAAGCTTGTAATAGCGGTTATTCAGGTAGTTTTTGTATAAAACATGAAAAACTAAAAAAAACACATTATTTTTAAATATACATAAATTTTTAGAACGAAATTTCATTACCTTGATCAAAGTAAAGTACTTTTTATTGCTTAAGTAAAGTTGTTTAGCAAAATCCAAAATACTTGGATCTTAAATTTTATAAATATAGGTATAATATTTGAAAAAAAACTTGCATTTTTATAATAGAACTGACAACTAAATCTATTTTACATATTTAGAGCATAATTTTGGTATATTGGCAAAATGAAATTGCTTACTGCGGCTTAAGTTATGTTGTTCAAAAGTGTCAAAAATATTTATATTATAAATTTTTTAAGTATATAATAAACATTCATAGAGTAATATATATTTTACAAAACTGCACTAATTTTCAATTTCTAAATTTTTTTACATTTGTTTAGTGACTTCAGAGCGTAATTTCAATACTTTGTTCAAAGTAAACTACTTTTTGTTGCTTAAGTAGAGTTGTTTAGGCAGGTTAGATCTATTTGTATCTTAAATTTTATAATACTATGATTAATATATATGGAAAAATTAACATTTATATTTTCTCATTCATTTAGAAATTTTAGAGCATAATTTCAACACTTTGGTCAAAGTAAATTGCCTTTTATTGCTTAAGTAATATTGTTCAGGAGGGTCTAAATTACTTGTATATCAAATTTTATAATGTGATGATTAATACTTATGGGAGAATTAGCATTTTTTGTAACGGTATTAATTTCTTATCTTTAATTTTTTATTATTTTAAAATAAAGATTCAAGTTGAATAATAAAAATTAAATGGAAATTTTTTTTATAAAATTGTAAAGGCACTTAATAAGTTTATATTTTTGCTTTTAAATTAAAGTACTATATTATATAAATATAATGCTATATTTGATCTGTATTTTTTCAATTTTAACTTAATTTAGGCCGAAATTATGAGGTTGGCCAGAATTAGCAAAATTTTGGCCAGAATTATGAATTATTGATCAGCAAATTTAACCAGACTTAATTAATTTTGGCCAACTTTAATTATATATATGCGCTATACATTTGAAAAGGATACTGTGTCACAAATTTTTTTTTGCTAACCTTAATAAAAAAAATTTGCCTTCTTTTTTTGTGACATTTCCAGTAACTGTTAGGAATCAGTTTATAAGCTAAAACAACAATAAAAGGTGAATGATAAAAAAATCATTAATGATGTTATGTAATGGTGACTTAGAGTTATACAGATCAAATGATAGTCATAGTTTTCATTATATAATGTGATTTTATTTTTGTAATTTTCAAATCAATTTTTTATTTATTACAAATTAGTTGCCGATTACAGTAATTTGAAAATGTTGATAATTAAAATATATAAATATTTGTTACATTTATAAGTTCATATGATAAATTATTTATAAAATAAATTTTACTTTAATTGAATATTATATGATAAAATAATTTATGATTAATGATTAATAATATAGGCATTATGTCTTTTTTGAAAGCAACTGTATGTATTATTTGAAATCTTATATATATATCATAGAACAAATTATTTAGTAGAATAAAAAATTCAAAGATTATAATAAGAGTTTGCTTAGTAGAACTTAAAATAATTTGCTTATTGATCATAGTAAATTTTGAAATTTTCATTTAAATTATATATATATTGTTTAGATCCTGATCTGCTATTCTTACAAAATGACATAAGAGTTAAGTATAAAATAATTGCAGTTCTTTTGATATGGATATTTATCATAGGATACATCAAATCTATATATGAAACTAAAATTAGTTAATTTTGACCTTCAAAATAGTCAAAATAGTCAAAATAATTTTAACTTGCACCCCTTTAAAAGTTAAAATAATCAAAATTATGTCATAGTTATATGATTTTTATAGTAAACAATAATATTAAATTCAAAATTAACGATCTTTACATTCAGTGATTCATTTTTTATAATCTTTATATAGTTAAATTTAATTTATCAAAAGGATTCTAATGATATGTGTTGCATATTTATAGTATCAATATTGATAGAGTTATTCACATTTAAAATTTAGTATTAAATTATAATTATAAAAATCACATGATTATGATGTAATTTTGATTATTTTAATTTTAATTCTGACTTTTGATTTTCCCAAGTCAAAATATTTTAATTTTAAGGTTTTAATTTTAATTTTATATATAGTCAAATTATTTAAATTAAATCCTTAATCCTGAATATACATGTATTGCTAATGATCAAATTATTTTTATCCCTTAAACGGTAGAACCTCGCAGGCAAATTTGCCTGCAATTTTATCCAAATTTTAGCTCTCATCTATTTTTAGAAATATTAATGCTACCTTAATAAAAATTTTTTTCCAAATCGTTTGAATTTTATATCACGTGATTATGATTATCATTTTCTAGTTTATATATTAGAACGTTTAATTAATCACCGATTAAAGTTTGCACTTTTCATTAATAGCCTTTTTTTAAAAAATTTTGCATATATTTTTGGCGAACTCATTGGGGTTTGGTTATAACCTGTCAAACCTTAATAATAAAATGCAGAGTAATTTATGAGAAATAATTTTTATTATTTGAGTTTTTAAGATTTAAAAATAAGATTTTGAAATTACATAATAGCTTAAAAAAAAGAATAATTTTCGTAAAATTCATAAAAAAAGTGCAATGTAAATGTTATGAAAATTAACTAATTTTAAATGGAAAAAATAAAAACAAAACTTTATTTTAGTCATCATCTTCCCTATATGTATGAAAATCTTTAAAACAATTACTTCTTTTCTTATTACAACATAAGGCTAGATCACATTTTATGCAATATAATTGTGATTGAGATGGATTTTTTGCTGCTTTTTCTTGATTTTTTTTTACTAAATATTTACACCATACACAACTACTTCTTGTTTCTTTCCATTCAGGATAATGATCTTCTGGAAATAATCTTATTATAGGAAGCTCATATTTTGTTGTAACATATTGCTGCTTTTTAGTAGGATCAACGTAAATAAACTTTAATTCATCAACTTGGTTTCGTGTATGTGGTTTTTTTTCATTTTCTTTTAAACTTTCTTCAATTAAATCCCATACTATTTGTAATCTAAAATCCTTATGATTAATATTTATATTAACTTTTTTTAACATTAAATATGAATTAACTAATGCAGTATCTAAAAGCAAAAAAAACAGTGGCATCCATGTTCTTCGTACTGGTAGCTGAGTTCCATAATACCCTTGTAATTGATCAGCAATATCTACTCCACCTATGAAGTGGTTATAGTCATCAATTATAACAGGAATTAGTAAAGTTTTTTTACTTAAAGTTCCAAAAATTGCTCGAACTTTAGCTGCATTTGTGCTTGTCTCTTGTGGTCGACGTCGTACTCTTTCTATCTGATTTTCATTTTCATTATCAATCTGATGAATAATAGAAAGCATCGTCACTGACTCACTGGGCCATTGTCCATTCACAAAATGGCTAATACATTGTCAACAACCATCCCAGAAAGTGTGTCCCAATCTAGTTTTTTATTTACTTTAAGAACCTTTGGAAAATTAGCACTATTTGTACGAACAGTTCCACATGCTCCTATTTTTTTTTCATGCAAGTATTTGAAAAGTTTGATACTAGAAAAATAATTATCCATATAGATATTGAATGATTTATCTTCTATTGGTAATTGAGATGTAAGATGATATACTTCATTTCCTACTTTACTTAAATCTGATACTTGCTGGATTTCTGGGTGGGTTTGAATTCTGGAGGTAAAAATAAAAGTATATGTATAGCCAGCATTACAAAGAGAAAGAATCTTGTAACCTTCTGGAGTAGGTTTGTTTTTAATTCTTACAGTATGAGCGCTTCTTCCAGAAAATCTTGCAATCATTTCATCAATAGAAACGTTTGAAGATGGTATACAAATTGTTTTGGAAACTGTTCAGATATGAGTTGCTAAAGGATCTACCTTTGAATACCAAAACTCAGGCGAAATAGTACAATCTGAAATATGCATGAAACGTTTAATCTAAATATATCAATAAACAGTTTTAATAAAATTTAATTAATTTAATAAAAATATTAAATTAAATAATAAAATTAAAATACCTGTTCAAAACGAATTAAAGACATAAAAGTAATAATTTTATGCTCAGGAAATTTACTATCCTTATTCCAATAATCTCAAATACTAGGTAATTTAAAAACACCAGCATATATTAATATTGCTAACCAAATTTTAAATTCTTTCATTGTTAATTCTTTCCAATCACGCCCTTCTCCTGCATTCTTTACATATGCATATTTATTTGTATTTTTAACAATTATTTCTATTTGTTCAAAAGAAAAAAAAAGAGAAAATATAGAATAAGGTGATGGTGAAAGAAGGAAATCTCTAGATAAATTTATTTTAAATTCATGTAAAGGTCTAACATGTTAAAAAGCATTAAAAAAAGATGGAGGTGGAAGTTGTGCAATTTGTTCACCATTATTATTATCTCTTTCACTATTATTATTTCTACCTCTACCTCTACCTCTACCTCTTCCTTTTCCTCTACCTTTATTACTACCTCTGCCTTGGATATTCTCTTCATAAATTTCTTCAAAATTATCAAAATTTTTGATATCGTCATTATTTTCATCAGTAATATTGTGAATATTTCTTGCAAAATCAACAACAAACAAATCTTGCTCATCATATTCAATAGTATCCATGGTAAAAATAAAAAAAATAAGTAAATATAACGTTAGGAATAAAAAAAATGCAAAACTCCGATAACTCTGAAATTCTGAGGTTTTGATTAGCATTTTTACAAATTAATTTCCGGTTTAATTTTTGCCAAATAGCCAGATTTTTAACTATATATTTAATGGCCATATGTTGATCAATAATGTGGTAAAATTTTATAAAATTCTGGCTTTTATTAAAAAAGTTTTATATAGCTGATGTTACTTTTTTTTTAAATTGCAGGCAAATTTGCCTGCATTACCGTTTAAGGGATAAGAATCATTAACATAAATTTATGAATATATATCAGACAGGGAAGATGTCATATAATTTTAGAAGCAAAATTTTTTTATTATGAATACTATAATAAAATTTTTATTATAGCATCTCTTTATAATATATAGTATATAAATAAAGTTTAAATTTAATCAGAATTAATTTAACCAGTCGAAATTGACAATTTTTAAATTTTAATTCTGGCCAAACTTTTCTTAATTCTGATCAAATTCATAATTTCGGCCTAAACTTAAATAAATTTGAAAAAATACGGGTCAAATGTAACTTTATATTTATATATTATAATACTTTAATTTAAAAAGCAAAAATAAACTTATTAATCATCCCTACACTTTCATTGAAAAAAAAGTCATTACTCAAACTGAACTATCAAGAAGGATCTTCATTTGAAATTAATGTTTTTTGTATATTGAAAATAAAGAAAATAAAGTTTCAAAAATCAATGCCATTACGTAAAATGCTAATAACTTTATATATATTTAATAAAAATTTAAATAATTTAATATACAAATAGTTTCGAATCTGCTGAACAATTTTCACTTAATACACAAAGATGACCTTCTTATGACCAAAGTGCCTAAATTATGCTCTGAAGTAACTGAATAGATGCAAAAAATTTCAAAAATCTGAATTTAATTATACTATAAATAACGCCAAAAGCATTACAAATATTAGATAAAAAATCATACTAACTGATATTCAACTAGTTTCGATCTTGCTGAATAATTTTTACTTATTATATAAGGGTGAATTGCATATGACCAAAGTGCCTAAATTACGCTCTGAAGTTACTAAACAGAAAAAACAATAAATTTAAAGTTAGAAATACAGATAAATTATCAAATATTGGATAGAATATATAGAAAATTGAGTTACAAGTAGTTTTAGTCCTGCTGAACAATTTTCACTTATTATACAAAAGCAATATGATTATATTAAAAATATTAAATTTATGTTCTAGAAAAATTTTACATATGTTAAGAATATTATAAATTATTGATTTTTTAAAGTTTGTACAAAATCTGCCTGAATAACCAATATCAGAAACTTAAAAAAACTTACTTTTCTTGTAAAATTACATATATTTTGACTGTCAAAACTACATTTTCATTCTTACTTTTAAAAGGATCTTGAAAAAAATACGTTTTTTTAAATAAACTTCACGTATATGTGAGAAAAAAATTTTAATAGTAAAAATGAATAACTAATTTAAGAAACTGGTAGAGCACATGATAATCTATTAAATTACTTTATTTAGTATAACACAGCATATTAAAGTTAACGGTTAATTATAAAATGAAGTAATCTAATTAAAGTTATACAAATTTTTATTAATATGTAAATGATTTATGTTTGACATCTTCCTTGACTGATATGGATTTATCTTTTTATATTAATTAAATGTAATGGATTGATTAATTTTTTATTTTATAATTTTATTTTATTTTATTTTTTTTTATATTTTAATAATAGTAGTAGTATAGAAAATTTTATTTTATTATTTTATTAATAATTATTATAATTTAATTATATATTATTTAATTTTATTATGTTTCAATAGAACTCCAAACAATATATAAATATATTAGATTTGAGTTTGCTTAATGATCATATAAAAAAAAACCCTATGTAAAATTTTTATTTGCTTATTTTAATATAAAATTTTTAGTTAGTTAGATATTTAAATGCGTAGCTAAACTTATTTTTATTTCACTCAGTAATTATATTTGCGTAGCAGAATCCCTTATTTGTATAACAAAGATTTTCATATATATATATAGAAAAAATTTTAATTTCACACGTATATTAAAAAAAATTTTTTGCAAAAAATTTTTTTAAACTAATACTTCTTTTTTATTATTTTACACATTTTAATTTTATAAACACAATATTGTATTTAATATTTATAAAAAAAATCATGTTTTTATAATAATATTCTCATATTCTTATTTTTTTTTATGTTTAAATAAATTGTTCAGCAGTGTAAAAAGTATTTGTATTTCAATTTTTATAATTCTAAGTATAAGATAATTATATTTTTTAAACAGTACTAACTTCAAAAAAATTTTTTTTCTTTTTTAACTTTAGGATGTAATAATATTACTTTGATCAAATGAAATTACTTTTCTATGTTTAAAAAATTGTTCAGTAATATTAAATCTACCTGCATATAAATTTTTATAATGATTGGATTAATATTTGTGGAATGCGATCAATATTTGTACTTTCAATTATTTATCATTTAAGTAATTTTAATTTTAAAGTGTAATTTTTTTTATTTTAAATTAACTTGTTAACTTTAAAAAGTTGTTCAGAAGGGTTGGCAATAATTTATATTTTTATTTTTATAAATCTAAATATAATAATATTTATAAAAAATTTCAAATTTTAAAACTATTTTTAAAATAGTAATAGTATAATAATATTATATTAATATTAATTAAAATTAAAAATTCTGAAGTTGGTATATCATTTTATATTATTAATTTATTAATATTTAGTGAATAAATTTTACAATTTTTTTTTGCAATGATATAAAAAATTAATTTACTATTACTATATATATATTTATTATAATTAAATTATCTTTTTATATTTAAATAAAGTTATACAGTATATGTCAAAAAAAAATTGCTTAGCAGAATAAAAAATTCAAAGGTTATAATAAGAGTTTGCTTAGCAGAACTTAAAATAATTTGCTTATTGATCATAATAAATTTTAAAATTTTCATCTGATATATATATATATTATTCAGGATTCTGTTTCAATACTGATGAATGATAGGATCAATTTGCAGACTGGAAGTATTTATAATTAATTAGAAGCAATTATTTTATAATTTTCTTTTTACTAAAGTTGCCTAACAAAACTCATTTGGCCAATGTCAAAAGTCAAAACTACTTACATAATGTCAAAACTGTTGAAATGTTGAAATGTTGAAATTTGTCAAAACTGCTGAAACCTGTTGAAACTGTCAAAACTGTTTTGGCATAATATTGGCTTTTAGTATTCAAAGACTAAAACAAATAAGAAACGTTAGTACGTTTCTTTAATATTAAAAGAATCTCCTCTTTTTCCATTCCTTACATTCCAAATCTGAGTTTGTCTGAGAAGTCTAGCAACCTAAAAAAATAAAGAAAGAAATGTTAATATATTTCTTTAATATTAAAAGAATCCCTCCTTCCCCATTCCTTATATTCCAAGTTCAGGTTTGTCTGAGGAGTCTGGCGACCTAAAAAATAAAGAAAAAAATGTTAGTACATTTTTTTAATATTAAAAAAATCCCATTTTTCCATTTCTTATATTTCAAGTTCAGGTTTATTTGAGGAGTCTGGTAATCTAAAAAAATAAAGAAAGAAACGTTAATATATTTCTTTAATATTAAAAGAATTCCCACCCTTTCCCATTCCTTACATTCCAAAATCCAGTTCATAGTATTTGTCTGACAACCTACAAAAAGTAAAGAAGAAACGTTAGAAATATTTCTAATAAAATAAATACCTTTTTCCACTTCTCTCACTTGCCTCAATTCCAAAGTCTGATTTATAATATTCGTTCAGCATCCTACAAAAAAAAATAATTTTTTTTTTTAAAAAAAACTGAATAAGTTTTTTTTTTAAAAAAAAGAAAAATTGGCTTTAAATAACTAAAAATAAGATAAAAAAAATGGAAAGTTGAAAACTAACTGTTTTTTATTTTATAAGTTGTAAGTCAGTTTCTGAGTTCTGACTTTTTTCTTCTTACTTAAAAGTAGAAAAAAAAAATTATCAATCAATTTGATCAGACTAATCAGAAATCTTGCCAATCATATAATATACTATATTGAAATATCAAAACAATTTTGACAATTTTGACATGTCAAAACTCTTTAGTTTTAGTAGGCAACTTTACCTTTTACTTAATAAATGAATATACAATTTCAATACCAAAAAAAAAAAATATTTTATATATAATAAAATATAAAAATTATGATATAATATTATAATAATAAAAACCTGAAATCTATTTTAATCTCTTATAATTTATTTAATCTTTATAAATTATAATTTATATTAATCTTTATAACTTATTTTAATCTTTATAATTCATTTAATTTTCATAATTAATTATGATTATTAAAATTTATTTCAATTTTATATTTTAATTCATAAAATTTTACCAATTATTTTGATTCTATTATTTTTATTTTAGTTTCATTTATAATAAAATAATATTTTACTTATATTTTTAAATATATAATTTTATTTAAAAAAAAATATTTTTATTTTAAAAAAGCTTCATATTTTAATATAATATTCTTAGTAAAAATAGGGAATTTGATAACTTATTACATATTCATATACTTAAGAATAAATGCATTAAAATGATATACTTCTTTTTCTGCAGTATTAAAAATAATTCCACTTATATTAATTTTTGAATAATTGTATTTTATAAGTTAAAGATAGAGATAGATATCATTTAAATGTACTTAAACTTTATTTTTTATATTTTTTTTTTTAATATCTATTTTCAAATTTTTAAGAATAATCAAAATTTTATTAATTTAGTTGCAATCTTCAATCTTATTAACTGAATATTTGCTATCATTATTTTTATTATCATTTGCATTATCAATTATATTAGTTAATATTTCATCAACTTTCTCAATAAATTTCTTGATATTCTAAAATATATACAATATAAAGAATTCTTTTGCTGCTTTATGCTATTACTAATTTCTTCTTTTAGTATAAGTAGAATTTTCTATATAATATAATCTACATATTTTATAAAAAACATATTTTTGATAATATTTTTTTGCTGTTTCTTTAAGTTTTTTTATAATATTTACTATATAATTATTGTTTTCTACTGGTTCATCACAAATAAAAAAATTTTCAATATTATTATAACTTTTTAGTTTGTTATTATTATTACTGCTAGAGTTATTATTAATGGATATACTATTAGCATTATTTTTAATATTCCAATATATAAACTTTATTTTACAAGTTTTTCTTAATCATTTTTGACATTTTATTAAATATAACATATTGATAAATTATATTTATTAAATAACAATTCAAGAAAATTCTTAAGAAAAAAAAAGTAATATAAAAAATTGTAAAATATAGTTAACATAATAAGTTTTATATAGTTATATGAAATGATCTATAATTGAATATGATTTGTATAAACTATTATGTAACTAAAAAAAACATTTTTTATAAAAAATACTTTTAAATAACTATAAATAATAAGTTTAATAAAGCTTTCAAAGTTATACTATTTATTTATTATCATGTTACTATTTTGTTAAAGTAATCATAAAATTTACTTGCAATATTTCAAAATGTTAAAGGTTTAAATAAAAGAGAAAAATTGTTTATAAAACTTATTATTTAATATATTATATTATATCTATTATAAAATGAAAAAATATCATTTTTTTTGTATTACTTAAAAAAGTAATATATACATTATATTTTATTTTTTACCTTTTATTAAATTGTATACAGTTTAATTATATCTAATTTTATATAATATAAAATTTTTTGAATAGGTTTAATTTCTAAAATAATCAATTTTAGTAAATACAATAACTTTCAGGTAAAAATTCTAATCTGATTAATTTATTTAAAATTTTTATAAATTATTGATAATATAAAGTTTCTCAGATTTATGCCTAATTCCATATGGGCAAATATAGTAAAAGTTCATGGTAAAATTTATATATTTTATATATTTTATATATAAAATGAATTTAATCTATATATATTTAACAAAGTAAACCAGTAAATGAAAACTCAATCTACAATAGTGTGTTCTTAATGTAATTATACATGAGGTGAAGGAGGTGAAGGGTGAATTGATGTAAATAATCTCAATTGTTCATTAAAGTATTGATCCTATTTTATCGTGATTTTCGAGCAATATCTTTAGGTTTATTGTTTGCAAATAAAAATTTAAATATAATTTCAATCAGCCATGCGCCGAAAAAGTCGAAAAGCATAGTACCCACAAGTTTAAGTTTGAACTATAAATAAATGAATCAAATAATTAGTAACAATTATAATAAACTAACACAATAAAACGTAAATATTCGAAAATCATTTACATCGTTTGTAAGAGGAACTAGTTTTAGCATGCTATTCATTTCGGGAACGAATTCTGTGGCTCCAGCAAAAGCAATTCCTCCAACGGTAAGTAAACCATAGTAAAGAGCAGTGTTTTCTTTTAAACTCTCTCTAAAAGGATTTCCCTATTTGATAAAGTTTAATATTCAGTTAGAACGTTTTCATTATATCGTATCAATACAAAAAAGTTATACCTGATAATTGATGGCAAATGTCGAAACCTGCATAGACAATGATATTAAATATACTGCCGTGTTTAATAAACTTGGTTCAAATTCACCTTCCAAATCAACAGGTTTTCTCCTAATGAATAAAGGAGGTCAATCATATAATGTTTAAACAAATTATAATTAATACAAAATATACACTTACTCTTCATGTTTGAATACTAGGTCAACTATGTAAATTAGCGAGGCAATGTGGATTGCAAACTGGCCCAATATAGAAAGGATTATATAGAAGTTGAAAACTTTGGTTTGCGGCCGTTGTTCGCTAAGTTTTTCCAAAGGCTGAATATTTAACAAATGAATATTTTTATTTATCAAGTAATAAATAACATTATAAATATAGGAGTAAACTCTCACCTTGGCTTTAGAAATACAAAGGAAACAGATGGCAAGTAACATTCCAGAAATAGTAACTTGCCTAGAGATATGATATAAATGATATGGTTAAACACTAAGTTGTATCGTGTATTGAATTCTAAAATGAAAAATATTTTACCAATCGTCATATTTAATTCCATCTAAATACAAAACGCTAAGAGTATAGGCCGAGATCAAACAATTTAAGGCTAAAATTTTGTACATTTGTATAGTTGCAACTAATGTACACCGACCTTGACGTGCAATATTTGCGACTTTAAAAAGAAAAATATTACTTCAGTTTTACTATTACACAAAAATAATGTGCGAGAAAATATAATTTAACCTTACTAGCAACTACGTTTGAAAGTTTTGAAGTAAAAGGAGCAGCAACAGATGCATCTCCTAATTTAATAGTAGGAGGCTCATCATCAAGGTCCTGTATTAATTGTTCAGCTAATTGATCAACCTGTGCAGGTGCACGCCTTGGAGCTGCTGGATTCTGTTGTTGTAATTGTTGAGTAATATGTGGAAATAAATGGGCAATTGCTGCTGGAGGCGGTGGAGGTGGCATATTAAATCGCGCAGTAAATTTCAGTTGATTTTCATACATATCTTTAAGTCGTTGCATACGATGATGATCGGCAATTTTTTTAAGATCTTCTGGCTTCCCATCAAGCAATGCAACACCTACATGAGCTTGTTTTAAAGCACCCACGTCATTTGTACCATCACCGCACATCAATGTTATATAACCAGCTTGTTTAAGAACAGTCAATATGAATTCCTAGCGAATAACAAAGCAAGAATATTCATTTGATAAAAATATTGAAATAAAAAATTCTCTTCCATAAAAAATATGTAAATATGAACCTTTTGTCCAGGTGATACACGAGCATATACCCACGAATGTCTTAGCAATTCTTTAACAGATGGTCTATTTTCATATTGAGATAATGCAGCACCCGTTATGCAAATATCATAATCTCGGAATATCGATGGTTCAATAGGTTCAGAAGGATTTACGGGTATCATAATTTTTTCGTCAATAGATTTCCAGACAAGTTCTATTTGTTAATAAAAAAAAAAAAAAATGTTAATAAAATGAAACGACTCGATGAGATTATCCGAAATATACCATCTGGGTTCTTTGCATCTTCTTTAATATCCAATATCAATACATCTCTTTCAACAATTGCCACCTCGCGAGCCACATGACAGGCAGTTAAAGGATTATCACCAGTGATCATTATGACCTAATATTAAAGAAGTTAGAAAAGAATAATATACTGTAATAAACTTATTAGACATACTCGATGTGATGATTCATTTAGCATTCTAAGAGTAGAAACAGCATCTTCCTTAAGCGGGCAATGAAAGATGAGGAATCCCGCAAAATTAAGTTCGCTTTCAACACTTTCACGCTGAAGGCCATTAATCTAAAATTAAATGTTCAATTATTAGAATATGAGTGATATTATTACTAATTTGCATTGTATCAATAAATACCTCTTCAAGAGACATATTATCTTGCAAATATTTATACCCAAGAGCCAACACACGACTCCCACGCCGGGTGAAAAACTTGAAGGTCTCTTCGTAATCATTAGGTACAAAAGCATACATCTGGCGAAGAGTTTCAGGTGCACCTTTAACAGCAATAAAAGTCTTTTTTTCTCGAGGGGTTGTCACCGTGGATACACTTGACATACGTTTTAGAGCAGATGAAAATTGAAATCTACGGCGTATTTGTAATTTAGGTCTTGATTGAAATCGTTGTGATTGTTGATTGGCTGGAATCACGGTGTCATCTGTTAAAAGTTTATATGTATAAATAAACACGATAGCGTTTTAAACAGCCAAATGATATTTAATATACCCTTATCGAGTTTCCAATCTAGCGCTTCTAGTGTTGCTTTTTCCATTGGATCACCAACAATATTGTCATCTAGCCTAACCAATGCGTGTGCCACGGCGAGAGTTTGAATTGTATTTTGGAGAGCTTCTGGAGGCTTTATTAGTATTTTAGTATCATCAGGACTAAAATTATGGAGAAACGTCAATATAACATTTGAAATTAAAACGACTTAATGACAAACACATTACATACTGGATACCAGCAACTCCTTCAACCACGAGATTTTCTCCTGTCAAAGTACCGGTTTTATCGAAAGCACACACATCAATTTTTCCAGCAAAAGGAATTCTAAATGGTTCAGTACAAAAGATAGCTAAATGTATTGTACATTCAATCAATTAGTGCAATTGATCAATGTGAATAAAAATTATTTTTTTTTTTATTTAGAGGCAGCGCACAAGAATTATCTTACCAAATTTAGCTAATGCAACCAATGAAGTGTTAACAGCTAAGGAAAGTTCCATAGGTAACTCTGGAGGAACAACTGATGTTATGATTAAAATACAATCGAGTAATAATTTTGATCTCTTGCGGTCATTTTCAACACCTAAATAAGAGATAAGATAAATATTTGTATTTCTGCATTGAGTTTAAACAGGTAATTAAATTCAACGTTATATAAAATCTCACCCTTGACCCAAACATAACTTGCTGCAGAAATGGCAAATATCAATAAAAATAAAATAAATAAGAAGGATTCGAGATTATTTGCAGATACATGCTCTGTGCTGTATACCATTGTGCGCACGAGTTTACCCTGCGCAGTTCCGAATCCGGTACGTAGAACATAGGCAATACATCCATTGTCTGGAGCTGTAAAGGAAAGATTTGTCATTATTATTTGAAATAGTATTTCTTTAGACAAAGTATTCAGACTAACCTAACATTGCCTCTTCTTTGGAAGGAGGAGTAACTTGAAGTACTTTAGTACCACCGAATATAAGACTATTTTTATCAATTCCATTAATGTCAAGTTCATCATTACTATCACGTAGATGTATTGATTCCTAAATAAGGTTAAATAAAGGATCCTAACATTTAGATAAGACACTCGCATTATAGAATTATGTAGTGAATTTATCCCCACCTTCAATAAGGGTGTTGATTCTCCAGAAAGCATAGCCTCATTAACTATACAAGTACCGTTCACAAGAACCATGTCACAAGGAACTCCACCATCTTCCTTAGAACGAACTATACAATAAATCAAAATTTAATCGATATGATTCTGAGTGAAAGTTCACAGTATTAATCACAAAATAAAAAATGAATATAACCTATAGAAGCTAAATCACCAGGTAGTAACTCGTCCGAATTAACAGTCACCCAACGACCTTTTCTTCTTACATAAATTGGATAAGGTTTAATTGACATTGTTCGAAATTCAGCTAGCGTTTTCAACCTCTAATAATTTTAGAATTATTTAATGTTTTGTGGATGAAATATCCATACAATAATTAAAGATTTACCTGAAAAACGACAGTCGATTCAAACACGACTAGCATGAATAACGTAAATAATGAGTAATACCAATACTCATCCATAACCCAGAGACCAACACAGAATAATTGGAAAACGAAAAAAGGAGCAACAGCATGTTCCTTGAACAACTCTCGAAATGTTGGTACTGGAATATCGAACCTAAGTAAATTAAAAATTATAGTTATTAATCAATATAAACATGTGGTTTATAATAAAAGACGATCAAACCTGTTAAGCCCATATTTTTCTTGAGCAGATTTAATTTCATTTACAGTCTCGAGACCTTTAGAATTTTTAAAAATCGAAATACTGGAACTCATATCAATGGGATAACGTAGTCTATTAAAAACTTTTTTATCATCATCCCATACGTATTTTTTCTTTTGATAAGAAAATGAAATTTCTCCATTCTTAATATACATAATGAATATAAAAATTAGATATAACGCTAAGAAATTAATAGTTTTGAAATTAAATTGCGACAAATCATACCCTTGCGAGGTGTAGATCACACAATTCACCTTTCCCTTTATGTGGAGCAGGGATAATTTTGATTACTTTGGCTCTTCGGATATCATTTTTCTGTAGTAATTGTAAAACACTTTCAATAAAGAATAAAAATATAAACAGAATATGTTGATAATAATACGACAATTACACTTTCGCATGTAAAAAAAGCTTTCATTCGTACACTCCATTGACAACTTAGGAATATTAACGCGTTCATCGTTATCAAGCTCACAAGTGTCAAAAATGTCCATTCTTCTGATGCGAGATATTCTTCATAAGCATATATATATATATATAGCCATAAACTATATAGACATAAAAAAGGCCATACATATCCGTGCCAAAGCAAAGATTTTCGTGTGTGCAATGATGATTGAGTAATGGATTTTGCATTTACAAGGTTCTTAGAGGCCCTGAAATAATAACATTTATTAGAAAATGTGTTATAGTACATACAACAAAGAGAAGAAACACCTTACATTTTGCATATTAATTTTTTAATAAATTTCAATAAGCGTAAATAAATAATAAATAAACCGTTATAAGTTCCTGTAATTTAGATCTAAGCTTCGAACGAAAATTGATCGCACTCAATTTAATAACTATAATCTATGGGAATCTTTGCATTCTATAATATAACAAAAAGCTAAAGAACTTACAAAAACGATCTATTGAAATACTTTAATGTCTAATAAGAAAGAAACTTTAGACATTTAGATGACGCAAATCAAGTTTTTCCGAATTAGTAAACGACATTTTTTTTTAAAAAAATCAAAATTGTGGAATTTTCCTATTGGCTCGATTAGAGATAACGTCTACATTAAAATTTAAAAGCTCTTTTTCCTTTTTTGTAAGAGAATAATATTATATTCCTATCAAGTCTCGTTTTGCATTAATAGCAAAATTCTTTAAATCCACTTAATCTTTTATAAATATATTCACAGAATCTGCAAGCTTTGCTTGTGTATTCTTCTATACAAATTACAATGGATATTTATATAACTTATGGATTAAACACTGTTAAAAGCGAAATTATTGCCCATTTCATATCATTTTTTGAGTATAAAATTCAGGATTTCAGATAGTAATATAATATAATAATTCTCACAAAGTCATTTAACTAGCTTATAATAACAATTATTCACAAAATAATAGATTTTCTTATGAATTTGTAATATAATAAACAATTTACAATTAAAAAATAATAAATTTTATTAAATTATTAAATATATTATATTTGATCTTAAAATTTCATTGATTATATATATATGTAGACAGATAATATCATATACATAGTTTTGAGTAGAATGAAAGTATTCTTTATTTATACTTTGAATTATAATATAATAAAAAAAATAGATAAGAATTGTTTAAAACATAAAATCTTAATTTTTAGCTTATATTCAAGTTTATTTGAAAGAATTCTATTAAATACTGATTTTATTTTAGAAAAGAATAAAAATTTATTGTAAAATTTATTTTAATATTTATCACTATTTTTAAATTAATTGAATCTAGTAATATAAAATAAAAAAAATTAATATTTCCTTCATTATCTATCTTTTCAATAACTTGTTTTTATAATTCTCTGACTATAATATATATTTTTATTTTTATCTCTTTTTGGTCTAATAAATATTTCTCTAGATTTTTTATTGTTATCATTATTTCAGTTTTTACTATATTATTTATCTATATTATATTTACTATTATTTTTGAAAGCTGTTTAAATGACTTCTTGAAAAACCAGTTATATTTATATTATTTTTATGCTTATGTAATCATCAGGTATAAAGATGTTACCTGTAATTAATAAGTTGCAATTTAGATATTATAATAATTATATAAATTTTTATAATATTAAAAAAAACTAAAAATTTTAAATTTTAGTTTATTTAACATGAAAATAAAATAAAATTATTCATTTATAAAAAATTTTTTATTGGCTATTAGATCTACTAAAATTCCAGATATCTAATATAAAGGTCATAAAAGATCTGCATAAAATTATTAATATTTACTGCTTTTAAAATTGATTAAATTTACTAAAAATTAAATGTTATATATAAATTATATAATAATTTGCTAAAATTTAATTTATAATTTTAAGTTTTGCTAACTTACCTCCCAGTTAAATCATTCAGGTTAAATCACCCCCATGAAAATTTTATAATATTTTATATTAATTTTTATTGGTTAATTTTATTTTTCGTAAAAGTAAAAAAAAAAAATAAAATAAAATTTATTTATAAGTTAAAGCTGAATAGAATTATACATTTGTATATTAAAAAATCATTTATTTTATTTAATTATTACAGAACAGAAAAAAAAAATAGATTGAAATAAATACAAAATAAAATAATTGGAAAAGAAATCAAATACCAAATTGAAATAAAACCAATGATAAAAATATAAAGTTAAACCAAAACCAAAGAAAATTAAAATAAACTAAAGCCTAAAAATAAAGATATAAACAATATCACAAAGTATAAAAAAACAAGATTAAGAAAATTCAACTGAAATAAACCCAACTAAAAAGAAAAGAAAATCCAACTATAATTCAGAAAGAAACCCAAAAAGAAACTGACTGAAATACAAAAATTTTAAGTAAATAGAACTCCAAAAAAAAATGCAAGGGAAAAAATCCAGGTAAATCCCAAGAAAACGTAAAAAATAAACCAAAAACAGAAAAAAAAAATATAAGAAAACCCATCAAAAAGAAAACTAAAAAGCCCAAAAAGAAATACAAGCATAAATCTGAAAAGAAATCCAGAAGACCAAGAAAAAATCCAAGAAGAACCCCAAGATAAAATCTGACCAAAGAAAAGAAAAAGAATTGATTAGTTATTATAAAGGAAATAAATTTCTGAAATTCTGAAAAATCTGAAACTTATCGTTTATTAAAGTATTAAAGAACTTACAAAAAAAAAGAAAAAAATAATTAATCAGCAAGAAATAAAAAAAATAATAAATAAATCCAAGAACATATAGAATATATTGTGTTAAAGGCTAAAGTTTAAAATATTAAAGGTGAAAGAAGAGTAGAAAAAAGAGTGGAAGATCAAAAACACTGTGATAAACAAATAAATAATTTGTGAAATGTTACGTAAATTTTTTTAAATAAAAATTACCAGGTTAAATCACTTTGGTTAAATCACCCCAGGTTAAAATTAGTCTTATACTTTAAAATAAAACTAATAATATTACAAAGATTAATATAAATTATAAAGTTAAAAATAATATAGTTTATAATAGAAATTTAATAAAGGGTTTTATAATTCAATATCATGACAATGCATCACTGATATCACGTGATATGCCAATCATTTTTTTTAGGAATTTTATATAACTAATCTGCATACAAAATCTTCATTTTTTGTGGGATGTAAAATTCCTTTTTTAGAATTTGTATAATGTTGTGTAATTTAACCAGAATTACGAAATGTAGCCAAAATTAACTATGTGACGAATAAAGTGATAATTAAGATTTTTTCACTGAAAAAATTCTGTCCAAATAATACTTAATGATTTTTAAAAGCTGAGGGATGTGATGCAGTGTGATATTTTAAACATTATATGAATTTCCAAAAAAGGATATTTTGCATCCCACAAAAAATGAAAATTTTATATACAGGTTGATTATATAAAATTTCTAAAAAGAAAATGATTGGTATGTTTGTAATACTAGCAATATAACGCCATGGCATTGAATTACAAAATCCTTTAATAAATTTTATAAATTTTAATTTAATTTCAGCTAAAATTATAAATTATATAATATAATTTTATAATTAAATCAATCAAAATTTTGGAAAAGAATTTATAAAGAGAATTTTTTCTGTCAATTCATAAATCAAAATTTTTACAAAAGAAAAATTTATTTTATTCAATATAAAGCTAGATTTTTTACTAACAAAACTAGCAAAAAAGTGAAAAAAATAGCTTTTTTCAATTTAGTTACTTTAAACTTCAACTTGAAAACTTCACCTTTATACTAGTATTACTATGATATTATAGCAAGTTTTCTTATAGACCTTATTTTAAAGAACTCACCTGTTTTTTGGCTTATTATTCTCTACAAATTTGTAAGATTTTGAACGATTCTTTATCAAATATAAGAATCTAGAAGTGCCTCTTGATAAGTTATCAGAAATAGATGCAGATGACTATTAATCTTTTATTATTCATTTTTTAGTTTATTTTTTTAATATTTTTTTCTTAAATAACACTTTTATAGGAATAATTATCTTAGATTTTGAAATTCACTGAAAAATAGTGCAATATCAATAACAATAATTTTCTAATATAAAAAATCTAGAAGATCTTATGCACCAATCAGATATCAGATATATCAATGAATTTTGATGAGATTAATGAAGATTTATATGAATTATTAAATAACACACCTTCACGTTAACTCATACATATACCTGTCATATTCTTAATCAAATTTTAGAAATAAAACGCTAAAAAGAAGGCTCAGAAATTGAAGTTGTAAACTTTAAAATTACTAGATAAAGACATAGTACCCATTTTTAGTGCTATATCACCTAAGTATACATCTTCTATATCTTCTGATTCAAAAATGGTTACTTTTTATTAGAGTATTCTTTCTCCTTCTTTTACCTTATTTAAGCAATTAAAAAGTGACTCCAAATCATTTTTAATACTTATCAATAATAGAAAAAAGTTTAAATAGAAAGAGATAGACAATTATTTTAAAAATAAAAATATTATTATTACCAGTTATTGTCTTTTAGAAAAAGAATAAGCACAACTTTTAGATCTAGTAGTTTACAATATACTGGCAAAATAGAATAACTATATCTTGTTATAAATTTGTCATAATGAGATAAGGTCATTTCAGTTAATACAAGAGTGTATAAGAAGTATTTATCAGCTAGAGTAAAACTGATTCCTAATCATAAGTATCTTAAATGTTATAACAAAGGGAACTGGACTGTTAACTTGGAAGAAATCCCTATTAGATAATTTTTTGCTTTTTGGAATCTTTTAAAAAAATAATGCGAGAAATTTTAAACTATTATTTATAATATTTCAGATAATATGATAGATATCTTTCTTTTTCTAAATAGATGTTTATACTAATTTTTACTGGATAATGACATAAAATCCTTTAAGATAATTAAAGAAGTTGATAGATCCAAAAAAATGATAAGTTATTTTGATATCTGGAATTATATTTTCACTCAGATTAATAATTTTTAGTTTTAAAATGATAAGTGAATCTTTTGGTACTGTTAGGATCCTAAACAATATATAAATATGTTAGATTTGAGTTTGCTTAATGATCATATAAAAAAAACCCTATATAAGACTTCTATTTGCTTATTTTAATATAAATTTTTTAGTTGGTTAAATATTTAAATGCGTAGCTAAACTTATTTTTATTTCAGCTCAGTAATTATATTTGCATAGTAGAACTTCTTATTCGTATAACAAAAATTTTCATATATATATAGAGAGAGAGAAAATTTTAATTTCACACGTATATCAAAAAAAAATTTTTACAAAAAATTTTTTTAAACTGATACTTTTTTCCTATTATTTTACACATTTTAATTTTATAAACACAATATTGTATTTAATATTTATAAAAAAAATCATGTTTTTATAATAATATTCTCATATTTTTATTTTTTGTTTGCTAATTTTACTCATATATAAAATGAATTTTAGATAAATGAAATTACCTTTTTATGTTTAAGTAAATTGTTCAGCAGTGTAAAAAGTATTTGTATTTCAATTTTTATGATTCTAAGTATAATATTTGTGAAGATAATTATATTTTTTAAACAGTACTAATTCCAAAAAAAATTTTTTTTCTCTTTTAACTTCAGGACATAATAACATCACTTTGGTCAAATGAAATTACTTTTTCCCTTAAGTAAAGTTGTTCAGCAAGGTCGAATCTGCCTACAGTAAAAATTTTAGGATGATTGGATTAATATTCGTGAAATGCGACCAATATTTGTACTTTTAATTATTTATCGTTTAAATGATTTTAATTTTAAAGTATAATTTTTTTATTTTAAATCAACTTGTTAACTTTAAGAAGTTGTTTAGAAGGGTTGACAATAATTTATATTTTAATTTTTATAAAACTAAATATAATAATATTTATAAAAAATTTCAAATTTTAAAACTATTTTTAAAATAGCAATAGTATATTAATATTATATTAATATTAATTAAAATTAAAAATTCTGAAGTTGGTATATCATTTTATATTATTAATTTATTAATATTTAGTGAATAAATTTCACAATTTTTTTTTGCAATGATATAAAAAATTAATTTACTATTACTATATATATATTTATTATAATTAAATTATCTTTTTATACTTAAATAAAGTTATATATGTCAGAAAAAAAATTGCTTAGCAGAATAAAAAATTCAAAGGTTATAATAAGAGTTTGCTTAGCAGAACTTAAAATAATTTGCTTATTGATCATAGTAAATTTTGAAGTTTTCATCTGACCTATATATATATTGTTTAAGGTCCTGTACTGTTATTATACATGAAGTCAAAATTAAAACCCAAAAGTCAAAATATTTCAACTTGAGGAGGTCAAAAATCAAAATTAAAATCAAAATAGTTAAAATTACATCATAGTTATATGAATTTTATAATTATAATTTAATACAAAATTTTAAACATGAATATCTCTGTTAATATTAATGCTACAGATATGCAACACATATTATTGAAATCCTCCTGATAAGTGAATCCAACTGCGTCAAGATCATAAACATTGGATCATTAAATGCAAAGATTGTTAACTTTGAATTTTATTATTATTGTTTATTATAAGAGTAATAAGACTATTTAATACCAAATTTTAAACGTAAATAACTCTGTCAATATTGATGCTACAAATATGCAACACATATCATTAGAATTCTCTCGATGAGCTGAATCCAACTTTATAAAGATCATAAAAATTAGATTACTAGATGCAGAGATTGTTAACTTTGAATTTTACTAGGAAACGGAGATCATTGTGAGTCCAGAGTGAAAAAAAATTTATTATTTATTTTTATCTTTGTTATTTATCAATGTAGCATAAAATTTTAATGACGCAATGCGTGCAGACAACCAGACTTCGCATATTGTCATGTGATCTTTATATGTCATTAACGTTTATAAACATATATAGTTCTTCGTTTTGCTCTGGACAATTATTGTTGTTTGCTATAAAAATTACATGACTATGACATAATTTTGGCCATTTTGACTTTTGGAGAAGTCCAAGTCAAAATCATTTCAACTATTTCAACTATTTTAGAGGTCAAAATTAACCAATTTCAGTTTCATATATAGCTGTTATTTCACTCCTAATTACAAGAATCTTTATAAATTTACTTGATTTAGCAATGCGAATAAGACCCTTTTAAAAGCTATATATAGGTCTAAATTTTCTTCTTTAGATTCTAATACTAATAATTGCAATAGTAATCAAAATAGAACTTCCAAATCTAATTGCTCTATTAAGAAGATCAATCAATTAAGAACTAACCAATCTTCTAAGTCAAATATGAAATATTTAATAGCTGAACTGAAGGCATTATTAAAACATTATGTTAAATTTAGTTAGTTAGATCGATAATTTGTTACTAACTTCTTATCATGCATTTGCATTTGCTTTATATAATATTTTTGTTTTATTAGATTAGAATCCCGAAGAATACATATATAACTCAGATCCAACCTCAAAAATTTTAATATAACTTTATACACCTAATTTTACTAAAAGCTTTATACAAAATCAGCATATAAGTTTAAATTTTATATAATTTTATACAATTTAATATCTGAGTTTATTATAAAATTTTTATTATATTTATAAATTTTTTTACAAAAATATATAATAAATAATATATATATATATAAATTTTCATTAAAAAAAAAAATTTTTAAAAATAAATTTCTAAATCTTTAAATAAAAAATAAATAATATTTTTGTAATTTATTAAACATCCAGTAATCGGTTTTTGATAAAATTTATACCATTAGATTCGTCTCATTGAGACGGTTCTAATGATACTAAAATCATTTTTCTAGGATTAATATTGACCAAAATAAGGTTTACTAATATATTTTATTAATTAATTAAAAAATTATTAAAAAATTTCCTATGCTAAAATGATGTGAAATTAGCTATTGGATATAAAAATAATAAAAAATAATACTGAAAAATTCCAAATTTTTTAAAATTTTGTGGACTTATATTTTTCTTCTCCCTTATCCCACCACCATTTTTCCGACCTTATATTCTTTATATAATTTTTTTCTTTTAAGTTTGTTACGCTGTCACATCTAATTTTGTTTATTTTTTACATATAACCTTGTTACACCGTCACGTCTAAAATTTTTATAATTCTGTTACACCATCATGTCTAGATTTATTTAATTTGTTATGCCGTTACGTCTAAAAAGTTCGTGTATTTCTTTTTTTAAATTAAGGGGTAAATTTTACAAATTTATTATAAATTTACGTGTTTTACTATTTATAGATTAAGGGGATAATTTATAAATCTTTTTACTAAATTTATTATCGAATTATATTTTATTTTTGTTTATAAAATTAGGGTTTGATTTTATATGTAAATTATATATTATATATATACCAGATTTTTTAACTTATTACCTTTATACAAAATATAATTATAACATATATTAAAATTCGTTTCTATTATACAAATACATATCTGACTTATCCCTATTTTTAAATCTATTATACAAATTCATTCATATGACATATTGGATATTTATATATTTATTAATTTATTGATTTATTAATTAATTGATTTATTAATTTAATATGATAGTGTGATGGTTGAATGAACTGATCTAGATTGGAAGTATTACATGTAGTATAGAAGTGATTATTATTTAATCCTATTTAATCTAATAAATGTAAATATGATTTCAATGCCTAAAAAAAAGTTTAATATGATAGTAATTACAAGACAATTATAAATAAAGAAGTATTTTTTATATTAAAGAATATATAGAAAAGATGTGATTATATGAAAAGTAATTATATAGGATGATAACTGTATCTATTATTTTATTTTATTATACTAAAAGCTAATTATATAAAAATCTGTATAGTAATAAATAAGGGATTCAGCTATAAAAAAATTTTTTAAATTTATATAATAATTAAAAATAATATATTTACTGCACCCTGTGTTACAAATTTATATATATTTTTATATTTATTATTTGTCATTTTAAGAGAGGTATAATGTATAAACTAATGATTGATATAAATAATTTATAAAAAAAAAAGAATGCATTGTAATGCAGGGTACAGTAAATAAATTCACTCTAATAATTATATACTAATTTTACTAAAAATTACAGGTATGATAAAATTTCAAAAAAAATTTTTGAGATCAAACCCCTTATTTTACTATATAGATTTCCATATATTATTGTAAATATATTTAAAATAATAAATTTTTTTTAAAAAAAAACATTTAATTTTATTGTTAAACAATGGATTTCTTTTAGTTTATATAAAATTTTAATATAATTTTTACTTTTTTTATATTTTTATAATTTTTAAAATTACTTAATTTTTGCAAGTAATTTTATTTTTAACTTAAAATTAAACCTTCTTTAAAATATATAAATTAATTAAAAAAAATGGAAATATTTTAAATTATAAATAAAATGTTTGAATTAACATCAATTGGAAGTACAGTATATAGATTAGTAGTATTTTATTATGTAAACCTATATTATATTTAATAAATATGATTGTACATTCTCAACACCCCCCTTCCAAAAAAATTAAATCATAAATAAACAAACTTTATTAAGTATTTTATCTTCCAAAAAACTTTTTTTTCTCTTAATTAACAAATTCAATAGTCCAATCTCTTTTCACAAGTAACTTAGGATCTCTAATTATAATGATATCTTTTGATATTTCCTCAACACTAACTCCAATTGAAGCACTTACAATTCCTTTTATATCATCAATTCCTCCTAAACTAAATTTTAATTCTTTTTTATCATCTATTAAATCATTATAATATCCAATTATGTTTTTTGGTGATCTATCAACTCCAAGAACAATTATTCTTTCTATTCTAAGATCCTTATTTGTTTTAATATAATTGTTTTCACTGTCTTGAACTTGTTTATTAAACGATGTTGATATAAATCTTCCTGATGTAAAATTAAAATTTCTATGAATATAATGTCCTTTTTGATATTCGTATGTTTTCCCATCATCTAAATATAATGTTCCAGCTGCTTCTCCCTATATTTATAATGTAACAGTATTAATAATTTTTTCAAAATATAAATAATAAACTTTAAAAGAGAATTTTTTTACCTTTTTGTTCAAAGCAACCAAGAGCGTAAACGGATCCGAATACATAGCTAATGAAGACCTTCTAAATCTTTGTCTTCTAGGAATAATAGATCCTCCTTTTAAGAACACAGGAATCTTATTCATAGTAATATCTACTTTTACTTTACCAGATCCTTGAACTTTTTTAAATGTATAATAGTCATAATATAGCTACAAAAATTAAACAAAAATAAATAAACAAACATTAAAAGAGTTTTTATATTCAATTGAAAAAATAATTACATCGTTTCCTGCAAAGTAAACTTCAGTAGTGGTTTGTCCTTGATTCGTAATAGGTTTGACAAGAAGAGAATTCCCAATGAAATATTGATCTTCCATTGCAAATATCTCTTCATTATCAGGAAAAACTACAAACATCGGTCTAATAATTGGCATTCCATTGGTACTAGCTTCTTGGAATATGGTATACCAAAAAGGTAACAAAATATATCTTTGTCGAATAGCATCTCTTATATAGCTAGTGTACGGATCTCCAAATAACCAAGGTTCTCGGCGCTTGGTATCAATATGAGCATGTGCTCTAAAGAATGGTTGAAAAGCACCAGTTTGATACCAACGAACTAGTAATTCAGGTTCGGGATTCCCAAAGAATCCACCAACATCAGCTAGATTGTAAGAAACAAGTTAATAATTTGACAACAAAATATAATCATAAATCTGGTTGAACTGACCTCCTGAGAATGGCAATCCAGAAATACCAATAGTCAATAACATTGGGGATGAAGCAGCTAAATGGTCCCAATTTGCAACATTATCGCCCGTCCAAATTGCACCAAATCGCTGACTTCCAGCAAAAAAAGATCGAGAAAGTACAAAAGGACGATGATTTGGAGTTGTTCTGTTAATTAAACCTTGAGAAGTCGCTGAATGCTAAATAAATGTCAAGAATTAAGCGGCTAGGTATTATTAAATGAAATCGTATATAATAAATAAATAATATTTACAAAAGCCATCCCAAAAAGGTTATGCAAATTGCGATGTTCCCATCCTTCATAATGAAGGAGATCTTTTGGCATTGTAATTTCAGGACCATTAAAAACGGAAGGCTAAATTGATTCAAAAAAGAACGAGTTGATTATTATGTAATTTGTTACAATTTTATAATTAATTAATTGATAATTACCTCATTCATATCATTCCAGATAAATAAGAATTCGGTCGAGCCCTTTGAAAATAAAATAAACTATATTAAGGTAACTCCTACAAAGGAATGATTTAACAAAATAACCTTACCTTATATTGAATAAATGCAAATTTTTTAGAAAACCAATCTTGAGCTTTCGGATTGGTCCAATCAATCCAAACAGAGTTACCAGGCCAACACCAACCTTCATATACTTTACCATCTTTATCTTTGGTAAGAATATCCAAATCTTTAGCTTCTTTATAAATGTAATAGCCATCGTCTCTTTTTACATGTGGATCTACAATCGCAACCATCTAGCGGAATAAACACAGATTTATTATTAAAATATAACTTAATTTATTATATATTTCACTATCTTGTATAATAAATTACAATAATATTATACTTGAATAATTTTATACTTACCTTTCTCCCTTTCCTACCAATATTTTTTTGCATTTTTTCAGGTTCTGAAAATTTTATTTTATCCCATGTAAAGTATTTTTTGTCATCAGTATGTTCAATATCCAACCAGATTACGTCATATGGAATATCATTTACATCAAAACCTTCATCTACTTCGGCTACATCACCCTGACTAAGATAATTCCAGCGACATTGATGATAGCCGATTGCAAATGATTGAGGTAGAGCAGTGAATCCAGTAAGCGAACCATATTGTTTGAATATGTCAGATGTAGTTGGACCAAGAAAGGCAAATACATCAATAATACCAGATTCAGAAAACCAATGTGTATGCGTTGAAGTGGATGTGGGTTTTCCGAAACTGAGAAAACTCTAATTAATTATAAGTAAAGAAAGCAATTTAATATTAAAAAAAATAAATTATAATGTTTCAATTTTCGAGAGTATTTTACTTTGTCATCTTTGCTTTTAACAATATCGATCCATGTTTCAGCGGCGTTAAGCCACAATATTGCAGCCGATACTCCCTTGCGATGTGCCAACAAAAATGGAATTGAACCATATAAAGCCATTGGACTATCTAAGTCATATTCAAATACATCCAAATTATATAATCGATACGGTTCGTTATACGTGCCATCTCCTCCGCTATAAAATAAAAATAAATGAATACTATATCATCTATATTATATAACATTGTTTTATTATTGAGAATACAATACCGCGTTTCCTTTAATGAAAGGGTTGATGCGTGCTCAGGAATACCATATACGTGTCCAAACCCGGGGAATGATATATCGAGACCGATTGACTCGGGCCCTGTTTAAATAAATGTTCCTGATTATACATGCGAATATACCGATTAATTGTAGAATTTTCAAATTACCATTTGGTTTAGAATCTATTTTGCCATTAAATGTTTCTTCCCATAAACCTTCCTCCGACCTTTCCTCTTTTTTTTCTTCGGTTTGTATTTCTTTTTCTGTATTAATTTCAGATTGGATTATTAATTCCTCAGGTTGATTGACCGAATCATCTTTTTTTCTTAAGTGTTCAAAATTAAAGAATCCTCGATTATTAAATATAATGACTGGTTCATCATTAACCAGTAATTCAACGTGAAACGGAGTATGGTATATTATAACTTTACGATTTCTATCTACCCCGAAAGAAAGTGATGTAACACCATCCTTTCCAGTCGAAGGATTCTCTGTGTATTCCAAAGTATTAACAGGCTCTTGAATTAGAGACCAATATTTTACTCCATCATATCTAGGTTTTAATGGATATTTTTCATTGATTTTGATTCTGGCAATATTATTCATTAAAAGATGAACTTGAAAAACAAAAGAAACTTTATTCTCGGTGTTAATTAATTCCCCTGAAATAATTCCATTTTCTATATTAATTGTATCTTTAACTACATTATACGGTGAAACAAACGAATTAGAAATAGCTTTATCAGCATATGCACGATTCCTGCGACAAAATGAAGTCTGCGCACACGTTCTGAAGTCTTGTGGTTTCATAGCTGAAACCACTACGTTTGTAATTATAACAGTAAAGCATATAAATAAGAAAAACTGCTCTGTAAAACGAATCGAATTTTTACCAATAGTACCAAGGCACATCTTATAATGGCAAATTTTATTGAATTGAAAAACTTTTAATCTTATATGCGATAAATTTATATCACGTGTCTACAGTATCCGTAAACTGTGCGACAATTTATTTTTGCAGAATCCTCTTATAAACTACAAATCTTTTTTTATTGGAAAAAAAAAAAAAAATATGGAATCTGCGGTTATTTCTGTCATGGACTCTTTGTAATATTTCCAACCTTTCGTTAAAAGAATATTGTCGCCCTATTTTTATTGAAATTTTTATTAAGTACCATCTTTTTATTTAGGATTAATTCCGAAGAAGTAAAGGGGGTACTAATAGCAGATGAACATGGCTTATGTCTAGGAGGTATTTTTTGCAAGGCTTTAAGTACTTTTGTTTTAAATTATTTACTTAAGCTCCTCTTTTAATATTAATATTGTATTCTTAATTTAACCAAAAAGCAAAAGGAACAGTAAATCCAAGTTCAGCAGGATTTATATCAGCAATTGCAACACATGCAAAATCTTTACATAATGATTCAAATATACAAGCTCCTATCATAAAAATTGAAACTGAAAAATTGTATGTATTGTAAATAAATGTTTGTTTTTAATTTATTCTTTTTATTAATTTAATAAATATTTAAAATAGAACCATTTTAATTCAAAATAATGGAAATTATACCATAGCTGTATTCAAATAAAATTTATATATTTATTTGTAAAATATATTAATCGTGATAAATTTTTATTTTTGCAATTTTAATTTATTTTTTTTACATATGTAATAAATTTATATATAAAATAAATTAATTTATAATAATTTAATTAGTAATTTTTTTGAATTAAATTATATATGTATTTTATTAGGATATTTTTTTAAAAATATAGTTCTGCGGACTTCTTATGCAAATGTGATTAGAACCTGTAGCTGGTGATCCAGTTGAAGTTCTACGCTTATTTATACTCTTAAGAGATGAAGATGAACCTTTGTTGCTGGGTTTACCTAGCCCTTTAACTTCAGCCTTCTGACTACTCCTGCAAGTTTTACCTCTCTCTCTTTATAGCAAACTTCAATTTAACAAAGAATATATATTATATAACGAATTGTTAATTGATTAACCGAATTTGGGATGTATACCATTATATGAAGTAAAGTTCAAAACAGTATATATAAAAATGACCCTTTTTATAATGAATTATTATTATACTAAATTTTTTTTCAGATTACTAATATTACTGATTTTTTAAAAAATCGTCATTATGCAACGAAATTACCTGCCGGAACTAAACTAAAGGAAATTCCGAAAGGTTTCGGCCAATCAAATTAATTCCGAAATTAGCGGGCTGAAACTCATCCATAATTTTAGCCAAAATTAAATTCATTAAATTTCGGCTGAAATTATGGGATGATATCACGCGACGTTACATAAAATTCCAAAAAAGGGGGTTGTCTAGCACTAAATGTGGCGTCTAGCGGCTAAAAATATTTACGTGATAACCCCGCACGTTGGCTCGTGCCCACTCGCCACACGACCAACGTGCTGGTAAGCCCAGCCACGTCAAAACAATTTACCCGCGGCTGGGAACGGAAATATATTTTAGCCGCTCAACCACTGCACTTCCCACTTTGGCTAACCTCCAAAAATGGAAGTTCAGTCTTGATAATTTCGCAACCTTAGCAACTTATTATACAAATCAGATTTCGTGTAACCGGAGAAATTAGGTGTAGCTGTATGCCTGTATGACAGCAGACTGTATGAGGACCCTTTTGTGCTGCGGTTCAGGGTCGTTGGATCATCGTTATTTAATTTTTGGTTGGTTTTAAAAAATCAAAACTGAAAACATTTGCAGAGAACTATATATTCAAATAATTTTTTTTACATCCGTCTAATGGATTAGCGAGATGTTTAAAAAAGGGGGTCAAGCAGCTGTTAGATAACGATAAAAGTTATTTTCCGATTTTTTTTTTAATGAAGGACAAATTTGTTGCCTATTCAGTGTGTATACGATTGGTTCTTTCTGCTTTAGATGTTTGTTACTACCATAATCTACGTGTAGCGTGTAATAGTAATATATCAATTTAAAAAGAAAAAAAATTTCTCTTTCATTATTAATTAATTAATTATTTATTTTTTTCTTGTAATACTAATATTGTATATTGACGATTTCCTTCATCGCTTGCCCATACACTCTTTAATTTTTTTTTTTCGTTTAGATCGTTCTCTCTCATTGTATTATAATACATATTAATAGTATTTTTAAAGTTAATAAAATTTATTATTTTCGCATTATTATTTATTTTTAATAAAATTATATAAAATTTTTGCAAAGTTCATCTTTTTTAATTACTATATTTGTTTTCTTTCAAGGATTAAGTGTTATGGTACGTTCAAATATTGATACGTTTATACATTCCGCTCATATCAACTTTATTTATAAATACATAGTATATGTATATTTTTTTGTAGTTTTAATAATTTGTATCATATATACACCATCTATTTATTCACTTTATTCGATATATACGAATTAGAAATGGATTTTGATTTAGATAATAAAGCAGATTCTGCAACATCGTCCAAAAGTGGTAGAGTCTCAAATACAATTCGACGTTCATTATCAAATTTAACCTCATCATCAAAATCAACAGCTATAGACAACAATTCATCTAAGCAAAAATCTACTACAAAAAAATTAAAATCAAATCAAAGACCTAAATCTGCTCTCCCACTACCAAAATCATCTTCAAATACTCCACGCGCTCCATTAATTCATAGTACGGCTGGCGACTTAATACCTCGTTCAATATCACGACCTCCTTCTACACCAACTCTGCGTTCGTTATCCTCTGATGATCCACCGCAAATTCCACCATTATTACCGTCAATCACCTTTTCTCAAGATTATACATCAGAATCATCTTCTGCTACTTCTTCACCGTCAACCTCAAGCATTAATACAACATCTAGCATTCAATCACCATCAACAATTTCTTTATCCTCTAATGAGACTACAGAAGATGATAATTCTTTGGATATTAAAGTTTTCTTAGCAGCGCCACGTTTAACTCAACGTGTTAGATTAAAAAATGGAAGAGTTGTTAGTTTTTCTGAAGTGGGCGATAGAAATGGTTTTCCAGTTTTTGTTTTTTTAGGAATGGGTTGCGTAAGGTATTTTATAGCTTTCTTTGATGACCTAGCCTCAAGTTATGGGTTAAGATTGATATGTCCTGATCGACCAGGTGTTGGACTTTCAGATGATGTTAAAGTAGAGGAACAACAAGTATTGAAATGGCCAGGTATACTTTCTTCAAAAAATTATTTAAAAGTTTTTATTCACAATTATTTAATCTGACTAATTATTTAACTTCTATTTTACTTTTTTTTTGTTAAAAAGATGTGATTAAAGAGCTTTGTGAAATGCTTAATATAAATAAATTTTTTATCATGGCACACAGTGCTGGCGCTCCATACGCACTTGCTTGTGCTATGAAAATACCTGAAAAATTACAAGGAACTATATATCTAGTATGCCCATGGGTGAGTACAACGGTTGCCAATAATTTTAAATGGCTACGTTTTGTTCCTACACCCGTTATGAAGTTCACCAACACAGCAGGCATCTCTTTGCAACAAATGATTCACGGAAGACAACCGTATTCTACTAAGCCATCACATCAACGAAATTCTGGGGCTTTAGCTTCTCAAATGTCAAGCCTTGAAAAAAAACAACAATTAGGACTTGCAATTCTTAAAGCATCTTTTGCTGAAAATCTATCTGGTGCTAATAATGATTTGCTTATGTGTTTTGAGCGACGTCATTCATTTGGATTTTCATATACTGATATTAATCACCCTGTGCATGTTTTTCACGGCACAAAAGATGAAAGAATTCCAGTTTCTGCAGTAAAATGGATGGAAGATAATATGCCTGATTGTAAATTATCTTTGATTGAAGGTGGTAAACATTCCTTACTTTTACGTGCTGAGATCGTGGATACAATATTTAAAAGTATCGCTGTACAATTACACGTTAAAGATGAATGTCAAGTTTGTAAAATTTCATCTAAATGCTGGTTAATGGAAGAAGCAGAAAATGCTAAAAAACTGAAAGAAGAGGAAGAGAGAAGATTAAAGGAAGAAGAAGAGGAAAGATTACGGAAACAACCCGTTGAAAATATTGCTTGTACATGAACTGGTTATTTTAGTTTGTTATATATTAAAACTTAATTTTTTACCTTATATTATTTGCATTACAACATTAACAATAGTTGATAAAAACCGAATGTAGGACATTGTTTTACTAACAAACGCATCAATTTATTGTATTAATAGTAAAAGCATTTTTAATAATTTCATTAATAAATATACTATCAATCTTTGAAATTAAATGATAAATGATTACATAGAAAAATAATTAGAACAAAAACACGTAGGTATTATTTATATAAGTAGTTACCACGTTACGATATTACGATTTGGTAATATCGTTATGATACCCACTTTCAAGTTATGATACCAAAATGATAATTCGTATTTGCGCGTTTATATAAACATGCAAAACTTACTATCCAAATTTATAGAAGATTTTCTCATATCTGTACATCATTGATCGCAATTGATCGTACCTTTTTATACTATAATCATTTAGTGTTAAATCATTAGTGAGATCGTAATTGTAATTTCTCAATTTCTAATCTTTTTAAGTTTAGACTCCAAAGTTAGTTACACAGCTTAAAATATATATATATAAATTCTTGATTTGATCTCGAATTTTTTATAATTTGACGCGTCATCTTCTTATCTTTGGTATCAACGCCATGCTTGAACTTTCAGATTCAAGTAGTTCACGCGAAAAAATTGAACAAGGAATTCAAATCTCGCGTTCGGAAAGAATGAATGTCGAAAGGCTTATTAATGAAAAGTTACAACATATAGCTCAAAGTATGTTATCAGGATACAAATATTTTATTATTTTACTTCTGTAAAATTTTTAATAAAAAATATGTTGAACAAATACTGCAAATAATAATTTAGATGCAAGCGTTAAAGAAAAAGACGTTAAAAGAAACGTGAAAAATCAAATTGTTGAATTAGTTGAACTGGTTTCAGAAAATGGTCTTGAAGTAGCGCAACTAGCCGAAGTCTTGAATGTTATAATTATTGGAAAACTTGGTGAGCTTGTACATAATAGAATATTTTTACAAGCTAAATTTTAGTTCAATCGTATTTATTTATTTTTTTTTTTTTTTAAAAAAAAAAAAAAAAATGGACAAATGATATCAGACCATGTTGATATTATAAAACTCGTAAAAATTCTTTTGCCACGTGCCAACGTACCTAATTTTCTCATAATAAAAGTTTTGAGTAATCTTGGAAATAAAGTTTTAAAATACGATGTTCAGGTATTTTTAAGATGAATTAAATGATGAATTTATGTTTTCCAAATAATAATTTGGCATTTTTATTTAAGGCTCTCTTACTCCGTTGGATTATAATAGTTTATAATGTAATTGAAGATCATTCACAATTGATAAAGTTCTATGGTGTAATATTCCATTATATGGAATATAACACTTTAAGGTAAAATTTAATTATTTCTATTCCCTAAGAACCAATTTATTTTAATAAGTTTAACTACTTTATAAAGGCCACTTCTGTGTCATATTTTATATCTGATGACACGACGCGAACACGTAAAACCCTACAGAATACGTAAATTGTAATTCTCGAATCTTTTCGCATTCTTGAGTCTTTTTTAATTAAAAGCTAATTGATGAGCATTATTTTACATTTTATAGAATTGATCTTCAAACCAGATTTGGACCTGAATCGCATCTTCTTGGATTACTAACCCTTTATAAAGATTTTTTTCCGAATTTAGTAACAATTCGCATTCCGCCTATAAAGAATGCTATATTCAAGGTACAAATTTTGATAAATATGTCTCCTTGTTGCTATTTGCCTCATCAACGCATTTATTTTAGTGTCCAGACGTTGCGTGGTTTCAATTATTTAACCAAATTCAAAGAAGATGGAATTACAGTATAAACGATACTCCTACAACAAGATCGTCGAGTTTTAAACAAACGGTATGGTAAATGAAACTCTGTTTTAGAGAGGGATTTTTGCTAATTAATTTTTAATGTAATTAAAGGCAAAACGGAGAAAACTAGATCATGTGGAGATTCCAAAAGCATGTACTTTCAACGCGACCCGAGTAAGAGATGGTTTTTTTTCTTTCAAGAGGTTCGATTTTTTTTTAGTTTTACGTATTAATTAAAACTACTTATTAGAATTCAATAACTTTAGAAGAGATTACGAATATTGAGTTGCTTGCTTCCAACATTGATAAAATTGATTTACCAAGTCAATTGGCTTCTGTGTTAGAAAATCGAATGTTGCAGCATATCGTTGTGTGTAATCCCGAAAGTTCGTAACAAAATAAGCAAAGTTTTAATAACGTAGATTTTTTACTGATGTAAATTATTACAGGAGTTACTATTGCGAGGATTAGTTATTGGCTTGAGCAATGCCTTATGGATTTAGTTTATTGGAATGATAATACAGCCGAAACAAAAGCACGACTTAACAGCTTATTGATAAAACTTGTTGCATTAACGGAATTCATGAAGGTTTTCAATTTTTTTTTATTCTTATTTTCTTATTCATATAAATTGTAAACATTAAATATCATTGTTTTATTAGGAGATGCTTCCTGTCATACAGGAATTTTTAGTAAAATATATTCAAACATGGGACGGAATAGAACATCAAGAAGCAATATTTAAATTATTGTCGTTTTTAAGACCTGAACCTTTTGAACGTTGGTTATCTAGTAACAATATTATAATTTTTTTTTATTTAATTTACATATTTTCATTTGTGGATTTCTTTTAGAATTATTAAAGAAATTCTTTATGCCGTTGCAAAATCTGCAAGAAAAATTATCGCCAAGTTGGAAGGTACTTCGTCATATATTCTGCATAATACTCTAACAAGAAAATGCTTAATTATCTTTAACATTTGTATTAGGCTAGATTAATACGTTGTTATACGGATCTATTTACGCATTGGATTTTGTTTCAAGAAAATGATTTCGGCGATGAAATCGAAAAATCGTGAGAAATATTTTACTTATCTTTCATTTAAATAATAAAAGACTTCAAATATTAATTTCATCTTTATTTTTATTGAGTGAGAATTCATTTTTAAATCTCTCAATTGACGGAGATTATTCTAGAACAATTCAAGAGTTTATTCATCATGTTAATCGGATCTCAATTACTTCTCTTGAGGTAAGAATTTTTGAATTCGAAATCTATTAGTCAATTTTAGTTCTAAATTTTCGTAATTTGGTGTTTCGTTTAGAGCACAAGTGATAATTTAGAAGTGCAACATGCAATTTTTTCTGCGTTTGAGGCCATAGCGAACCTACAAATAAACTACAATTGGAACAGGATAATTATTCCTTCATCATCAATAGTCTATCGTGCGTTCTTTTCAACTTCAGGAATGAGTTTGTCTAGAATTTGTGGAATTATTTTACAGTAAGTGTTCATAGAAAGATAATTATTTTTCACATTTCCTAAGTGAGAATTTTAATTGTAGATATAAGGAAGCATTTGATAAATCTGAAAAGAATCCACAACAAAATGGATCGCATCATAGCCGTAGTTATATAAATTATTTTAATTCGTTTGTTATGGATATATGTAATTGTTTATGGAGAAATCGTCCTTTTAATAAGACTGATAAGAATTCAAAAGGATTCCAATTAGATGAGTAAGTTTATATCCGATTACTGTATTATTTTATTTATTTACTTGCCATTTTAACACGTTTATTTTATTTAATTATTTAATTCAAAGTGATATTATTCGAAAATTGCAAGAAGTATATAATGAAGATTGGACATCTTGTTATTCACTAACTCATTTACCATCTTTTGCCGCAATATCTAAATCTTGTATTCAGGTATCAATCTTAAAATTGTTAAAAAACCATAGAATTTTGTTTATTTGTGGAGAAATAATTTTTTTTTTTTAAAAAATAGAATTTAGAAGAATCATCTCCAAATATTAGAAAGCGGCTCACTTTACCCGCGACACAATTTTCGCTGAAAGAGATATCAGCAGTGAGTATATTGATTTAATGACGGTTATTTGTATTTTTTTTATGCATTTATTTAAAATAATTTATTTCAGGCGGGCGGGTTACAAATATCATTTAACGATTATAGAGTTCATTTTTTAAACGTACTTTATAACCTTGGATTTGTCGGTATTCACGATTTCTTATATCAATCTTTAACATCATTATCCAAACTGAAGAATAAAACATGAATTTTTGGAGGGGTAGTAATGTGATACATCTCACTTATAGATTAACTAATTTTATTTAAGTTCATATTGATAATGTAATTAATGTAATTGTTCCTTTCTACAAAAATTTGCCGAGACGAGCTAGATGATAATTAATTGTATTCGTATGTTTCGAACTTTTTGGCTTCATGATTAGACTTTATCAGTAAGTTTATCATTTACTTTTAGAAATAGAATGATTACAATAAAAGATTGAATGATCCTATACTTTACCGCTTTACGCATGCATTCAGTAAGTGCTTGAACAGTTTGTGCACATGAAGGTGAATCAACTGAACTAGTTGCCCAGCAAGTTAAAAGTGCAGCCATTTCAGGAGTACAAGGACCTCTTTGATCGAGTTTTCTTGAACGAATAATAAGTTTTTTTTTCATTTTTTTTTTTTAATTTGAAACGTAGTATCTAAACCAGATATTATTTTAGGTGGATGAATATGAATTTCTTTTTGACCAATCAAATCATCTATAAATCATGGCCAATCGGACATTAATATAGGATTAATAAATTGATCTCGTTGCTAACGATTGTAAAGGATGTATCCTAAAAAAAAAATCGAAAAGTAATAAGCAAATAACAATAAAAAAACATGAATTTCTGTTCGAGGTTCTTTCATGTCAGATACCGTACGTAGTCATTAAAAGTCACCATCACATTCATACCGAATAATATGGATGACATTACATATCATCATAAACTTGGGAAGAAAATATTATAAAAAATAATGAAATACCTTTCTTTTATTTTACTTTTTTTTTCGAAGTTTTGAATGGAAAATCTTTTTTTAGATGAAGGTTATACTTAATACCGATCTGTGAGTTTTGCTTCTATTTATGCAGAGATTAGGGAATATAGTCGGACACAACTTATTTTTTTATCTAAAATCTGCAAATTTCCGAGTTCCCCTAAATTTTTTTTATGGTCCAAAAAAGTGTTGTATTCGCAAAAATGATTACGAAATAACACAAAAAACCGGAGATTAACGGATCGAGTAATTTGTATACATTCTGATAAGCGAATTAAAAATTTTCACATTCTTTACAAATTTTTTTTTTTTTTTTTTTTTGATCTTATTAATATTTCTGCCATTTTCCGGTTATTCAATCTTTACTTCCTCCCCACTCTCGAATATACATAATGTCGGGCAAAAAGAAAGATACTTCTACCTTCATCGCTGACTTCTTGATGGGTGGTGTTTCTGCTGCTGTCTCCAAGACGGCTGCTGCCCCTATTGAACGTGTCAAACTACTTATCCAAAATCAAGATGAGATGCTCAAGTCTGGTCGTCTTGCTACACCCTACAAGGGCATTGGTGAATGTTTCACCCGAACAATAAAAGAAGAAGGCGTTATCTCCCTTTGGCGTGGTAACACTGCCAATGTTATTCGATATTTCCCTACTCAAGCATTGAATTTTGCTTTCAAGGACAAGTTTAAGCGAATGTTTAATTATAAAAAAGATAAAGATGGTTATGCTAAAGTCTTCCTCGGTAACATCGCATCTGGTGGTGCTGCTGGTGCTGTTTCTTTGACTTTCGTATACTCGCTTGATTATGCTAGAACTCGTCTTGCTAACGATGCTAAGAATGCTAAAAAGGGAGGTGAACGTCAATTTAATGGTCTTATTGACGTCTATCGCAAGACACTTAAGTCAGATGGTATCATTGGTCTTTACAGAGGTATAAATTACTTTTCATTTATAAATTTCGATCTTTTGCTCTTTTATCGTATATTTAATTCTGATCTCTTTTATATTTCGTCTATTTTTGTTATTAATCTAGGTTTCAATATCTCATGCGTCGGTAAGCTAATTACAAACCGTTATTTGATGATTTGATGCGCATTGCATTCGTACTAGTCATGAGTCATATGCACAATTATTTACACTAATTGCTGATCAATTTTTCTCTAAATCATATGACGATAGGCATTATAATTTATAGAGGCCTTTATTTCGGTATGTTTGATTCTTTGAAGCCAATAGTTCTTACTGGTGGACTTAAAGACAGTCTTATTGCATCGTAAGTATCGAAACTCCCATGAGTACGAGATATACAATCTTAATTCAAAATTAAAGTGTTTGAGCAATTGAAAATGCAAATCTTTGCGCAACACAATTAATGTCATGAGAAATTCTCCTTTAGTTTTAAACAAATACTCACAAACCTGCGACTTGTGTTACAAAAATTAGATTCTTGCTTGGTTGGAGTGTGACCATTGGTGCAGGTCTTGCAAGTTACCCCATAGACACTATACGACGTCGTATGATGATGACTTCTGGTGAAGCCGTAAAATATAAGTCCTCGCTTCATGCCTTTAAAGAAATTATAGCCAAAGAAGGATCAAAATCTTTGTTCAAGGGTGCTGGTGCTAATATTCTCCGTGCCATTGCTGGTGCTGGTGTGTTGGCTGGGTAAGTTTTTTTATATTTTAATTGTTTAAATTTGTTCTTTAAATCTTTAAATATATAAATTTTTTAAAAAATATATCGACCTTTCGTTCTAATCTTGCAACAGCTATGATAAACTTCAAGTAATATTCTTTGGTAAGGCTTATTCTGGTGGTTCTGGATAAGTACGATTATAGCTCAATTATTACTCCGACATTCAACTAATTGCAAATCGGTAAAAGGTAGAATAATATTATAATTACATAGATATTATTAAAAAGTTTAGGTGATGTAATAGCTGGCTTGCCAGATATTAGATTTTGGAGTTAAAAATCATTTTTTTATATTAAAAGATCTTTTATAATTTGAATCAATTGAATTAAAAATTGTTAATTACTTGCTGATGTTAAAGTTAAAAATGATGTAATTATACCTTTTAACATCATAATTACTAGTTAATTAATATTAGAACCATAGATTTACAGGGTTTGCATTTGATAATTATAAATAACTATAAACAATTTATAACAAATATTAAAGTTATTAGCAAAAATTGAAAAAACTTCATTTTTTTAATGAAAATAATAATGTATACTGGACAATATGGTGGTACACAAACTACTTAATCAAAATGATAACCAGAATTTTTTATGTTGTACAGATAAGTAAAGTGGGATATTGGGATTGTACTGTTTATGCTACTAAATAACATCGGAATTGATTTACCTTTACATTTTTCTCTCCTTCTTTGTTCATTTTGGTTGGAAAAGATTCTTCTGATCTATAAAAGTATTTCTGCATTGTTATTTTTACATTTATCTATTACACTAATGCTAAATATCAATAAAATAATCTTTAGTTCTATACTAAACAATTGGACTTTTATTTTTATCTAAAATATTTAAACATAAACTTTACTTATCAAGGTTAAAAAGTCAAAAATTAAAATGGTAAAAATTATTATTATATAAGAAACTATGATTTTAATTATTAATTCCAACAAATAATTAAAATAATTATGCAAATTTATAATTAGCAGAAATTTCTAAGTAATTATTTAGACTTTTTTAATTGGTTCAAATTTTTTAAATTTTTTTGATATAAAAAAATGATTCTAATAATTTTAACTTTAAGGTTAACTATCTAAAATTTATTTTAATAATATAATCCATAATATTTTTTTTTTTTATTTTTTACCAATTCCAAAATCCAATTAGTTAAATACTGGAATAATAATTAAGATATTATTGATTTATTGTACTTATCTTAAACTACTAGTATAGGTAGGATTCCGAACATCTCTCATTTAGGTTAGATATGATGTATAGTAAAATTTTCAATTTAGGATATCTTGGTCAATATTAATAATATAATATTTATACCATTAGATTCGTCTCATTATGACAAATCTAATGATATAAATTTCATTAAAATCCAATCAGTAGATGTTTTAAATACAAGGATATGTAGGATATGAAATTTTTAAAAATACTTCCAAAATAAGCAACTTTTTAAAAATTTTATATGATCAATAAGCAAACTTAACCCCTAACCTATTTATATATAGTTTGGGATTCTGTATAGATCTTATCAAAAGAATATTACTTGAAGTTTATTATAACTATTACAAGATTAAATTAAAAGATTTGATTATTACTTGTTTTAATTGCTTAATATTTTAATGTTTCAAATTAATATTAAAAATAATTTTATAAGTAATGTTAAAGATCATAATAGTATTAATATTTATGATGCAAAAAAACTGTTTTTAAAAACATCAATAAAAAATATTGGTTTCAAAAAATCAAATATATTAAAATAAAAATCTTTATAAATTATATACTTAATTATTTTTTCAACCTTCTGGAATCTTTCTGAAAGAAAACAACGTGAAAAATTCTAGAGTATCATAATGAATATTCCTGATGATATGAATTATAATTTACTGTTTTGAATGATACTTCTAGCCAATTTCTCATTAATAGTAACTTAAGATCTTTTAAAATTATTAAAGAATAGGATGGTTCTTAGTTGCTTATAGGTTACTTCTCAACTTGAGATGCATTATCCTAAAGACTTATCCTTAAACAACTGTAAAAAGATGTTAAATTATCTTGGTGCTATCATTCCACACCATTATTTCATACTTATAATTGTCATTTTGCAGGTTCTTTTTAGGTCTAAAATTCTTCCAACAAGATGTTCTTCTGCTCCAAAATAGTGACTGAAGTTAACAGAACACTCCTTGAATCACACAATACTTTGAAGCATGAATCAAAGAAAAAAAGTTTCTTGTCAAACTTTACGTCTTCTAAAAAGTCTAACTGATAGTCTGATAGTTCTATCAAATTCAAAAATAACAGATTACATGAGTCCAATAGTATATAAAATAGTACGATCAAAAAGGTAAAACTTAAGCGACTATTAAAATAATTGATTAGTTTGTATAGTTATATCAGTAAGTTTTTTGGGATCAAGATCTTTGGAGAATCTTAAAATCTGTAATATAAGAAGAATTCTTTAGCAATCTTCCCTACCGCTAGAGATTTTCTATTAAGAAAAAATTTAAGAAATCTTTAAAGATCAGAAGAAATCCTTAAGAATATTTGTTTTTATTTATTTATTTATTCATTTATTTATAATAGATTTATTTATTCATTTTCATCTATTTATTTTATATTAATGTATTTATTAGTTCATATAGGACCTGAATAATATATATATAGGTAACAAAAAAATTTGCTTATTTATCATATAAAATTTTTTTTTAAATCATAAAGCAAAAAATAAAAAAAGTTGTAATTATAGATGTGTAATAAGGAGTTAAAATTGTTAAAGTCATATATAGATTTTGCGTAACAAGGGGTGATTTTCATATTATATATATATATTATATAAGAAAAAATTTTAATTTTACCTGTATTTTTAAAAATTTTTTTAAAAAGATATTTTCTTTTTTCAATATATTATTGATTTTATACACTTTAGTTTTCATAAAATTAAATATTATATTTATAAAAAAATACATTTTTTATAATAATATTCTTTTATTCTTATTTTTTGTTTACTAAATTTAACTATATAAAAAATAAATTTTAGTTTAATGAAATCACTTTTTATATTTAAGTAAAGCTGTTTAGCAATGTCAAAAGTATTCAGATCTTAATTTTCTTAAGGCTAGGTATAATATTTATGAAAAAATTTGTATTTTTCAAACAGTATTAATTCCAAAATTTTTTTTTCTCTCTTTTAACTTCAGGATATAATTACATCACTTTGGTCAAATGAAATTACTTTTTTCCCTTAAGTAAAATTATTCAGCAGGCTCGAATCTACCTACAGTAAAAATTTTAGGATGATTAAATTAATATTCGTAGAATGCAATCAAATTTTGTACTTTTAATTATTTATCATTTATTTGATTTTTAATTTTAAAGTGTAATTTTACTATTTTTGGTTAAATAAAATTAACTTCTTGTGCTTAAGTAAGTTGTTCAGAACGGTTAAAAATAATTGTACTTTATTTTTTATAACTCTAGGTATAATATTTATTGAAAGGTTAGTATCCCTATAATAGTATTAATTTTTAAATTTTTAATATTTTGGGTATTTAAATTAAATTATTTATTACATTAAAATTTATTTGTATTTTAATTTTTATAATAAATTGTACTATAAATATAAATTTATAAGTTCTTTATAAAAGTTTTAATATATGTCATAAAATGAGTTGCTTAACAATATAAAATTTTTGATGTTATAATAAAATTTTGCTTAGCAGAGTTTAAAATAATTTGCTTATTGATCATAGTAAAAAATTTGGATTTTAATGTGACCTATATATATATTATTTGGGGTCCTGTTCGTATTAATTTATTTTATATATTAATTATTACATATTTTATCAAAACTAAAAAAAATAAAAAATAACTAATTAACAATTAAATTTTTGGTCAAGAGCTCAATATATTATGTTAGTTTACTTTCTTCAGTTTTCTTATCCAATTCTTTCCATAACCTAAAGAATTACCTAAAAAAGAAGAAAAAATAAACTATCAGCAAGTGTTTTGTTTAAAGAAAAATTCCTATTTTCTCATTAAAATTCATATTTAAGAAGAGTTTAAAATGCGAATTTTTGCCTTTAAAGATTCAAAAAACTGATAATCTAAAAAAAGTAGCAATGAAAAGTTAATATCATTTTATTAAAAATATAAAACTAAAAAAAAGACTTCTTTACTGAAGTCAATATTTATTCAGAAGAGACCAATTTTATCTTATATATCTAAAAAAAGAAATAAAATGAATATTTAGTATAGATGTTTGTTAAAATAAAAAAAATAAAATAATTTTTTTTATTTACTAGTCACTTGTATTCAAGAAGACTTGAAAAAATAGCCTAAAAAGAAAGAAAATGAATAGTTAGTGATATTTATTAAAAATAAATAAAGTCTTAAGATTCTTAAATTTACCAGTTTAAAAGTTGCTTTAACTGGTCCTGTGGACTTATAATTCTTTTAATGTCTGTTCCATTTCTCCATGTAGTGAAAGATAAAAATTTTAATGTCCAAAAGACCTGACTGCTTAGAAAAAACAAATAAAAATATTAAAATGCAAATAATCTGTTTTATTAAAAATAAATTTTTAAAAATAATAGAAATGTTAGTAACTTAATATAACATTTTTTTAAAAAAATAAATTTAAAATTACTGAAGTGCTACACATCAAAAGATTTGATTATCTAGAAAAAAAATAAGATAACAATAGAAACATTAGTAGACAGTTTTGTTAAATAATAAATTTTTAAAAAAAATCAGATTTTTCCTACTGAAATTTTACATGTTGAAAGACTGTTAAAAATAAATTCAAAAAAAATTATTTTACTGAAGTTTTACATATTGATAGATCTGGTTATCCAAGAAAAAAAAAATAAAATAATAATAGGAATATTAGTAAAACTTTTTATTAAAATTAAAAAAATTTAAAAAAAGAAAAATATTTCAGATTTCTTCTACTAAAATTCTATGTATCAAAAGACTGCCTAAAAAAAACAAATAATAATAGAAATGTTAGTAAACTGTTTTGTTAAAAATAAATAAAAAAAAATCTTTTTTCTTACTAAAATTTACATTCAAGTTTATAGAAAAATAAAAGTAAAAGGATAAAAGAGAAAAAAGCATCAGGCAGATAGAAAGAAAAAGGAAGAGAGAGATGGAAAGGAAAAAGGAAAAGGAGAGGAAAAGAGGAAAAGAGAAAGGAAATAGAAATGAAATGGAACTGAAAAATGAAATAAGTTTAAAAAAGCATCTAGCTGATCTTTTTTTTAATTGCAGCTGTGGCTAATTGCTAGTAATAAAGTAATCACATAATATATGTAAATAAAAAGAAATCATATTTAATTTATATAAAAAATCCTCAGGGATAATAGCTTTAAAGATCCTTAGACAATCTATTAAGTTATAGAATCCCTTAAGTTCTTTAAATTTGTTTAAAGAATCCTTAAAGATACCAAAAATTCAAAGATCTTTAAAGATTTTTTGGTAATTTTAGAATTCTTTAAGAATTCCAATAGCAAAAAACTTATTGATGTAACAGGCTGATGACAGAAAGTTAACTATTGGAGAAATAAGCATTTCTAGTCTTTCTTTTATTTTAGAGATCTTTTTTCTTTACAATTTTTCTTTTGTTTTTGTTTCTTTTATAATTAGACCATTGGTTACTTTCTTTTTAGTTTTATATATTTTTATTACTTGACAATAGAAATTAGAAATTTTTTTTAGATTTCCAATAAACAAACTATAAATATTTTTTTAAAAAACATTTAAAAATAGTGATTTCTTCTTTTATTGTGTATTTTTTTCAAATATTTAATAAAATTTTATATAGTTTTGAGGTACACTCCCACGCAAAAAGTTTAGGACTGCCTTATTTTTAATTATATTAAATAAAATTTATTCTTAATTATAAGAAAATTTTTTTTAAAAAAGATTTTTATATTGTAATTTTTAAAATAAACATAAAAATTACCATATTGATATTTATAAATCATATAATATAAAGTTTTTATTTTAATGGCTAATTTTTAACTTTTTAACCAGAGCTTTTATAATAATATAAATACAAGATTTTAATAGTTTGGCTAGTAACAAGGTTATGTTTCAAATTTCCTAAAAATTGAACCAGTAGTTACTGAGAGATTAACTATTAAAGATCAGTAAAATCAGGAATTAACATATGAAAATCATTACTTCATATATATAGTGCCAATTTTTAATAATTGATTTCTCGATTATTACTGATTCGATTTTTGCGAAATTTGAAATATAACCTTATTATTAGTTAGGCAATTGAAATTTTGTATTTATTTTATTGTGACCGCTCCAGTTAAAATATTAAAAATTAGCCATTAAAATAAAATCTCAGATTATATGATTTATAAGCGCTAATATGATAATTTTTATATTTATTCAAGAAATTACAATGTAAAGAATTTTTCTAAAAAAAAATTTCATATAATTAAGAATGAATTTTATTTAATATAATTAAAAATAATACGGTCCTAAACTTTTTGTGCAGGAGTGTATTTCAAATAGCCAATCCTGTTTTTTAAAAGATATAGACATGAAACTTTGATAAAAATCATATATTCTGATAGTTTCATATTCTATTATTACTAATCTGCAATTTTTTTTCATAGATTATATTGATTATTGGTCAATCTTGCATTTTAAACATGGATAAAATCACTTTTTAATAGTATTACATATAAAATTACATATGGTATCAGTTTTGGCGATCATTGATCAGCCTGTATAACCTATGAGTTGGCCCTCCCATTTATGTATCTAACCCCTAGGTAATATTCTAGATAAATTGGTTAAACTATGACCTTTTGACCTTGAAATATCTTTTTATATATAGAAGTGACTTTTCATATTCTACCTTTTACAATTAAATAAAATATACAATATCCATCATCTTTAAAGTTAAAAAAAAATACTTAATTATTATAATTTTTTTTTTTAAAAAAAAAAATTAAAGTTTAGCATTAGTTTATAGTATAAAGAAAAATTTTATATATTTTACTTTAGGTAAGTATAAAAATATTCTATTCTTATTCTTTAAGTTAATGTTTAATTGGTTTATTATATATTATATGTATATCTAATTGCATACTTTAATTCTCATATAGTACTATTTATAATATTAAGATATTATTTAAATAGTTTAGTGGATGATTAGACCAGTTTTTGACTGGAAGTACTTATATCTAATTAGAAGTGATTATAATGTATAATTCTCTCTTTATTTAATAAATAATTGTATGGTTTTAACACCAAAAAAAAAATTATTTAAATAATATTTAGAAATTAATATATAAAGAGAAAAATATTAATCATATTAGAAATTTTGATTAAAATTATTATTTATATATTAATTTTGACTTTGAATACTTAATTAATATTAAGGCACAATCCAGCTAAATGTATAATGTCAATTTTAGATCTTGCTTTGTAAGGTATTGCTTTGAAGCAAGAAGATATAAGTGAATTATCAGAACAAGCTTTTGAAAAACTTAAAACCTTATCTAAAATCTGTGAAGAAGCCAATTCTAATTTATATTTAAAAGAAGAGCTTATTAAATTAATTAATATTACTCAAGAATTTCTTAAAAATTATACTTCATGTTTTTTTTATATGATTTAAAATTTAAAATTGCTTCTCCTGTTAGAGGAGTTATACATATTACGTAATATCCATTTTGTTATAAACCCTTACCCTTTCTCCTCTCTGTTAGATTTAATAACCAATCAGATTATAATATTTATAAATTATATAATTAATATAAGTGTAATGTAAGATTTTAACTATCCCCCTCCCCCCTTTGATAATTACGTAATATGTGTAAGCTCTCTTACAGAAACTGAAATTGATTCTTTATTTAAGGCCGTATTTTTTATATTAATATTTATTCAAATTTATTTTTGTTAATTACTAATATTACAATGGTCTATATTAATAGTCATATAGGCCGATCGGCAGAATTACCTAAACTAAGGAACTTGACGTTAATTTAATAAAAAATAAGTTTTGCAAGTTTCACAAAAATGGTTACATTTGTGCTACATGATCATATGACACATGATATCAAGAAATTACTTCAACAAAATAGCATTAAAAAATTTTTTTCTTTCGTGAACTTCCTATTGAACTTTCTATCAACTCCCCATCAACTTTCTCACCAAAGTAAGTTGGGAATTTTTGCAAGTATACCAGTAGTTATTTTACATTGTATACAACTTGCAGCTATTTTTTTTATTTTTTTTTATTTTTTTTTTTATAGTTTATAAAAAAATCTTGTATAAACAGCAAAATTATTCAAAAAAATCTTTAAATAAATAAATAGCTCTGTGTTAATAATGATATTTTAACAAATTTAAATTATGTATTGAATAGTTTTTTATTAAAATCTATTTGATATTTGTTATTAATTATTTTTAAATTAATTTTTTTTTGTTAAATTGTTAAATACTCTGAAATTTAGTTTCTTTTTTTTAATGGACTAATTTTATAATATTTTTTTCCTTTTTTTTAAAAAATTTCTTCTACTGGGCTCAGATTAAAAGAGGTAAATTTTTTGGGAGGGATCTTAAAAGATTATTTTATTTATTTTTTATATTTTTTGATTATTTTTTCTTATGTAGGAATAGTTTTGATCAATTTTAATCAGTACTGCACCACACAACTGATGATCGGTAAATTCTGCAAATTGGCAGATATGTTAAAAGTTAACTTACAATTAATGATATAACACTAGTAAAATTCATAAATTAAAAAAATTTATTGATACGTATTATCAAATTAGACAATATTCATTTCAGGTATGCAAATGGAGTAAAATGCATTTATACATTCATTGTATTTAAAATCTTTTATGAAACTCTATTTTTGTAAATTAGGAAATGCAATAATAGTGAGTGTACTATCTGTTTGCCAGTTGAATTACCTATTGAAGTATTTAATGAATTGCATTTTTTGCCTGATTTTGAGCTGTCTACTGGTAAGAATTATAAAGTTTTTTTTTGGATTTTTTTAAGTGCTTAAAATTCTAAATGTATATTTGGATATTTTTATTTTAGTTGATCCTGATCATTATAAGGATTTTTTAAGTATATATGGAACTTAACATCTGAAAAATTTCATCCAAACAAAGCAGGACAACCAGAAGCTGATAATTTATCCCAAGGCATCTTTAATAATAATTGCGTCTGAAAGTTTGTTAAGTGTAATTTTTGTGGAAAAATTCAGTGCGTTTATAGTATGAATGCTTTAAAAAAAAAGCAGATGTCTGTATTACGACTCAAAATAGATGATACTGATTTTACTTGTAGGATTAAAAAGTGGCTACCATTTTCACATAAGCTAAAAGATATTGTTTTTATTCATCAATCTCTTAGCTATGATTCTTTAATTAAAAGTGATTATTATTTAAATCACCTAAAAAAATCTTCTATTTGTTATTATTGTGGTAAAAATAGTTTATTAATGGAAGTAAATGATAATTTACTTAATGGGTATCAATTTGTATATTTGCTTTGTTTTAATTGTCAACTTTCAGGTAATTCTTTTTATACTTGAGGCAAGAAAAAAGTTGGAGAATCAACAAGAAAAAGAAAAAGAGAATAATTTTTGTATAATATAATCTTTTAATAAAGAATTTATCAAGTAAAGCAATAATTATTTTATTTTGATTATCTTATTTTATAAAATCACGTGATGTATGAAATGTACGTTTAAATCTAAATTTTTTGAAAAAATGAGGGGAGGGGAGGGGAGGGGAGGGGAGGGGGGTAAACGAAACTATTTGTTGGGACGGCCTTACCCAAAATAAAATTTTTCAATTTTTTTTTGAAAATAAGTATAATACTGGTTGAAATTATAGGATTTAGCCAAATATCTTTAAAAAAATGGTATATAATTATAGTGTATTGTATATATATGGATTCACTATATAAACGGTGATTATAGAACAAGTCTGACTAATTTGCAGGCGAAACTGTTTTGTGATTGGCAAAACGTTTCACCTTTTGAAGTCAAAATCGAAACTTAGCCCAAACTTCCGTAACTTCTGTAACCTTAAATTTCAGATTACTTAGTGTCTGAAACTTGCCCAAACCTAATTTTGTTTTTACTGTACATTCATTGTCATAAAAATTTATGGTTTATTAATTCTTGTATATAGTGGATTATTATAAAATTTACACTATAGAATCAATTATTTCAATCTATCACTTTCATTCGTTTACGCTGCATTTTGAATATCAATATATTCTTCTTATACACTATTTCTCGTTATCCTCAATAATTTCATCTAGATTTTTAATTAATATCATCGAATATTCCACCTGTATTATGTATCAATATATTCTTCTATAATTTTAATAAGCAAATATGCGTCAACAATAAACCGCCAAACCTTTTCTCAACTTCATATTCATCCGACATATTTAAGTGAGTAATTTAATTGCGATTACTGTGCGCGCATAAAAAAATTTGGCCTATCACATTACTGAGGTTTCGGAAGTTTCGGAAGTTTCAGAGGTTTCAGAGGTTTCGGATTTTACACTTGTGGCGAAACTAGTTTCGCCCAGTTTCGGAGGTTTCGCAGATAATCAAAAAAATAATTGTAGATCAGTTGCACAATTTGGTAAATCAGTAAATCAGGAAACCACCATATACGTTTTTTCAAAATTTTCAAACCGGTCTTAGGAATAATAAAATGTCTGATACAAATGTTAACTCTAACTTGGACCAAAGAACTATTGAGGGAAATGATGAGTTAGACAGTAATAGACGTAAAAGGTAAATGTTTTTGATATTGAATTTGAAGGTTATTTTTAGGAAATTTGTTAAGATTCATAAAATTATCTTGTAATGTAAGTCTTGTTACTTTAGCTACAGCACATCATCACGTTGGCGCACATTTGAAGTGTATCAGACCTACTGAGGATATTTTTAATCCTGAAGATCCTAAAATACGCGAGGTAAAAGATTTTAAGTATTTATTAATTTACAAATTATTATTGATGCTGATTTTATTGATAACAACAGGATATAGTTCGTATGATAATTCAATATCTTTCAGATGAAGGATATACTGCATCAAAAATGACCGTTTATGATGAGGCGAATGTAAAATGGCATGAGAGAGAAGAACGCATCGTTGAAGTCAAGCGTTTGAAGAAAGCGATCCTCGGTAATGTTGATGTGTTAGAATTCTATTGAGATTGTGCTAAGTTTGCTTGCTATGTACGGATTTTTGTAATTAGACATTTTTTGTATGTTAGACGGAGATTGGGCAGAAGTTGATAAACTAAGTGCTAAACCCTTGGTGAAAAATCATAAAAGTTTTTTGTATGCTGTGTATAAACAACAATATCTTGAGTATATTGAACATCAGGAGATTCAAAAGGTAAACTACAAGATTAACATGTTTTCTTTAGTCATATATATCAAGTTAATAACTTTTTGTATTTAGGCTTTCACATTTCTTAATAGAAGATTGAAGCCTCTTGAACATCTTCAGACAACGTCAAATGAATTTAAAGACATGTGTTATTTGTTAACCGCAAAATCTGTTCATGATGCACCTTCATTCAAGAATTGGGAAGGAATTGGGCCAGCAAGGTTTTTATGTTGAGAATAAAGCATAGTTTTTTAAAATGTTATTATTTGATTAATTATTTTTCTTTCGATTATTGTTTAGAGAAAAATTAGTAGAACAATTCCAAAACATGCTCAATTTTGAAAATACAGACAAGGATGGTATGAGTCAAGTCTGAGAATTTTATTTTTATAATTTTGTTGGAATTTTTCTTTGCGTATTTTCATTGTGTTTGTGGAAAAATAGCAGAAACATTCAATGATTTCTCACCGAGAAAGGTTCCGTATATGTACCGCCCAATCGACTTCTCACGCTACTTCGGCAAGCCGTTGCATACCAAATCGAATTCTCCCGGTATCATCCACGTGTATCTCCACGTGTAAATACCTTATTACAAGACTATACCAGTTTTGTAATACCAAATGCAGTACGTGCAACATTAATTGGACACCGTGGAAATGTCAAATGCGTAGAATTTGTTGGTGAAGAAGGACGGGAAATTGTTAGTGGTTCAAGGTAAAACAATTTAATAAACATTTGTAATTTTGTAATGTTAAATCTAAACCTATTTTTTATTGATATGAATATATGCACTATAGTGATAATACACTAAGGATCTGGGATACCGAGAATTCGAAAGAAATTGGAATTTTGGAAGGTCACGAATCCCGAATTTGGGACGTTTCATCAAATAAAAATGGTTCAATGGTGTCAAGTGCCAGTGGTGATGGAAGCATTAAGGTTTATTATTGTATTTAAATGTTTTCTTTCTTTCTTTTTTTTTGTTTTTTTTTTTTTGTTCATTTAATAAATAATTTATGATAGTTTAATTAAATAAGCTAATACAATAAATAGCTGTGGGATATGAAAGCTAGTAAACATACTTGTGTGGCTTCATTTACTGAACACTTAAGTGACGTATATTCGGTTAGATTTCATCCCGGGGATGTAAGTATAGTTAAAGTTGGAATTAATATATAATTGTAATTTAACAGTAGTTTATAATTTCAATATTATGTGTAATAGAATCATATTGTAACAGGAGGCTATGATAAGATTATAAGACTTTACGATGTTTCAGCTGGCCGATTGGTAAAAACGTTTACTGGTCATCAGTTATCAGTATCCAAAACCATATTCAATCCATTGGGTAATTTGATAGTTAGTGGGTATGTATTGCAATGATCTTCATTTATTATATCTATTTTCAATCTCACTCTTTTTTTCCTATTAAAGTTCAAAGGATAATACAATAAAATTTTGGGACATTGTATCAGGTTTATGTATAAGAACGATTTCTTCACATTTGGGTGAAGTAACCTCTGTAGAAATGAATTCTAATGGAACTTTATTGCTAAGTAGTTCTAAAGATAATTCTAATAGATTGTGGGATGTGAGAATGGTAAGTAACAAGTATAGGTTAAATTTAAATTATATCCATAAAATGATTATTTGTATGTTTAGGCTCGTCCTATAAGAAGGTTAAAAGGGCATCAAAATACTTCAAAAAATTTTATTCGTGCTTGCTTCGTAAATAATTCTTTAATAGCTGGAGGTTCAGAGGTAAATTTTTATACATTAACTATTTCCTAATCATTATAAAAATTTATATCATTATTTCAATTAAGTTTATTCTTGCTAAGAGAAGATTATATATTTTAATAGGATGGAATCGTATACATTTGGGACCAAGATACCGGTGAAGTTTTACAGAAGTTGAGGGGCCATACAGGAATGGTTTATAATGCTGTTTGGAATCAAAAACAAAGTTTGTTTGTTAGTTGTAGTGATGATAAAACCTTAAAAACTTGGTGGTATGATGAGAATATTCCTTTAGAATTATAAAGTACAACTTTTTTCCTGTTTAACTTTCATTTGAATTAAGTATACCATATATTACTTATTAAAAATACATATTTATTATCATTAAAATACAATTTTTCACATTCGTAAAGAGATGATGATATTAAAAATGCTTCTTAAGGTAAAGGTCAACATATCATATAAGAAATTAATTGTCTTATATTTAATTATTAACATAATGTGATATCCTATTAACTCATTAAATCAAAAATATATATATATATATATATATCCTCAATTTTTTTTTTTTTTTTTTTAAAATGGCGATTCTTGTTACTGTTGTTCATACAGTCATAATAAAAATAACTCATAATAAACCTACCCATTTGACAGACATGACCAATTTTTTACAAATGAATACATAAATAATTTTATAAAGCATATAAAATACTTCTTTGGCAATATTAAAGAAAAATTTACCTTTATTATTATTGTAATTTGAATGTCTTTTTTAATTAATTAAGTCCATTTATTGATGAAATTTTCTTTTGAAATTAATAATAAATTTAAATTTAAAATAGGTTTATATTTTTTAAAATAGAAAACGGTATTCTTTGCAGTTATTCATTTCATTTAAATATACAAAAAATGACTATTAATCATTATTCATAGGGGTTAGCGCCACTTTATTTTAATTATAAAAGCCACGGTTTTATGTGGCTTTAAAATTAGCTACCTATATTGCCTAAATTATTAATTATAATTCTGGTCAAATGGCTGAAATGTTATCCGAATTTTTAAAATAATGGTTCTTAAACTAGATCATTGAGCCGACGACTCAACGTGCGCCCTAGGTAGTTGGTTTGGCCAAAAATCCCTCAAATTACTTTCCAAAAAAACTGGGACGTAAGGTACGATAAATACGTTTTTTTGACTTATATTTCATTTCTGTTGTGATTGCCTAGTTGTTTGAGCTTCAAAGTAGAGTTGAAAAGTCTAAAGTTATTTAAAACCAAGTTACGGATTTATTAGTTTACAAAATTTCTTTGCGATTTCCCATCTATTCTTCTCTTAATTTTTTTCTTTTATTTAATCCTTATTTTCCCCTAATTACAGTCTAGTTTGTGATTTTGTTTAAATGTTTTCATTAAATAGTTACATTTTTTTTTTCATTTAATTTCATTGTAATTTTCTTTGTTAATTTTGATTTTGGAGATTTGAAATAATTACTACTGAAGCGGCTGTTAGAGATTCTAATAAAATAAAAAAAAAACAAAAAGATGTCTACAAAATATATCAAAGTTTTCTGACAATGTCTTTTTTTTAATTGTATTCAAACATTCTACAGAAACGCGAATTTACTTTCAATTTACCAATTGAACATTATATTCACTACGTACAACGAAAAAAAAAAAAATAAAAAAAAAAAAATAAAAAAAAATTTCAAAAAAAAATTTAAAGATTTGTCGTAACTACTGTGATATTTTATGTTTCATGCCTATAATCATGGCTACAGTTATGAACTACAAGGATGAAGATATTGAAAAGTTCGAAGAGAATAATTCACAAAATAATGGCGAATTACTAAAGGGAATACAGGTAAAAGATTTGATTTAGTTAATTAATTTTGAATTCGAAAATTTGAATTGGTTTTTTATTTTATAGAATAATGCGAATACATACGAAACATTGCATAAATCTTCAAAAAAGGCAACAAGTCCTAATACACAAAATATATCTGAATTAGTAGTGAAGGAAGAAAAATCTGACGATTTGAATCAAGTCTGTGTTAAAAATTCATCATCTACTAATAATAATACTCAAGACAACAATTCTAATCCAGTGCAAAGCGAATTAAATCATAAACAATTTACTCAACAAATTTATATTAATGGCACAACGCCTGAATCTAATAATAATTGTGGAGACATGGAATTGACAAATTGTCAATCTACCGGACAATTTGAATCTTCGAATGGATTTAGAAAAAATCTAATAGAAAAAAAAGATACGAATTGGAATGGATATCAAAATCAAAATAATAGTAATGTAATTAATTCTTCAAGTAATTTACAGAATAATGTTTATGGAACAGGAATTTCAAATGGACAACACAATAATAATTCAAATTCGTCACAGAACCAGACAATACCGCTTTGTGAGCAAGAAGGACAAGTCAAAATGATGAAATTAGCTGGTCTAACGGTGATTATGCATAGAAAGAAAGGCGAGATAATATATAAGTTAGCTGACAATATGTCAGTTAGTTCTTTGTCTGATGCACAAAGAGAAGCACTGCTTAAAGAAATAAAAACTTTGCACGATTCAAATGCTATTGTTACTCAATCTATGCCACAGCCTACACAAGATCAAGGAACTTCTACGATTTCTTCACAGTCAGTAAATACAACGGCATCACGGTTACCGACAACTACATCTCTTCCAGAGCATCCGTCCGTAATTAATCATAATACTTCAACAAAAGTACAATCTTCATTGGCATCAGCATCGGTACGATCTTCATCCTTTCCAATATCGACGTCTACGTCGTCAAACAAATCAATAAATAGTACAGCAGCATTAAATACACGAGCACCATCAAAGCAATTGTATATACCATTAGCATCACGTCCTCCTTTAGTTGTTACAGAAACATATTCTGCTGCCCAACTGTCAGACAGATCCCCCTCCAATATGACTTCACAGACATTATATCCTACTTCTCCATTAGAGGATTCATTTTATTCCGACGGATCTTCAAGATCCACGAGAAGGTACACTAAGACAGGAAGGTACGCCAAAAAGCGAAGCACGGATGAGGTAGATTCTCAATATACACAAGAATATCCAACGCAATATCAACATATACCGATAAGTACAACAGTACCAATAAATAATCAGATGAGCACTCAATCATCTCAAGTTATTCAGCCTGTACCATCTCCCCAACCTGTCCAATCCACTTATTATACAAGTACGACACCAACTACTCGTCCAATAGTTCAGTATTATTCTGCACCGACACCACTGCATCGTCCATCGCATGGATTAAAAAGATCATTTCAGCCAATAGGACCTCAAAGAACAGCAGAAGAAATTAATCATAATTTAGATATCGCACAAAGGTATGGTAACCATTTTAAGCATATTATTAAGAAGTAAAAAAATAAATCCTCTAGTTATTATTTGCTTTTTTATAGATTCGAAGCAGCGACAAAGGCTGATCAAATGGCAGTATTACAACCTGATTATAAAACTCCATTCCGATCCCTTAAAGATGCAGTTGCAAGGCTTTTACCGTATCATATTTTTGAATATCCTGAAGAAGATATGAAAGGCAATAATCAAACATCAGATTTAGATGGTATGTACCTACATTGAATAAAATAAATAGTACATATTAATTATTAATTATATATATTTATACATATTTTTTATAGCTACTAAAAATGCATTAAGACTTTACAAAAGGCGGAAAATGATTTTTGACAAGTATAATGATCTTTTAAAAAGCGAAGCAGAGGTAAACACTTTGTAGATTTGTTTTATAATATTAATGGACGGTAAATTTAAATAATTTTATTTTCAGAAATCATGTTCGACTGCATATACAAACTTATGCGAGAGATTAATTGTTGATGATGTGAAGACGGAAATTGTGGCACTGAAAGAAAGTTGTCGTCAATTAAGTGAACAAATAAAATCAAGGTCACAATTTTCAATGTTAAAGCAGCAGCAGCAACAGTTGCAGTTGCAGCAATTACATCTGCAATCATCTTCAACACAGCAATCGAAACAACCGGAATTACCGCAACGACAAAGCTAATAAAAAATACATAATGTATATACTTTGTAAAGTACGTCATATTGGATAGTAAATTCTCTTAATCAATAATTTGCCTGATAATTAAACGCATTAAACGTATAGTACGACTTATATGTCGTAATTGTTTATATAACAGATTAAACCTAAAACTATTTGATTCTAATCTTTCTAAGCATATCGAGATAGTATTATGGAAAGATCGCATTTTTCATTGTAAATAATCACATTATTACATCATTTGTATTTTTGCATGAAATGATAAATTTTATTTTTTTGGGTTTTACATAATCGAAAATTACTTTTTAACCTATTGCCACGTAAGGGAAATATTGGCGATATTTAATGATTTCTGATTTTGAACTAAACTAACTAGACTTTGTAAAGTTAGAATATTTTATATAAAAAATAGTGACACAAAGAGAGGGCGCGACACAGTATAAAGCTGTAGGTACTTTCGACTATGTAGTCCGTAATGTCATATTTCCGACGTTCGAAGACAAAAAAAAGATCTTTTAAAAGCTCCAATTCTCGTTGTGACATTTCAACGGACTCTTATAATTCTACCGATTTTCCTGTGATGGCTTCGGCGGCTTCGGACTTTATGGGTTGGAAAGGTGGTTTAGATAACGATGACGTAAAACTTGATCGAGTTTTTGGTGGGTATGGTGCCGGAATGGCTAACCTTGGTGAAAAAATAAGTGTGAGTTTACCAAAATACATTGAAGGAGCTATCGAGGTGGGAAAGGTAATCAATCATGCAGTCATTGCAGTATTAACTGGTAACATTGCATTTCTTGTTGAGGATATTGTTACCTATGCTGGGGCTGCTAGACATTGCAAAGCTGAGTGTAAAAGACTTAGTGAACAATTTAAAATAGCTCGTGATTCGGCAAAAGAATTGTTGGATAAGTTAGCAGAGAATCCAAAAGAAATTGAAGATAAAAGTTTTGGTTCTGCGTTAAAAGCTTTTGCCATCGTACTAGAAGATGGTAGAGCCGTAGTTAAACAACATGCAGAAGCAAAATATGGATTAAAAGTCTTTTATGCAAAGAAATTTGCGGCAGAGTTTCAAGATATAGAAGAAAGGTTAGATCAAGCATGTAATCGACTTAATTTTGCAATTAATATTCGACATTTTGTCAATTCACAAGAATTGGAAGAAACTCATAAAACCTGGCATGAGGAAGATAAGATCGCTTTTGCTCAAATAAATAATATGGTCAAAGAAACTCTAGAAGAAATTCGCGGTTATAAACATTCAAAAAATGCACCATCACTTTTAGGCACTAGAATAAATTCAAATGAATTATCTGATCTTGAACGTTTTAAAACGGATAGATTATTTACTGCAATTTACCATACTGTAAATGAATTTACTCGAAAACCAAAAGATATTAAAGTAGTTATTAAAGTGACTTTGGCAAGAGAATCAGTTAGTGATGAAGTTTCAAAATTCGCATTGGAAGTAGCTTACTTACAAAAGTTAGCTCCCTCTCCAAATATTATCGATCTAATCGGACTTACCACACTTAGAGGAAATATGGCCTTAGTTTTAGATTATTGTGAAAATGAAGACTTACAATCTTTTATAGCTTCTGGCAATTTGAAGGGCGATTGGGGAAAGAAACGAAGTATAGCTTTAGGAATAGCTCAGGGTACGTTTATTAAATAGTTATTGTATACATTTTATATCACTAATAAATATTAGTAAATGCTAATGTTATTTTGTTCAATGAACGTATATCTATATTATTTAGGTATAGCATTTCTTCATAAAGCTGGGATATTGCATAAGTACATTAATAGTGCAAATATTCTTCTGGATAAGTATTTTCGAGCTAAAATAACTAACTTCCGAAAATCTCGTTGGTCTAATGGAGGAAGTCTGAGATTAATTGATTCTTTTGAAGAACAAATTCGTTGGACAGCTCCAGAAAGGCTTGGAGATGATGTAGCGACTTTTACAGAAGAATGCGACACATATTCTTTTGGAGTCGTATTTTATGAAATTGTATCCGAGAGATTTCCTTGGCAAGGATTTCAATTGGATCATGTATATCATTTAAGAAAAGTTGAAGGAAAAGAATTGAAATTACCACACAACATACCACCATCAATTTCTAGTATTTTCACAAATTGTACATGTCTAGTTCCAAAACGTAGATTTAAAACTACAGAAATTATTGATCATCTTGAGGTAATTCGACCTGAATGTTTGGAAAATGCATCTTTTGCTGAAGGCGAGGATGTAGATGGTATTGATTTAGGACTTGATGAACTAATAAAAGAAGACGAAAAAAGATATTTATTCGTCAGATCCACACGTAATCTCGAGGTACCTTCCGATTTTTCCGAAGAAGAAATTGAACCTACATTAGATGAAATATTAGAGAAAGCGGATAATTATCATCTACTCCGTGATTATGTTAAAGCAAGAGAAGAATATACAAAAGTAATGGATGACTTTCCACATGCTTTATTCAGACTAGGAGAGTATTATTTTTTTGGTAAAGGAGTAGATAAAGATATTCCAAAATCAATTGAATATCTTGAAAAAGCAGTAGAAGGTGGAGATGGAGATGCTGTAGATATGATAGGATATCTTTATTTAACAGGACAAGGATTTACTAGAGATAGAATTAAAGCTGTAAAATATTTTAAGAAAGCAGTTGATAAAAATATTCCTCATGGAATGTATCATTTAGGGGTTTGTTATCATAAACCTTATGGGGGGTTGAAAAAAGATGTGGAAGAATCTAAAAGATTAATTTTGAGAGCGGCAAGTATGGGGATTGATGAAGCTCAAAAGTATGCTCATCAACAACATTGGGATATATGAGTGCATAACTATTTTTCATGAGTGTTAGGGTTAGAGTTACCCATTAGGCAAAAATTTCCTACTGTATAAATTATTTAACTGTAAATTTTTTTATAATAGTAAAAAATTTATAATTTTCATATTTTTTTTTCTTATTGATTGATTGTAAATTGCGTAACAAATCCATGTAAATTTTCCATTATTTAGTAGGGTTACTTTAGTTTTTAATAAATATAGTCTAGGCCAGGATTAGAAATTTGGCCCAAAATTATCTTTCCCCTGGATTGTATCTCGAAAAGTATATGATTGTCATTTTATGATATATCTGTTTTACCTGACAAAAGATCTAAGATAAATAGCTCTTTTACATTATGTTTCGTCCTTTAGTTCGTATCAATCAACAACAACTTCTTAGTAGAACTGTTAATTTCAGTAAAAGAGGTGTTTCTTCGACGCCAGCAATTACTGAAATCATCAATAGATGGAATACATTATCCCCTGAGGAACAGAGTAACATCACAAAAAAAGTCGATGAATTACAAAAACAAGATTGGCAAAGACTTTCTCTTGAAGAAAAGAAAGCAGGTATTTCATGAATTTTTTTTTGTTTTAAAAAAAAAACCAAAATTATGCACATAAGCATTTTTAAAGGAGTATAACAAAGGAAATATGAAAAATTATAATTTATATAAATTTTTTAATTATGTAAATTATTATTTTTTTTTTTTTTTTTAATTAATTTAAAAAGCCTATTATATTTCTTTTGGAAATTATGGACCAAGAGAATTTTATGAGTCACGTCGTTCTGGTAAAGTAACTGCAGGAGTTACTGGATTACTTATCATTAGTGGTGGATTTTTTTATTTGACGAAGAAAGCTGGTAAATCAACTATTTTTCTAATTATATTTAAATTTAAATTTTTTATTTTTATATGAGTGTCTAAAAGAACCATTTAACTTGTAATTCCTTTTTTTTTTTTTAAAAAAAAAAAAAAGTAACCGAACATCCAAAAACTCTCAATAAAGAATGGGAAGAAGCTACTAATGAAAGAATGCTTCAACAAAAGGCGAATCCTATAACTGGTATTTCTTCTGAAGGATATAAAGGTAATTCGTCGCTCATTTTAACTTGAAATATATTCAATATTACTAAAAAAAAAAATCATTTTTTAATATACATTATTAAATATAGGTAAAGGATTTGTTGTTTCCGATTAATAAAAAAGTTGCAACATTTGAAATCGCTCAAAAAAAAACAAAAAACAAAAAAATTATTTATATAAAAAAAGGAAATTTTTTTAGTAATTGTAGTATATAAATGCTTGTATAAGCCTTTTTAATGTTAAAAATAAAATTAAATTTCAATAAATTTTTTTTTTCAGCAAAATAAACAAATATACATTATAAATATGCATATATAATTTTTTAAATGGTACTAGACAATACTAAAATACAATTATCTTTATATGAAATTTGTATAATGTAATATTAAAAACACAAAGAATTGCAAATTGCAATATGATTTCTTCTTTAACGTTTTCTATACAAATAAAAACAATATTAAAAGTAACATATTTTTAAATGAAGGATATGAGATAGGAATACAGATGATGATAAATTGATAAATAGGGTGAAAGGGATAAATTATTACGGTATAATGAATTTTGAAGGGAAATTTTTATATAAATGTATAAAAATTTTTTGATCTGATTATAGTACAAAAAATTCAATAATAAAAAAATGATGAAAGGTCTATAATAAGGATTTTAGGAATTTGAAATTAACAGAGCAAAAAAAAAAAAAATTCTTAAAGCAATAATTAAGTATTATATAATATTATAAAATGTGAGTATTCATCTCAAGATATAAATATTAAAAAAATTGTTTAAAATTATTACCTTAAATTCATAATAATAAATAACAGTAAGCTAATCGTCGATTGAAAACCGTTTTCGTTGTCCTTGACCACCACAAGCTTCTAAATTGACAGCATCATCATGATCTCTTTTTTGAACTAAAAATATTAACAACAGATAATGTTAATTTCATTGATTTGGGGACGTGTTAAAGTAAAGCTATGCTGAGTACTTACAATGATCCTTCAATCCACGATCTAGATAAGCAAAAATAGTTAATATAAGTTTATTAACAAAACATAAGTCAATTGGTTATAAATTCATACCAAAATTTCGCATTGCTAAATATGCAATCACCATTGACATTATAGTTATTAAAATACCGAGAATATCCTTCAAAAGCCCGGCAAAAAAAAATCAGTTAGAAAAGAAATTTATTAAGAAAAATATAATTATTCTTTTCCGTTGATTAATTGTATAAAATAATGATATAAAATAATTACCAATAACGTTAATAAGTATTCGTCTCTGTTAATAATAAACTTTGCTAAAATATAAAGAAAATTCACTATAGTAGCCCCAGAAGCGATCGCGAAAATGAACATGGCTACTTTATTTTCCCTTCGAACCTAGTACGAAAAAAAAATAAGTATAATAAAATTACAATTTTTTTTTTTTTTTTATAAATTTTTACTTATTACATACCCCCCATAATGCTAGCCCGACTATTGGGATAACACTTGCAACCATAATACTTTGAATGATTATAGTTGTGGTTTGATCATCTCCTGTATCATCACTAAACAAGAAAACTAAATTAAGAATTTGAAATCCCATCAAGAGAAGTAGTTCTAACTTTAGAAGCAAAAGAAAGACTACAATAAAAACGGAAATATAAGCATATAGGCATTATTTATTGATAAAAATTAAAAATTACAACTCGTTTTTAGCTCACCAAGATATGTTCGATACATTCCTATTTAAGAATGTGTTTCATTTTTTTAAAAAGAAAAAGTTAACAACTTTGTTCATTTTAAATAAAATAATAAAAAAAAATACATGACTACTTACTTTGCATTTGTATATTTGCGCCTATTTCTTTGTAGATATTCCAGCCAAATTGCTTATACAATTTATATCCAAAAACTATCGAAGCGCAAGTAAAACCTATCATTAATACGAGCTGAAGTGCTTCCCATGTGATAACATCTCTAGTTAAAGGTGTATCCATGGCATCCAATTCAATTTGTGAATTAACTCGAGTAATCCACTTATTACTTTGGTAAATTTGTACCCCGGCAAAAAATATTAAACATACATTTATGATCGCAATTGATATTACTTCAATAGTATTCTAATGGAGTTAAATAAAACGAATAAATAATTATAATTAAATAAACAGACTTTAAAATATGTCAATTACTTACTTGAAAGAATACCTAAAATAATTAAATTAAAACATTAATAAATATTAGCAGATAATTCCATTAAAGATTGATTTCAACAACACAAATTTTGATACATACCGAAGAAAAACATAAAGCTGTTAGGAAAGCTTCAAATACCATAAACCATATATTTCCATGTATGATTGACTGGAATTGTTTACTATATTGAGTATATGTATAATTTTTATACACAATCTGTTCAAAGTTCATTTTACTGTCATAATTTATATAGTTATCCAATATATCATAACTGTTTTCATTTTGTTGTAATATTATAGCTTCTATTACTATTGCTATTATCATTTGCGATACCGCGAAACTTATATATAAAATGGTCCATCGTGATTCGGTTATTCGAGTCCACTACAAAAAATTAATTAGCAAATATGATTAAAACTAGCAATTATAAATAAACAAACAGAAAAAGTATTTAAAACTTAAATACCAATTTATTGTCAAACCTCATGATATTAAAATATAAAAATAATAATAAAAAAAAAAAAAATATTACAATTTGAAATTTTTAGAGTACAAAAATAAAATTCCTCCCAGAGGGACTTTATATTTTGTGTGGAAAAAGATGGGGAAGCAATTGGGGTTAAAAATATAATTTTTTTTTTTTTATGGTTTTAAATAGATTTAAATAGAAAATATATATTGACATTGAAACAAGAATCGAGGGGGGGAACACGCGCATCTTATATTATATATAGAATCATGTTTATTTGTTCAAACAAAGTGAATATTCTGAAACCAAATTTAGAATATATTATAATCAAAAAAAAAAAAAAAACTGAACAATCCAATAAGGAGATAACGCCAAAACCTAGTAATTCGTTACTAGTCATAGGAAAATCAATTATTTATGATGAAATAAATCATCATCCCATTTCCAATCATAAACAAATGTGGTTTTATTTCGAATAATCGATTTTCCTTAATTTGTAGTGTTCATTTATCATCTATTTTCAAGATTTTTGGTTCTTTCGTTCATTTCTTACATGTGTAATAATAGATTACTTGCCATACACGCATAATGAGACGAAAAAGATGAAAAAACCTTCTAGAAAGACAAAAATGGAAATGCACATAAAAAGATTATATTATCCTGCACGAATGCAGATCGTATTGCCGCTAAATTTTTCCCAAAGGAAAATATTAATTATTTGTACTTTGTCTCTCAAAGGCGCTGTCATATATTGGCACATGAGAATATTAAATGGGAAAAATTGAATCGATCACTTATATTGGGAATATTAGACTTCCTAATTTGAACTAAATCAGTAATTTAAATATAGCTTAAATGTAATTACATATTAGTGAATTAATTACAAGTCAAATTTAATTTTTATTAATTAATACAAGTTTGTTCAATAATTCAATATTATTCGTATAATGATATTCAATTTGATCCTTAGAATATCGATACTTTTCTAATAATTCTTTATCCATAAATTTAGAAGCAATATCTCTCAATTCAACAAATTTATGCCATCGTTCATTTATTTCTTCTGATTTCGTATCCGATGTGTTCTGTTTAGAGGAAAGTCGTTGATGATAATGATGATCATTTGTCCCATAAATTTCTTGTATTTTTCTTTCCAGATTCTCATCTCCTTCTGGGAATGGATTTTTTAATTCAGGAAATAATTGTGAAGTATTGAGAGGTCCTTCTATATCAAAAGTGATAACTGCTCTTAAACCGATCCAAGGTCCATATTCTTCATGAATATTTAAATAACAGATTCTGTTATAATAAGCGAATGATGCATTTTCTGCCAAGATTTGAAAAGCGACGAACTTTTTTTTATCTAAATCAAATGTATATCTAATATCGTAATTTAAATTCATCAAATTTTTTGATAAAATTATTTCTTTAATAACTTTTGTTATACTTATTCTTGTATAATAATCTAAAGGATTTTGTTTTTTATATTCTTCGTTATCACTATCTTCGGAATATGTCGTTGAACTTGCGCAATGATTACTTGAAGGTGGAATTTCATATGTGTAATTTGTAAAAATTTCATTCGAATAATATTTTAAAAATTCTGTCCAAAGATGTTTTGTGTTTCCTACTAGAATTGACAACGTTGAATTTGTTTGAGAAAATGTTGGTAAAGGAGAGTATGCTGATAATTTTTCATTATACCTATAAAAAGAGAACAAGAATAAATTAAAATAATTTATTTAATTTTATATTTAAATTTATTTGTACTTTAATTAACCTTTGTGCTGGAAATGCTTTTACCAAATCAAATCCTAATGTATATAATCTAGCTGAAATTAATTTTGTAATTTCTTCCCAATGAATTGAAGGGGGCATTTTTTTTTTCCTCTTAAGAGAGAAATTACATAAGTCTATTTATATTCGACCAATCTCCTTTATTGGTAATGATCATTATCACTCTTAGTTATAGTTCGTTTTTAATCTGAAACCTGATTTGAAACTGGTTTAATTATTTGAAACCAAATCTGGTACGAGTTTAAAAATGGGTGGACTTTGACATTTTTATATGCTCCATATGATTATTCAATCGGCAATATGTATCACCAATAGATTTTCCACCGGTTTCATTGGTGATACGTCATACAAAGCCGTTATCTGAGAAAACTCCATCGAAATAAATATTAAATCATTATGCTTATTAGAAATATGTGTAGATCCACTAATTTTGAAAATGTTGCGAAACCGCTTAACGATTTTTCCGAATAATTAATTATATAGAAAAATTAAAGAAATTGAAGCGAAATTGAAGCGAAACTCCAAAAAACTTTTAAATACTTACATGAGTTTCCTTATAAGCAAAGATTTAAAGTTTACATAAAAATAATAATTTTTTACAAGAAAACTCACTTAAATATCTAGAGTTTCGCTTTATTTCCTTAATAACTATCTTTTTTCCACGTTAAATATTCAAAATTTTGAAAATCGGTTTTTTAATGGGGTGGCTCGGATTTACACATTTCTGAAAGCAACGATATTTTCTGGATTCACATTATCTCTTGTTTAAATTAATTGTAAACTTTTACCACACTAAACATTTCTTCGCTTGAAATTAAAGGACTTTCTTCATCCATAGTTATTGTGATAAATTTTGTGGCGGAGCTTAACTGAGTGAAAGTCCTCAACGATGACTAATGATCAAACTCGGTTTTAAAAAGAAATTAGTAATTTAACTAGTTTTGATAAAGCTGATTCAGATTGAACTACATAATATCCCTGATGAATGATGACATAATTTATAAGAAATCGCGAAAAAAAAGTATGTTTGATATGTCGATAACTCGTACGATCGTACTCCCATTGAATAATCAATTTTTTCAATTTTTTTTTTTCTTATCTGTTATAATAACTAAAACTGATTAACCAATCAACCAATCAGAAACAAGTAATCATGATATTTAATGATGAGAATAAAACTTTTCAAACGCGTTTCTCTTTTATTTTATCTTACAAGCTAGAATAATTTGTCCTTATTGAGTGAGTATGGATATTTCTACTACTGAAAATCAAGCTGTTGTCAACTCTTCTGATTGTACACAACCAAAGTCGACTATTGCTACACGTCTAAAACGCGGACGAAAACCAAAAATTCTTACTGAACAAAACGTAACAACCATCCAAATTCAAGAAACTGCACTTTCTCAAGAAACAACTACAAACGCGGTTATGTCTAGTACGAGTTCTACTCAACAAACTTCTCGTCCAAAACGTGGACGAAAGCCAAAAATTTCCACTGAACAAAGCATTGTAACAACTGCTCTAATTCAAGAAACAGATACTCAAGATACAGCTTCTCAAGAAACTACTACTCAAGAAACGACAATCACGGTTATTGAACAATCACTTCCAGACGCGGCTATGATTAGTACGAGTTCTACTCAACAAATTTCTCTTCCAAAACGTGGACGAAAACCAAAAATTTCTACTGAACAAAGCATAACAACTGCTCCAATTCAAGAAACAGATACTCAACATACAACTACTCACGAAACAACAATCACGGTTATTGAACAATCGCTTCCAGACGCGGCTATGATTAGTACGAGTTCTACTCAACAAATTTCTCGTCCAAAGCGTGGACGGAAACCAAAAATTTCTACTGAACAAAGCATAACAACTGCTCCAATTCAAGAAACAGATACTCATGATATAACTACTCAAGAAACAACAACCACGGTTATTGAACAATCACTTCCAGACGCGGCTATGATTAGTACGAGTTCTACTCAACAAACTTCACGTCCAAAACGTGGACGAAAACAAAAAATTTCCACTGAACAAAGCATTGTAACAACTGCTCTAATTCAAGAAACAGCTACTAATCAAGATACAACTTCTCAAGAAACGATTGCCCAAGAAAGAACAACCACGGTTATTGAACAAATACTTTCAGACGCGACTATGACTAGTACGAGTTCTATTCAACAAATTTCTCGTCCAAAACGTGGACGAAAACCAAAAATTTCCGCTGAACAAAGCATTATAACAACTGCTCCAATTCAAGAAACAGATACTCAAGATACAACTTCTCAAGAAACTACTACTCAAGAAACAACAATCACGGTTATTGAACAATCACATCCAGACGCGACTATGACTAGTGCGAGTTCTACTCAACAAATTTCTCGTCCAAAACGTGGACGAAAACCAAAAATTTCCACTGAACAAGGCATAAGAACAACTGCCCAAATTCAAGAAACAGCTACCAATCAAGATACAACTACTCAAGAAACTACTACTCAAGAAACGACAATCGCGGTTATTGAACAATCACTTCCAGACGCGGCTATGATTAGTACGAGTTCTACTCAACAAATTTCTCGTCCAAAACGTGGACGAAAACCAAAAATTTCCACTGAACAAGGCATAAGAACAACTGCCCAAATTCAAGAAACAGCTACCAATCAAGATACAACTACTCAAGAAACGTCTATTATTCAAGAAACAACTACTCAAGAAACAACTACGCAAGAAACAATTACTCAAGAAACAACTACTCAAGGAATAACCACCACAATTATTGAACAATCACTTCCAGACGCGGCTATGGCTAGTACGAGTTCTACTCAACAAATTTCTCGTCCAAAGCGTGGACGAAAGCTAAAGAATTCTTCATCTGAGCGACTAGTAGGAATCGAATCTGAAACTCCTGATCAAATAATTTCACCAAACGAGCAACCTGTAGGAGTTCAGGAACAGCTACAATCTTCACAGCCGGTCGTTTCTATTCCCAAACGCGGACGGAAATTAAAAGAAACAACTGCTCAGATTACGGAAGAAACTACTAACGCGGCATCTATCACTGCATCTACTAGTACATCTACTAATTCATCAGTTGGTGCATCCACCAGTGCGTCCACCAGTGCGTCCACGAGTGCTTCCACGAGTGCTACTACCGGTGCTTCTACCGGTGCTTCTACTAAACGTAAACGAAAGACGACCGCAGAAAGTAATACTATGTCAAATCAAGCTATGGCAAATCAAGCGGAAAGCGACAATCCAGAAACAGATGAAGGAGTATCTGAAGGAAATCCCCCTAAACGTGGACGTATGGAACAAGAATTAACAGAGCCTGCTGAAGTTCCTAGTACTACTACAGAGGCTACTAGTAAAAAGAGAAAGATGACTACTGAAACTGAAAATGATAATGATGAACAGGAAACAGGTCCTTCAAAGGAAAATAAAAAATCAAAGAAGACCAAAAAACCTAAAAAACCTGAAGAGAAACGACTAGCTCGTATCAGAACAGTTTGCACAGCTGTAAGTTTGAGTTTTTTTTTTTTTAAAATCAATTTTCATAGCGCGAATAATTTTTTCTTGTTGTTTTATAATTACAGTCCATCTATGAGCGTATTATTCGTGCGCAACAACAACGAATTTACATGGTTAATCGAAATAAGGTTAACGATTGCCACGAAGAATTTGCTATCTTGGGATCAACCGGCAACGTAAATTTCACTAACCTGCAACGAAATTTTTTACTTCAAAAAATTTATTAAATTCCCTTTTTTTTTTTTAAAAAAAAAAAAATCTTTAGGTTTATACAGTTACTATTACACATAAACCAAATTGCACTTGTCCAGATTTCAAGAAAGGATATTTGTGTAAACATATTGTACGCATTTTAGATCTTTATTTTATCGAAATCTAAAATTATAATAATAATAACTTATTTACATTATAATTGTTTAGTTCTTTGTTTATCTCAAAGTTTTTCGCTTAAGTCGAGATAGCCCGTTTATCTATCAGAAGGCACTTTTATCTAAAGAACTCCGTTCAATCTTTGCAAATGCCGCGCCTAGCCCGACTGTTTTGGTAATTTTTATTTAAATAATTGTGCATAATTAAATTTTCATTAACTTACTAAATGTCATATTTATAGGCCAACAAAAAAGTTCGCGATAAATATGAGACGTTCACTTCGGGTAAATTAGCGGATAACACCAACGAAAACGAAAAACGTCGACCAATCGAAGGAAATTGCCCTGTTTGGTATTTAGATGTCTTTTCTATAACCGTTTCCAGATTATCTTAAAACTTAATTAATCACACTATTTATTTAATAGCTATGAACCCTTGGAAGAAAAAGATCATAATAATATCGTGTGGTGTAAAGAAGGTTGCGGAAATAATCTTCACAAAGACTGTTTCGAGCAATGGAAGAAATCGAAACGCGGTGACAAGGTAAGCATGCTTTTTACTCATTCAAATTTTTTATTTTTTAAAATTTATTTTGATTTATCTCTAGGTTACGTGTGTTTATTGTCGCGCCAATTGGTCAGAACCCGAAATTTTAATAAACGAAGAAGGTTATGTTAATTTGGGACGTGCTCAAGGAATGAGTACTATCCGAGGTAATACATACAAAGTATTTTCAAATAAACAAGGAAAACCAGGACAAAATTTTTAATATCAATAATTTTATTTTAGACACTTCCTATTACCGCAATTACCGCACCTGGTTTTATTAACTTTGTAATACCTGCCTATAATTACCTTGTATGATGATGAATTAATGAAATTTTTTTTTTATTGATCAAATATCGAAATGATGTTAAAGATCGTTACCTATAATGAATTTTAATTATCTGTCATATTTTATGAAAATAATACATAATAAAGAGACATTTATAATGAGTTTGGAAATTTTACGCACGTGACAATTGTATTACTGTGATAAGGGGAAAAAGAGTTCCCGGTTACCGACAATATTGTAATTTTGCATTGTACTACCCAATTATATATGTTGACAGAATGGTCTGCTGACTAAACTAAGAAAGAATCGCATTATTGTTTTATCTGCAAGGCGTGAGAAAAAGTATGACCCCTGAGAATTTTTTCACCAAAAATAGATTATATATTGCTTTTAAAATGTTTAAAATCAACAGCAAATTTATTATCCAACATTTAAATCATTAAAACTCATATCTATTTTAAAAGATGACTTCTTATACAAACAAAGGACCTAAACTCGATCTTGGAAATTACGAAGGATTTGGTATGTTTAATATGTTTTGGTGAATCTCGATATAGCGATTCAGGCGATAGAATAACTTTTCATCGGAATTGAACTATCCTACTATCCTTCCAATATTCCAAATTTCAACATATTTCATGTATTTTATGTGCAATGTAATTTTTATTAAATTATAAGTAGTATTGGATTTGAAGATTGGATGTTCAATATGCTTCCAACTTCCCAATGCACATTTCTAGACCTCGAACTTTTATTTATCGTTCGTCATATTGAGAGTTCAAATTTACTGTCTTTGAAATTCAATTAAATTATGTATCTTTAATTGTAGATCACATAAAATTTTGGGTTGGAAACGCTAAACAAGGTAAGGAATTATCAGACGTAAAAAACGTTTATTTTTTAAATAATAAATAACTTTTCTATTATCTTCGTATAGCTGCGTCATATTATTGTACTAAACTCGGTTTTAAGCATATTGGATATCAAGGTTTAGAAACAGGAGTACGTGATGTGGTATCTCACGTAGTTAGACAGAATTCGATAACTTTTGTATTTCAGTCACCGCTTAATCCAAATGATAAATTAATGAGTGATCATCAAAGCCTTCATGGAGATGGTGTAAAAGATGTAGCATTTGCTGTAGATGACGCAAGAGGTCTTTGGAAAAATTGTGTACAACGTGGTGGTAAATCAATCAGGGAACCGTGGGAAGAACGAGATGAAAATGGTGTAGTTATTATGGCCACTATAGGAACCTATGGTGATACCGTACACACTCTTATTGAAAGAAAAAATTATCATGGTGAATTTTTACCAAATTTTCGCCGCTTATCGTTTAAAGATCCTTTAGAGGAAACTTTGCCTTCCGCTAATTTAGATTATATAGATCATGTGGTCGGCAACCAACCCGATCTTGAAATGGTTCAAATTTGTGAAATGTAAGTTATTTTGTCCCGTCGTGTTTATTCAATTATTAATAATATTGTTGTACCGATTCTTTTTTTAGGTACGAAAAGGTTTTCAATTTTCATCGATTTTGGTCAGTTGATGATAAACAAATTCATACAGAATATTCTTCTTTGCGTTCAATTGTCATGGCTGATTACCATGAAAAGATTAAAATGCCAGTAAATGAACCAGCAATCGGACGAAAAAAATCTCAAATTCAAGAATATGTTGACTATTACGGTAATAAAAAAAATGATCTTATTTTTTGATTCATACAAATTATAAATTTATCTTTATTGTGTAACAGGTGGTGCAGGAGTTCAACATATTGCATTAAGAACCGAGGAGCAAGTATCATTATTAATTTTTGACATAATATTTGTATTTAAATACTGGATAATTTGTATTACGCGAATTGATAAATAATTGTGTATTTTTTTTTTTTCTCAATTTAGTATTATTACGAGTATAACAAATCTTCGTGCTCGTGGATTGGAGTTTATAACAATCCCTGATTCATATTATAATAACCTTCGTGAACGCTTACAAACTTCTTGTACAAAAATTCTTGAGGACATTGAAATTTTACAAAAATTGCATATTTTAGTTGATTATGACGAAGAAGGATATTTACTACAAGTAAATATTTCTCACCCATTTTTAAGGAAAGGAAGAATTTTTTCAATTAACACAATTAATATTCATAAAAATAATAGATATTCACTAAACCGCTTCAAGACCGACCCACTTTATTCATCGAAGTAATTCAACGTCGTAATCATCAAGGATTCGGTGCTGGTAACTTCAAGGTATAGCCAAAGTCGATTTACTTATCAATACGAGTTTTTTTTATAACAATATTCAAATAATTTAAATTATTTTAGTCGTTGTTCGAAGCTATCGAACGTGATCAGGAAGCCCGTGGAAATTTGTAAAATGAATTTTCATTTGCCCAATTTCGCTACGTAGTGTAGATGATATATCGAATTTGGATGTTGCAGTTTCATACAGCAGTATTACAACTTACTATATAAACTTTGTCCCTTTAGAAAGTGGATCTTTAGATTATGCTGTAATAATAATTTCTTTCTTTCTTCTTTTTTTTTGATACCTTTTTATTTTCTTTTTTTTTTTTTTATTATTTGGATAGAATCATTTTTTTAATAAATTTGTTGTATCACTTTACCACAAAGCTTGTTACACGTGTAAACCTTAAGAATAAAAAAATTGATATATGATACAAGAGAACATTTGTATCATAGCCATATAAAAATAAAGCATTTAGGGTTAAATTTGCACTTACATTATGCATACTAACTTGCCTCTGATTTTATTTTACTCCTTATTAATTCATTTTTAGTAACGAACTGTGTTTCAAAATTCCGTATAGTAAAGAGTACTACTATGTGCAGGAGTACACATTATTCATATGTGCGCAACCTATGAAGTCATATGAACACTTATTTATAAGATAAAATAATAGTATGCGCCATTATGAAATATCGTGTCTATCAATTTTCAATCACATGAACGGAAATTTAAAACATTTCCACCATTGGGTTGTGTACGGAATTTTAAATTCATTCAGGGTTTTTACAAAAAAAAAAATTGTGTAACTGAACTCCCTAAATAATAAGATCAATAAAAAAAAAAGGAACTTTTTTCCGGGCGGGAGATATTATACATAGGGGGGTGACTGTGGTACGTAAGTTAGTTGTTGCTTGAATACTCATTTATTTCAATAAATTCTTGGTTTTGGAAGTCACAGTCACACCAATGCTTGTAATACTTGTGAAATGTTGATACATGGAAACCTTGTCTAATTATAACTATAATATATTCTTTCAATAAGATTAAAAGTTCATTGGATTTTACAGCAATAATAACAGCTCAATTTATTGGTATTGATAATAAACCTTAACAAATTTATAAAAATACTTATAAAGGGATGCGGGTTTTGTTAAATTTACATAAGGTCATAAGCAATAATTCAAAATTTACGATCCCGATTTCCACACAATAATTTATACCAAAGGAACGAAAGTGATGTGGAATAAAGGAAATTGAAATTTTATGCAAATATTTTGGAAAAAAAGGCGAACTTAAAAAAAAATTTCAGTTCGAAGTCTAACGAGAGTAACTATTCCGTCTGTAACACTTCGAAGCCTAAAAAAAAAAAAAAAAATACCAAATTTATTTTTCCCTTTGGTAGCACAGGAATCAGATTTAAGTGGTTAAACAAATCAATAGCAGATAGTTTGACTGATTCAGTATTAGTATTTTGTAAAATATTATTTACTTTATTGGTTTAGTGTTGAAAAAACCAGATTACTCGAAACATTGTTAGATACGTCTGAATTAGGTCGTTCGATATGAACACAAATAAATAATTTTTTGTTCATCATCATCTTATTGTTTGATATCAGTTTATTGTATATCAGAAGTGTCGGCTTGATTTAAAATTTGAATTTCCGTTCACATCATAGTTTTTATGCGAATAATCCTGTATGGTTTCTTTATAGTTACTTAATTTTGTGTAAATTTCTTTTAATTGTTCTAATTATCTAAAAGCCACTTTTTTTTTATTGTGAATACTATTTCATGTTTTTTTTGTTTTTTTTTTTTTTTTTTTTTTTTTTTTTTTTTTTTTGAGATTTCTTTGGCAAAATCACAGTGATCACACCAATATAAAATGTTGATACGAAAAGAATATGAATATAAAATTGAAAAACGATGGGCAAAAAACGGTAGGTAACTTGAGATCAGTTTATTATAAAAACGCTATGAACATTCACTCGTTATTAGATCAAATTATTATAAAAACCTACAATCATTTAATAAATCATCACTTTTATAGAAATTTTATAACACTTGAGTCTGGATAATGATGAAGATAAAAGCGGGCTTAAGGAACAACTTAACTTCCTCAAACAAGCCGTAGAAACGAAACTGAAAAATCAATTGATAAAATGTCTTTGGACCCTTCCACTCATTTTTGGCTATTATAATGTTAACGTTAAGAAAACAATTGATGGATCTATTAAAAAAGTTATTGACGTTTTTATTCTCCTCGAATGGCCGAGAAAAGAAACATTAAGGCATTGATGTGATTAAAAATCTTATTTCTACGGGGATTAATTCCTTATTTAATAACAATAATATCGGTAAATCTGAAAACACATATGATTACACTTTATTGCAAAACAATGCTGTCGTTCGCATTAATATCCGCTTTTGGTACTACAAATTCTCCTCTAGACTGAAGATGATAAAAGGAATTCGAATACTTACAATTCTGCTTCAAATTCGAATGAAGATAACGTTGAAGAAGGTCAAAATGAATAACTAAATGCTTTATAAAAATGCGCCTATACCATACGTAATGTATTATGTTAACAAGCTGGTTAATCATAAATATCAATAAAGTTTCTCCCTCATTTTTTATATAACTCGCTGTTAATGTAAAGTCTGAGAATATCCATGGCCTGGTTTTGGTGATATCAGATCAGCAAAAATATTATAAATCAACACTTCCTTTTAAAGCGTACATGGCACTTCTATTCAATATATTGTGATTTTTTCCTGGTATTAACATTAAGATTGTATAAACTCGAACCTAAATTTAAATTTGCACATTAATAGAGAAATACATTAATTTGTACATTCTATTTAGTTAACTTACTGATAGTCGATAATACCCTCCAAAAAATCTATAGAATGTATTGTGTCCAGGTATTATACAGAACGCTTTACGGTAATAAAAACTAGCCATTCTTTTAGAAAACTTATATCCCAATCTTTATTTAAAATAAATATTTGCACATGAAAATTTTTTCTGCATGAAAAAAGACACACGTTAACTATTATTATTATTACATAATTTTAAAATCCTTTACCAGTAATTTTTATATAAAGTAAATCTGGAAATAATTGAATGTTACCATTAATTTTTAAGAAAATAATTATTAAACTTTGAAAAATAGCATTTAAAAATGATAAAGAAATATTTTAAGTTTAATAAAAGTATAAGATTAATTGATAAGAAATTTAATATTCATAATAATTCTAATGCGATTATATAATTTAATCTAATATTTATATCATATCTTTTTCAATATATACTAATAATATTTAAACAAAAAAAAAACTCTTCCCCATTCCGTTCACAACCCTAATAAAATTTAAAACAAAATTTTTTTTTTTTTTATTTAATAACGACGTTATGGAGTTGAGCCAAAATAAATATTTTATGGAAGAAGAATATCTCCCTACAGACAACGACTCTTCTTCTGAAGCTGAAGAGTCCTCTTCTATCGTTTCTTATTCAGTTTATAGAAAGGGTGATGAGCCCCCTCCTCCCCAACCTCTTTGGTCCAAAGTTCAGTCTAAGAAAAAAGGGAAAAAGAAACAGAAGAAAAACAAAAACAAGCAACCTGTATCTTCGCCACGGCCTTCTATCCCTGCGATAGTAACAACGGATGCCCAAATAGCGTCGTGGTGCACACAATATGAACAACATGTTCTTGCTTTGCTCGACGAAAATTTTCAACATATTACAAGTGGCACCGCCCAGGAACAAGGCAAAAGGTTAATAAAGACCTTTGGCGCTGCTGCTGAACCTGTAAGATACAAAGACATATCACGCAAAACAAACATTCCAAACACATTGGTTTCTTTGATAATACATTCAGGCCTAAGGATTTTTGAAGCTTTTCTTTACCAGCCTGAATTTTTTCAAAAAATATCGTCCAACCTTGAGGAAAAAGTGGGCGGTTCAGTTGCAGATGGAATTTCACGTGATATACAGAATCTGGTAAATTCTGGTGACTCACACCTAGTCACACCACTAATAATGCCTGAAATAGGAATATCTCAGCCTGGTACCTCCTCAAAATCGCCGATTATGCCCGAGCAGCGACCGCCTACAGCTGATGAGGAATTGATCGATGTAAACATGGAGATCGCCAATGATGATACACCTGTACCTCCGCATCCTTCTGATAGTAGTAATACTATGCCAAAAGATAAAAAGAAAAAGAAGGTTCTGGAAAAATCGGTGGAAAAAATAATCGTTGATACTAACATTCCTGATGAAAAAGTTAATAACATTAGGGATATCTTCGTTTATGACGTACCCTCAAGTTGGTCCCACGAAAAAATACTTGCTGAACTTAAAGCGTGGGGAGATCCTATTTCGATGACAGTGAAGAAGCAAAGGAAATACCAAACGCTTCGAATCAAAATATGTCTCTCAACTTTCGCACTCGCTTCCTTCGAACAGGGGATATGGCAATACTCCCTTGGTGATATATCTGTACGTTGGTTCCCTGGAAACTGGTCGCTACACCAAAGGAAAAAAAGAGAACAGTTTCGCTTATACCTTAATGATTTACCTCAAGAATCTCGTTATTGGTCAACATGGGAACGCACTGCTCCTTCTCAGGAAATGTTTGGTAATTTACCAATCAAAGCTATTAAACAATTTGAAACAGGTGGAAAGGCCTCGATTGTAGTCTTCTTCGAAAAATATGACGATGTAGAAATCTGTAGGAAGACCAGATTTAATTTCAATCATAACGATGTCGATTACTCTCTCCCATGGTGTTCGGCTCCCCTTACTGCCTTACAAACAAAAAAGTCCAAGGATTCCTCTGGTTCGACTAAGAAGTCCAAAAGTAAAGACTCCTCTATGAAGACCAAGAATTCTAGTTCCTCAAAAACTCACTCGGCTAATTCTAAACCTAACAAGGACAAGATGAAGACTTCGAAAAAGTCAAAAGACAAAAAGAAAAAGAAGTCCGCGGGCAAGAAGACTGACGATAAGATGGATATTGTCAAGCTTTTGTTAACTCTAATTTCTAAATTTTAGTCATATATAGTGTTTTATTTTTTTTTTTTTTGGGTTGGGTTCTATGTTGGATAGGTTGCTACAATTTTCTCCCTTAATAGGAAGTTGGGACTTTGGTCCAACCGGTCAGCCTGTTTCGATAGGTTTGGAGTCTACTTAATTCTAGCTACTTTCTCGGAGTTGGTTTCGATATAGTTAGTCTTTTTTGTACTCTTGACGTCGCCCTAAGGGCATTTACTTAATAAAGTATCTGGTTTCAAAAAATAAAAAAAAATAAAATAAAATAATATTTAAACAAAAAAAACAAATTTTTATTACATAAAATTTTTTTATTAATATTATATTTAAAGTATAAATCTTTTATACTAAATCATAATTAATAATAAAAAAAAATCAAAAATAATGTTAAATAAGTAGTAATACAAATCCAATTTATTTATTCATTTTAGTATTTTTATAAATAAAAAAAAAAGAAAAAAAATATTAATTAAAATAAAAAAAATATATATTTACTATATACTCTTCTTGATTTATAAAACCAATTTTTTGCAGAAGAAATATTTTATTTATACATCATGAAGCATGGATTTTTATTAACAAAACTAGCCAAAAAAGTGGAAAAAACAGCTTCTATACCTTTGATTACTATAACTGATTTTTTTAAAAACTGTTTTCACAACATTATAGTAGACTTTTTCTCAGACCTTGTCAAAAGAAACCCACTGACTTTTAGCTCAATATTATCTACTGATTGTCTGATCTAAAGATATTAGCTGTAATTCAAAAAAGTGCTGTAACACAAAATTTTTATATGCTGTAATTAATTAAGACTATAAAAATCTTATAGCCATAATTTAAAATTTTTTAAAAAATAATTAAGGTTAACATCTTTAGTCTGATCCTTCTGCTTTAGTTACATTCTTAGATACATATAAGAATTAAGCTATCCCTAGAAATAAATTGTCAGAACTTATTCATCCAAACAACTACCTTCCTATTATTGCTCAATTTTTTACAATTATTATTTATCTCTTTCTCTTGAATAATAAACATAGAAGAATTATTTTTCTGGATTTTAAAATTTGCTAAGAGTTGGAATAAAGCAATAAATAAAATCCTGATATAAAAAATCTAGAGAATCCTGTGTATCAATCAAACACATCAATAAATTTTGATGAGATTGATGAAGATTTATAAGAATTATTAAATAATAATCTAAGCGCTATATCCTTATGCTAACTAACATCTATACTTATCATGCTCTTGACCAAATCTCAAAAAAGAAATGCTAAAAAGAAGGCCTATAAGGAGAAGAAGAAAATATTATAATTACAAATTCCTTCTGAATTAGATGAACGCATAAATTTCCTGAGTATATACCCTCTCAATCTTCTGGTTCAAGAACAGTTACTTTCAATTAAAGTTTACTTTCTCTTCCTTCTACCCCATTTAAATAATTGAAACGTGATTTTAAATCACCTTCAATGTATAATGACAATAGAAAAAACTAAAGCAAAAAGAGATAGATAATCAATTGAAGAATAAAAATATCATCATTACCAAATATTATTCTAAAATAAAGAACAAGTACAATTATTGAATTTTGTAATGTATAGTATTTTGGCGAAATGGGATAACTATACTCTGTTGAACCATTTGGTATGATGGAGTAAAGTCATTTTAATTAGTACTAGAATATACAAGAAGTATTTATCTGTAAGGATAAATCTAATTCCTGATCATAAGTGCTTAAAATATTATAATGAAGAAGACTGGACTATCAACTTGGAAGGAATCCCTATTTGATAGTTTTCTGCTTTTTAGAGTCTCTCAAAAAGAAAATAATACAAGAAATTTCAAGTTATCATATACAATCTTCCAGATAATATGACAGATGTCTCCTTATTTCCAAATGGATACCTTCACCAATTTTTATTGGACAGCAATATAAAATCTTTTAAAATAGTAAAAGAAGTTGATGGATGATAGGTTATTTTAATACTTGAGATTATGTTTCCATCTGCATTAATAATCCTCAGCTTTGAAATAACAAATGAATCTTTTGGTACTGTTATTTTACCCCAAACTTTAAGAAGCTTTGTAAATCTACTTAAATTAACAAGACAAACAAATCCATTTCAAAGGATATATCAGTGATATACCTGGGTCTAATTTTTCTTTTTTAGGTTCTAATACTAACAACTGCAAAAATAATTAAAAAAGACTTTTTAATCTGATTATTCTACTAAGAAGATCAATCAATCATAAATTCTAAAATATATAGTTAAATTTAATTTGAAAATTTTTCTATTATATAATAAATGAATTAATTCTAATTCAAGTTGATTCTAAATTTATATTAATATAGTCAGACTACTTTACAGTCATACTCTATATAGTCATACCTCTATATAAGAACACAATTTTGTAAAATGAACTTTAACTTAGTTAATTTACCTTTTTATACTCATAAAATAATTATAATCACTATCATCACATAATCTTATTATTTTTATTAGTAATTAGTTCTCTCTATAATCACTAATTTCTGATTGGTCACTGATTAATGAAATCTGATTGGTTGTAAAATTAATCTTCTCATTTGACTATCATTTGCTTCTTTATTCATCTATGTCATTTCTAAATTTAATTTATCAACACTTGAATAAATACTATTATCTTCAAATTAACATAAAAATAAATTCATACAAAATCTCTTTTTTCTATATTAACATTTCCTTAAGCTTTTTTCTTTATTATGCCACTCAATCAATAGCACTGTTCAGCTATTAGTGATGATCTTAAATATCAAATATGTGAATGGTCAGAAGCTAATAAAAACAAAAAATATCATAAATTTGCTCAGTATTTTAACAAAAAAAACCTTAATATGAAGATTGATCAAAGTACTGTATTTAAAATTTTGAAAAAAAGACAAGTAAAAAGTCATGATTAGTGCTAAAGTTTTAAATAAAATATTTAGGTAAGCAGTTTTTTTTTAATAATATTTTGAAACTTTATTAATGAATTTTCTAAAAAATTTAAACATAGAGAAGCAAAATTTCCTTCATTAGATCATGCTATGAGTTTATAGGTAGAAAATGCAATAATGGAAAACATTGCTAGGACTCCAAACATCACTTATTTAGGTCAGATATAATGTATAGTAAAATTTTCAATTTAGGATATCTTGGTCAATATTAATGCTATCAAATAAAATTTATATCATTAGATTTATCTCATTAAAATGAATCAAATAATATAAATTTCATTAAGTAAATTTTTTAAATACAGGGGTATGTAGGATAAGAAATTTTTAAAAATACCCCTGAAATAAGCAACTTTTTAAAAATTTTATATGATCAATAAGCAAACTCAACCCCTGACCTATTTATATATAGTTTGAGTCCTGCATTGCTTAACTGATTTACTAATTAAAGAAAAAGCAAGAGTTTTCATATAGACATTTAATATACAGGAAAGTGAATTGGTATTTTTGAATGGATAGCTTAAGAAATTTAAAAAACACAACAATATTCAAAGATATCATACATACAATAAAGTAGAACACTGGTCAAAATCAATGCTATCAGGTACATATCCAGTACATATCAGATACCTGATATGTACCCGATATGTGTGAAATATGTATATGCTATTTAATAATACTACACATACCGTAAAATCTCGAATTTAAGCACCTACCAAATTTAAGCACCTCCATCACTTTCGCTGCAATGTTCGTATAAACTAAAATTAAACACTCCTGAATTTAAGTACCTCTTATACCAAAAATAAAATGTAAGCGTCAGATTAAATAAATTTTTTTTTTAAAAAAAAAAATAAAAAAAAATTTTTTAGAGTTTATAAAACGAACGGGTAAAATACTAAAATTAATTTAAAAGGAAAGAGTATGAGTTAAGAAATATTTCAGCATTTCTTTTCTTTTTGTGAATATATTGGACTTCTTAGATAGCCTGTTAAAGGTAAGTAATGGCGAACAAGTATATTTTAAAAAAAATCTAAGTATTTTTAACTTTTTTTTTTTCTTTTATTTTTAGATGTGACATTAAAACTTAAAATTATGCAGAAAATTTTGGCCATTAACCTTACTAAGAATACATGAAAAAGAACTTTATATAGGAAATTTTTTATTTGAATTATTTAAATCAAATTACTATTTAATTGCTAACAATTTCAACATCATCATTAAACTCTTCTAAATTTTCTTTTTCATATTCTGCAATCAATTTATCGATTTCTTCATAGACCATATCATCCTCTGATCCATCCAACAAATTTGAGATAGAACACTTTTTAAATGAATTGAAAATTATTTGATCTGAAACAGCATCCCAAGATCTTTTGATCCATCCGCATATATCGCTAATTCTTGCTCTTTTTAAGTTACCTGCCACGATTACACTTGAACCACCCCTACTCATCCATTCATGCCATTCTTTTTGTAAATTATTTTTAAAAGGTTTGTTTATTGATACATCCAATGGTTGATATACACTAGTTAATCCCGCAGAAATAACAGCTAAATGAAAATTATGTTGCTTAAATTTAATTTTAACACTTTCCTCCAAATGACCACGAAAAAAATCATAAACTATCATAACAGATTCTTTTGATAAATTTTCTGATATCTGAATCTTAAACAAAAAATCTATATAATTTTTCATTAAATCTGAGGTCATCCATCCATTATCTTGGAACCAGCAAATAACACCTTTTGGAATAACTTCACCTCGAGGAAGTTGTTTACCCTTGAAAATACAAATTGGTGGATATTTCATGCCATCTAATAAGTAATTATAATAAATTTATTAGATTTGAATAAATATATATAAAAAAATAAAATTTAATACCTGCTGAACAAGTTAAAACTACGGTAAAATGATTTTTATCATTCCCAGTAGTACAAATATGTACTGTTTTATCACCTTTATTATTAACCGTCATGTTTCCTGCCATATCAAACCACACAGGGATTTCATCCATATTGAAAATGTTATTCAAATCAAAATTATATTGTGTTCTCAGCCTTATAACAAACTGTCAAAATTCATCCAATTTTTGTTCTATATCTTCAGGCAGTTTTTATGAAATTTTGGTTTTTCTTCTTAATGACAAACCAAATCGTTTCATAAAAGAATTAATCCAAGATAGATTCCCTTGAAATTTATACTCTCCTGCTGGATATAATGCTTGAATCACAGGTTCTTTGAGAATTTTACACATTTGTAATCTCATTGAAATATAATTAACAGCAAACCCTTTTTTTCTTTGTTCAATTATCCAGTTATACAAAAACTTTTCTGCTTCAGGATAAAAAACTTTTCTTCCTGGAGTTCCAGCACGTTTCTTTTTTTTGTTTTTCTCTTCCTAACTACTACTTTGTTTTATCCATCTTCCTACCATTGGAGTATCTAAATTAAAATGCTTTGTCATGGCATTTCTTTCATTTTCTTGAGTGTACTTAACTACTACTAGTTTTTCTTCAAGTGAATATAATGTACGCTGTCTTACACCTACTTTTTTTTGTGTTATTTTCAATAAAAAATATTTTAAATCTCTATTAATATAAACACATAAAAAAATTTTTTTTTTAGGAGATAGAAGCGTGTAATGCTGATCAAAGATCTATAATAAATCAAAATTAAACACCCCTACCAATTTTTACAATCACGTGATTATAAAAAAGGAGTGCTTAAATTTGAGATTTTACGGTATCGGGTACCTAATATGTACCTGTTAGATACAGAAAATTGGTGACATATAACATACATATTGGGTACATATCTCATACATATTGGGTAGTTAAATATCAGTTACATATCATAGATTTATTAGGTACCCGATATATTTTAAAAAAATATCAGACAGATATTATACACTTATCAGATAGTGCTAATAAGTATCCTATATATACCCGATATATATCCTATTTGTATTTGAAATATAAGCATAATTTCATAATTTTCACACATATCAGATAGCCGAAAAGTATAGCATTTATGGGACATTAATAGTAGTAGATTTATAATTTAAATATAATTGTAATTTAAAAGTAATTTAATTCATTTAATTGTAATTACTGAAAGTTTTATTTATATTTTTAATTGATAATAAAAAAAAATATTATACAAAAAATATTATAAAAAAAATTCACTACTCTTTACACAAATTTACAATTAATATTCACTTGTTTGCTTATTTTCATTTCATTATATTTATTTAATTTGAAAGAAAGTAAAATGTTAGTAATAAAAGTGTTAGTATGAATATTAGTAGAAGTGTTAGCAAAAGAAAAGAAACGTTAATAAAAAAATTTTTACATTAGAAAGTGTTAGTATTAATGTTAGTATGAAAGTTAGTAGAAGTAGAAAAGGAACATCAATAAAAAAAAATATAAAGTATAAGTATTAATGTTAGTGTTAATGTTAGTAGAAGTGTTAGTAAAAGTAAAGAATAAAAAATGTTTAACAGTAAAATATTGTTAGTAGGAACACATTAGTAGGAGGAAAAAAATATTAGTAAGAGTGTTAACAGGATGGAAAAAGAAATTTCAACAAAAAATGTACCTTTGTATTTATTTTTTAAAAAAACCAATAAAGTAAAAAACTTGATAGTAGAACATTGTTAATAGGATGTTAGTGAGAAGAAATATATTGAAAAAATATATTAATAAGAGTGTTAAAAATAACATAATAATGGGAAAAGAAATTTCAACAAAAAATATACCTTTATCTTTATTTTTTTAAACAAAAACAATAAAGTAAAAATTTGAGAGAGAGAGAAAAAAGTTTTGAAAAAAAAAATGATAAATAAATAATTAAATCATGATCGTGCAATCACATGATCAACAAAATTATCATTTTTTATTGATTATTTGGGTAATATTATAAATAACATAATAATGGGAAAAGAAATTTTAACAAAAAATATACCTTTATCTTTATTTTTTAGACAAAAACAATAAAGTAAAAATTTGAGAGAGAGAAAAAAAAGTTTTTGAAAAAAAAAAAAAATACGATAAATAAATAATTAAATCATAATCGTGCAATTACATGATTAACAAATTTATCAATTTTTATTGGTTATTTGGGTAATATTATATTCAGCCACATCAGCCACAAAATCGGTCACCTATCAAATGCATAAGTCAATATTAGCGAAGAAGTACAAACTTGATTATTCACTATTCGTGCTCAACTTGAGTTGATAAAATTATTAAAAAATCACTGATTTTATTAAATTTATCAGAATTTTTATACCTAATTAAATATGATTAACACAAAATTTACTACTGATTTCATTATAACATTACCAACTTTTTTGTTAATCTTGGATATTTTATTTTGAATTTAAATTGTTCGCTTTGAACTCGAGTTGAACTCAAGTTTAATTTAAGTTTATCGCCGTTTTCAGAAATATGTGTAATTCAAGTCACATGATGATCACTTGAAATTTAGTAAAAAATTTTTCTCGAATACAAAATTTTTATACTTTGCTAAGACAAACCGCGATTTTCTTTTTTCATATGAATATATTGCTTTATATAATACCTTAACATAAGTTTTATAACATATGAAAAGTTTTTTTGTCGCGAAACTTGCTAATATTTATAAGAATTTTTGCGAATTTTTAGCATTGAAAGTTTACGAGTATATTACAAGACAGTAAGTCGCTATAATAATACGCGATTTTTTTTCTTTCTATACAATATATTGCTTTATACAAGACTCTAATATAAGTTTTATAATATATAGTTAGTTATTTTATTGCGAAACTCATATATTTTGTTGAAATTCTTACAATTAGGGTATATTACATTGAAAATTTAAAGCTATTGCAGATTATTTTAGGGGGTTTATCGTATTTGATTTTATTTATTTATTATTCTTATTACTTTATTAAAATACTTAGCATTATTTCAAAAAAAAATGGTAAAAACTTTAAGTAATGATATAAGATGGCGTATCATTTATCATCAACTTGATGGATTTTCTGCAAAAGAGACTGCAAGTAGACTTTATATTGGTGTCTCTACTGTATATAAAATTAGAAGAATTTATGATCATTGGGGCTGTGTAACTCATCCATTTAAAGGTCGTCAAGGAAGAAAAAAAACTTTGAGTCTTGCTGACTTAAATGTATTAATTTAATTTTTATTTAATTATTATTGTAAATTTATTTATTGATTTAACTTTATTATTACAGATTCTAGATTCACTTGTAAAAGATAAAAAAGATTGGTATCTTGATGAAATGGTTGATGAAATGGAAAGGTTAACCGGCAAGCTCATATCTATACCTACTTTATGGAGAGCGCTCAAACATCTTGGAATGACGAGAAAAAAGGTTCTAAAAGATTTTAATCTATTCTTATTAAATTGTTTTAAATAAATAAATAATCAAATATTTTATTTTCCAGTTGCAAAAAGCTGCAAAAGAGAGGAGTGAGCTCTTACGCAGTGTTTTTATGTATAAAATAGGAAGTGAATTCAAGCCAGAACAACTTGTTTTTATTGATGAAACGTCAAAAGATGAAAGAAGTTTATCCAGGGCTTATGGATATAGTATAAAAAATGTAAGGGTTGAAAAAAGTATTGTTTTTGTGAGAGGTAAACGGTATACTATTTTACCGGCATTGACATTAGATGGATTCATAGCCGCCGATATCATAGAAGGAAGTTGTAATAAAGAAAGATTTCAGACATTTATTCTTACACAAGTGGTATGTTATTTATATATTTATTTTATTTATTCAAGATAATATATATTTATATTTAATTTTTTAGTTGCCTCAAATGAACGAATATCCAAATAAAAATAGCGTAATCGTGATGGATAATGCAAAAATCCATCATGATGAAAAATTAGTAGAATCAATTGAACAAATGGGATGTAAAGTACTTTATTTGCCACCGTACTCTCCAGATTATAATCCCATTGAAACAGCTTTTTCTGGAATTAAATCATGGCTAAAAAGAAATAGAATATTTGTAGAAAGTTGCACTGATCCCAAATATCCACTTTTTTTAGCATTGTCTTACGTAACACCTAGTATGGCAAAAGGTTATTTTAGCGAATCAATTTATTCATATTAAATAATTTGATTTAATTACAGATTAATAAACTGCTAAAAAACTTTATTAATTGACCAAAAAAAATACAAAAAATGCTATTGTATAAGTTTTTTTGCTTCTTTAATCAAATTTAATCTACGTCCCATTATTTCTATACCAAACTCATTTAATAAAATTTCAGGACTCATTTCTGCAATTTGTGATACAGTAATCTCCTCCTCTTCAAACTTTTGTAAAAAGTTTGTATATTTGCCTTCACCATATTGTTTATCAAGTTGTTCTAAAAATTCCTTCATAGACAATTCAGAAAATTCTGTATTATTATTATTATTTAAAGTATCAGACTGTAAAGTTAAAGTATTTGACGAATTTAACGATAATAAATGTTGTGATGATTGATGTAATAGTGGGTATGATGGCGGATGTTGTGGTGGGTAAGATGGCGGATGTTGTGATGGATGTTGTAATAGATGTTGTGGTGGATGTTGTGATGGATGTGGTGGTGGATATGGTGGCCATCCATAATAATAAGGATAAACATTCGGTGGAATATTATAATGTGAATAAGAGTTTGTAGAATCATTATTTACTAATGTTGATGATGATGAATGATTTGATGATGAAATCTTTAAAGAATTTCCCATTCCAAAATTAGGATGTGGTGGCGGAGTTTCATAATCACAGTGATTCTTATGCTGTAAATAAAATTACTCATTAGATAATAATAAAAAAAAACAAAAAAAATTTAAAACTATTATTACAATTTCATCTGTCCACATGGATAAATGTAATGTAGTAAGTGGTAAATGTCTATTGTCTTTGACATAACAATATCCCGTTTTATGGATATCACATCCATGCTTTTCTTTAAGTTTCTTATGAATTTCTCCTTTTATAAGGTCAATTTCGTTCAAATTTGCTTCTTTAGGAATGGAAATTTTCTTTTTTTGTTTTGAAGGTGGCGTAATTTCATTTTCTTCGTCTATAGATTCTTCATCATCATCTAATGTTAAATTTTTCTAATAAAAAAATATAAATAAATTAATATTATTAAATAAGTAAATATATTTTTTAAGAAATATAAATACTTTTTTTCTTTTTGCCGTTTCTTTCTTTTGAATAGATGCAGTAATCAACAAAACCTTATTAGAGTTAGTTAATCTAGAATATTCTTTTATAAATTCTTCAAAATCTTTCTCTTCTTCTAAAATAGTACCAGCTCCTATACCTTTCTCTGATTTATATGATAATTCATAATCAGTACGAACTAATAAACCAACTGCTTCACAAACTCTTTGTGATATCAATTCTTCAAATTTGTAGTAATCAACTGGCTTTTTTTCTAAAGTAATTGCCTTTGCTGGCTTGGTTAAATCAGGCGTTTTAATTACAAGTTTAAAGCGAAAAAACGAATCTGCATTAGGTATAACATCATCTATAGAAAACTTATCAGATTGTTTTGTAATTATTTCACTTTTTCCATTTGTTGAAATCTGATTATTTTCTTGCGCAGGATCTTTATTTTTCTCATTTTTTTTATTATAAGTATTTTGATCTCTAGTTAGTTGACTATTACATTTGGAACATAAAGTAAAATTAAATTTTTTTGAAAAATTAGAATTATATCCGTATAATTGACTACTAGAATGTAATAAAGCAGCTAATATATAATGACATCTATGAGGATTATATACACCATTTCTAACACTCCCAACTTGAGCCGTTTCTTTTTTTTTACTATTCGTTGGTTTAATAGTTTTATTACAACTACAATATTCAATTACTAGATTAACGTTACAGTAAAGACATTTTTGACATGAATAACAAGTTCCTATTTGATATTCTCTATTTTTAACGTTTAAAGTTTCTGTTTTTTCATATTGTTCATAGTCTTTACAGTTACTCATTATAATATTTTTTGTGCGCGAAGCCGCGAAAAGTTAAATTTTTCGCGTTTGATAGTGATAATTGATAATCTAATAGCTGGCACGTGAAAATCTGGATAAATTTTATTGGATAATTTTAATTGTCACACAAAATTTCGAGTTTCGAATTTTTCACGTGGACTACTGATACAAAATAATAAATACACATATTTCTGAAAACGGCGATAACTCGTTTGCTCAAGGTCTTTGTGTAATGTATTGTAGATCTGTAATTGTTTTATTTGTAGTCTATAATTGGCAAAAGCTTATTATAAAACAAAATAAAAACCACTATTTATTTACATATCTGTATTATTAGATTTTACCTTTTTTAGATTTGATATATAATTAAAAAGAAGACTTTTATCTTGATTTTTTAGAATCACGGTCATAACAATTGAGTTTAGGTCAAGTTTAACTTGTTCATTGTGATTGATTGTATTGTAAATCCGTATTTGTATTATAATTAATATAAAGAAGACAGATCATATCAATCATGACATATTTGAGAAATTAGAACAATTTACGTAAATGTTCTTGAAGGGTAATTAATATAATAATACTAGGTGATAAAAAATTGTTTATAAAAAGAAGTTTCATCTTTTTTTTTCTTACAATAAATTTGTTGTCGTTATTTTTATTATATATTTTTTTTCTTAAAATTTATTGCTGTTATTTTTTATTATTATATATTCTTTTTTCTTAAAATGCCCGCAAATTGGACTGATGCAATAACTGAATATTTAATAAGATATAGGAGGTAAAAAAATAAATGAAAACTAATAAATAACTTTGATCATTTTCTAGTTTTTTTTTCTCTTACATTTTCTGATCTAAAAATTAAATAAATAATGTAAAGGAGAAGGAATGACTATTACTATGACATGCCTAGGAAGGATTGCTCCAAATTCTGAAAGAGCCTAACTCAAAGAATTCAGAGATAATTCTGCGTGAAGTTTACTGGCCAACAGGTAGAAAGAAAGTAGAGAGCCTTGATTAGGAATTTTAATGTTAGTAAAATAATAATAAATCATAAAAAAAAATAAAAAAAAATAAAAAATTAATACTATTAACATTTTTAGGATTTCTGTGAATGGAGGAATGGTGCACAAAATGAAAGGTAGTCCCAGAAAGGAGAAAGATATTATAGGCAGTTTCGCACAAGGTTTTGGGACAGACCTGGTAATTATTAAGAATTTTTTTAATTTATATTTAAGTTATTTAAGTTCTAAATTTATATATACTGTATTTCTTAAAGAATCACCACAGTTATAGGCAGCGTAAAAACATTGCGCATCGGTGGTCTCAGAATCTGTAAATTATATTTTTTTATTTTTTATATATTTTTATTTTTTTTTTATTTTGTATTTTTTATATTTTATTTTTTATTTATTATTTTTGATTATTATTATTTTTTATTTTTCATTATCTTTTATTATTATTATTTTTTATTAAATATATATATATTTTATATTCATCTAATTATTATTTTAATATTTTTACTATTTTATAATTTGATTTAATAAATTTATCATAAAATCCAAAACCATTGCCAGACGAGTTTCTTCATTACAAAATGCCTTGATGTAATTTGGCCTATATTCAACTGAAATTAAAAAATTTGACCTCAATTATAAGTAATTAAAGCTTATTATAATAAATTGCTTTTATTCAATAAACATTCATTTTTTTTTATTAAAGTATTAATTAAATAAACAATCTGTCATTATATATTATATAAAATATTGTAATGATGAAATTCTCCAATAAATTTTTAAAAAATGTACATTTAGGCGTGCCAGATTTAATACTGCTGATTCTTCCAAAATGTTACTAAAATCTTTCTATAGATCAAATTGAGAGAACTAATCTATCAATTTACAATATAAAATCTTGAAATAATCTTTCACATTTTCAAAATACGTGATCAAACTCATTTTTGCTAAACTGCCAAAACCTTTTGGCATTTATATGCAATAGTTTTGGCATTTTAATTTAATTTGATGATCATTGATTATCATGATCAATCTATTTTTACAGTTTTCTAAACCGTAATTTTTTTTTTATTTTTTTTTTAAGTTGCCAGACTCCCAAACTTGGAAAATGTAAGTTGAAAAGGATGGTGATTTTTTTTAATATTAAAGAAATATTACTAATGTTTCTTTATTTTTTTTAGGTTGCTGGCCTTCTTAGATAAACTGGATTTGAAAATATAAGTTAAAAAAGGTAGGAGATTTTTTTTAATATTAAAGAAATGTTACTAACATTTCTTTCTTTATTTTTTTTAGGTTGCTGGCCTTTTTGGATGAACCAGACTTGGGAATGTAAGTTAGAAAGAGTAGAAGTTTTTTTTTTTTAATATTAAAGAAATGTTACTAACATTTCTTTCTTTATTTTTTTAGGTTGCTGACCTTCTTGAATGAACCAGACTTGGGAATGTAAGTTAAAAAGGATGGGGGATTTTTTTTAATATTAAAGAAACATTACTAATGTTTCTTTCTTTATTTTTTTCAGATTGCCAGACTCCAGACTTGAAATGTAAGGAAGGAGGAAAGAATATTTTTTAAATATTAAAGAAACAGTTTTAACGTTTCTATTATTTATTTTAGGTTGCAGTTTCCCTTGTTCCTCTTGATCCTAACATGATCACAATTAAGAAAAGTTTGAGCAAACTTTTCTTAAACTTGTATTATAAATGACTGTAACTTTTTTATTAATTTATTGTAATAAAATACATAATAAAATAAAAATATTAACAATAATAATTATACTTTTAAACACTTTACAAAAAATTTATAAACTTGATAATACATTCAACAAATAAAACAATAAAAATTTTTTAACTATATTAAACAAATTAAAAATTTCTAAAAAGAAAAATTTATAAAGAAAATAACTTCTAAAAAATTTCTTAATATGTTATACAATATGAAATCTAACGTATTAAAATTTGTATCACATATCAGGTACCCGATATGTGTAAGATAGAACTGTACCTGATATATATTAAATAATATATTGGTGATTAATAGTTTAGATATCGGGGTCTTGATAATTAGGCATATTTTGAAGTGTAATAAATTGGATACCTGATATGTAAGAATATCTGATATTTATCTGATTAGCCACTGATATAAATCCCCGATATTTATCTGATAGAATTGATTTTGACCAGTAGAAAGTATCCTATTGGAATCTCTTACAGAAGAACAAATGAAATTGTGTAAACTTTTAGACCAGTTTACCCTTAATTAAATCTATAATATTAACAAAACATATCTTTTTTACCAAATACTACTAAATTAAACACTTTTAACAAAAACTATTTTTGATTAAAAGAAAGATAAACTAGAATAACAGTTTTTCTTAGTGCTAACATGATAAGAACTGATAAACTTGCACTATGGGTAATCAGTAATGCAAAACATCTAAGATCTTTTTTACAAATCAATTTAGAATGACTTTCTGTTTATTATCATGCAAACCCTAAAATATAGATAAATTCGACAATTTTTAAAGAAGTACTTTGATATATGAATTGTAACTTTAGAACGCAAAATAAAAAAATTCTGCTCTTAATTAATAATGTGCCATTTTAGATCAATCTTCAATAAGGTAAAAGGATTGTTGTAATTTAATTTAATTATGAAAAACTTATGTATTATTATTAAAAAATATTTTTTTTTTAATTTACTATATAAGCTAATCCTAATTCTGATTCTAATAATATTAATGATGATGGTAATACTAGCATTAGTTCTAAATCTCAATATCAATTAATATCAACAAGTAATAGATCACAAATAGTTAATAAGATTTTTAATGACCAGTGCTTTAAATTAAGATGTTAAATCATTTTGTTTTTGAAATTTCACTAACTTTATAGGTCATTGTGATAATAATGCTAATGGTAAAGAAGTTACTCAATTTAATCTAACTTATATTGAAATAGCTTTTTTACTTCTTAATACTACAAGTTACTTACAATCACTTGATGCAGAAGTTATCAAGAGTTTTAAAGTTCATTATAAATAAAACTATTGGTAACATATTTTAAAACTTTTTGAAAAAGAAAAGGATATAAATAAGAAAAAGGTAAATATTAAAGAAACTGTTGATTATCTGACAGATGCATGAAAAAATATAAGCGGTAATACGATCTTTAATTATTACGTTAAAACTGGGATATTGTTTTCTACAACTGACAATGATATAGCTGATGCAATGCAAGTTCAGCAAGCTATATAAATGAAGATATTGCAGATATAAGACTCCAATCAGTTTGATTTAGTTCAATTTTTGCAAAATCTAATACTAAACTGAATTGATCAGTATTGGTATTAATAATTAATAAAACTGATTGGTAATTACTAAAAACTAAATTGATTTACCAAATATTTTTAGTAAAAAAATGTTTTGTAACATTTAGTAAAAAAAAGTTGTGCAACAATTTTTTCTTATCAAATCATCCATAAAAAAATATTTTGTAATATTTTTATTAAAGTGACAAAAAAATGTTGTGAGACTAAAGCTCTAAACAGGTCATCAGATCCGATCAGGTTACATTGTTAACCTGAACTAAATAATTTTTTTAGTCAGATTGAGTTAGATAACTTGTTCTGATCTGACCTGACTTGTTTAACCTAAAAGTATTCAGGTCACTTTAGGTAACCAAGTAAATCTGATTACCTGAAGTTTTATTACAAATATTTTAAATAAAAAAACATTTTGCAATATTTTTTCATAAAACTAATTAAAAAAACATTGCAAAATGTTTCTTTATTAATAAATATACACTGAAAAAATATTGCAAAACATTTTTTTATTAGTAAAAATATACTGAAAAATATTTCGCAACATTTTTTTATAAAGCTAATTAAAAAAAATGTTGCAAAACGTTTTTTATTAATAAATATACACTGAAAAAATGTTTTGCAATGTTTTTTCATAAAACTACATCAGGAAATTTTATAGGGCGAAAAATTGCGTAAGTTTACGATTTTGTAAGTTTACGAAAGTTTATGGCATAATATTTCGAAACATTTCGAAATATTACATAAGTTTACAATTTTGTAAGATTTATGTGATATTACGGTCAAAATATTACGCAAGTTTTCAATATCGTAAGATTTACGCAATATTACGGTCAAAATATTACGCAAGTTTTCAATATCGTAAGATTTATGCAATATTACGGTCAAAATATTTCGAAAATTTACGAGACTGTAAACCTGCGTAATATTACGGTTGAAATATTTCGAAAATTTACGAAACTGTAAACCTGCGTAATATTACGGTCAAAATATTCTGCAAATTTACAAAACTGTAAACCTGCGTAATATTACGGTTGAAATATTTCGAAAATTTACGAGACTGTAAACCTGCGTAATATTACGGTTAAAATATTTCGAAAATTTACGAGATTGTAAACCTGCGTAATATTACGGTTAAAATATTTCGAAAATTTACGAGACTGTAAACCTGCGTAATATTACGGTTAAAATATTTCGAAAATTTAATATTACTATTCGATCGTTAAAGCTGCGTATGCAGTAGAACGTATACAAGGGGCATGTGATACTATTGAATAATCAAAAATAATATAAACACCTTTTCTTTTATATAAACACCTTTTTTTTTAAGTTTGGGAAAACAAATTTATTTTTATTTACGAATTTTTTATCATTTACAATTTTTATGTTAAAATTAAAGTAAATTCTAATTTTTATTATAACTTAATAAAAAAACATATGGGCTGATTTGTTCACTCTGCATTAAAAAGAGTTATTAAATTGATTTTCACAGTTTTCGTTACTCAAAATTGTTTTGTAATACCAAAAAATCATCTGATTGATGATCACTTGATTAAATAATAAGTTGAACAAAAATTTACATTTGCAAAACTTAAATTATTAAATGTAAAAGAGACGTGAAAAAACCCATTTCACTAATAAAAAACCCATTTCTCATATATATGGAATTTTTAACATATATTATTAAAAAGTAAGTATATTTTAATAAAATATAAAGTAAAATAAAAATTTATATAGTCTTAGTAGCTATAAATATTTATGAAAGTGTAATAAAAACATCATATAAAAGATGGTATTATAATAGATATTTTTAAACAATAAAATAATTATTTTATGTCGGAGTTTGTATTACTATCTTTAAACGCAAATATATCAAGATTCACTGATCCGTTTTCTATAATTTTAGGCTTGTTGGAAAGCCCTTGTTCTGGACTTTATAGACGAAAAAAGAGCTTGCCGATTGGATCATTAGATCCGGAGATATTTACGTTTAAAGTTGAGGTACGAATTTTTTAACATGTTTAAATGCAAATATCTTGGGATTTACTGATCCGGTTTTTAAAAATTTAGGCTCTTTGGAAAACCCTTGATCTGGACTATATGAGCGAAAAAAGAGCTTGCCGATTGGATCATTGGATCTGGAGATATTTACGTTTAAAGTTGAGATACGAATTTTTAACATATATAGTAAATGCTAAGATTTATATTAATTTAAAAGAAATATTTACCAAATTATAGTATAATAATATTAAATAAAATTTTTTAATACTCACCCTCAATTTACTGTATATTGTATAGTATTTTGTATAATAAAAATGTAACAAAATCAATATTTTAATTAAAGGTGGTCAAATCAGCCCATATGATACACATTTGATACTTGTTCGCTACTATTTTATAAAATAGTACCCAGGCTGTACGGCGTGGACGTCAGTATCAGTCACAGCCCAAAAAAAACGTGAGTCTCCAGCCGATATTTGGTACGGACTGGGCCTAGCTACTCACTTAATAAATAAAAAAATAAAAATAATTATCTTCTACGATACGTAGGTAAGTTTCTCCTTCTCCTACGATCATCACGCGTGACTAAAATTGATCAAATTTATCAAATTTAAAACATGAACGTAAATATTAATTATAAATTTTATTATAGTATAATCACCCGGCCTCTCCCAAAATCTCGTTCTAAATTCGCGATAATATCTTTGGCCAGTACGCGTCCACAGCCGCCGCCCAGGGTTACCATTACGATAAAGGACATAGTTCTAAATATCAAAATCAGTTTGAATATTCGATAAATACATTTAATTTATATGAATGTAATTTTATTTATTTACTTACATGGTAATCCCTGACGAGGTTCCTCCACTTTTGGCTGCACTGTTGCCTAGAAACTCTCGTCCGAAATATTCTATTTATTCTGATTCAATTAAATGGATTGGTTAATTTGAATTTAAATTCTTTCTTAAAGAAATTATAGATATTAGTCATATGAACCTATTGGCAACAGAGTCCCAAAAATCATAGCGGCTTCTACCATTAATATTGTGGTAGGCGCGATTTCTGTCTTGGCGTATGTCAACAAGTTCATCCATCATAGCCCAGTTCCAATGGACGTTATAGTGGGAATGACGTGAACGTGTGTGGTGAGGCATTATTAGTTTAGATTTGATTTTTATAATTTGATTTTGGGATGAGTAAAAATTTGAAAGAAAGTCGTAAAATGTCACTTTAAATAAAATTTGAACAATACCTCTTTGGTTTGATTTTATTTCTCGTTTCAATTAAAATTTAATTTATTACACTTTTCATCATTAAACATATTAATTAAATCTCATGCGGATATGGATTATCTAAATATAAATATCATGATTAAATCAAAAAATAAAAAAAAATCTTAGTTTGATTTCAGTTTCATTTCAATTAAAAATAATTGAAAATTATGTACATGTTTAATTGTTTTAAATATAAATATCAATATATCATATTTAAAAATAAAACAATTTATTATTAGCACATTCTATTGAATTTTAAATATTTCGCATACATTTCTTAAAAAAATTAATTTTTTTTAATCAATTTAATTAAAAATAATTATATTCTGATTAAATATTTTGCGTACATTTCTTAAAAAAATCATAAAAAAAATCTTGTACATCATACATGCAATTACTAAATATCATCCCCTTGTGATAAATAAAAAATTACGCAACACAAATTCAACACAAATTCAACACAAATTTAACAAATTTAACGAAATTTGGCCAAAATTAATAATTTTTTACCAGAATTATCAACACAAATTGAACACAAATTGAACACAAGTTTCAGTCACGATTTATTTATGTCACGCCCGCGTTGTTGATAATTATAATCTGCATGATATGATTGTGCATACAGTATCGTATTTTCTGGCCAATCAAAATTAGGCTGATCCTTGCATGTGATTTAATCTGCACGCGTTTTTTGTCCTATTTATTTTTTGTCTCTTTATTTCTTTATTTTTTTGTTCAATATTTTTCTATTCTTTTTATTATTTCTTTATCCTTTTGTTCAATATTTTTTAATTATATACAGAATATTTACATATATTTCATAATTTATTGCTTTGCAGGTATAGAAATATTTGTTTATTAATAATAATTATTTCATTATTTTTTACTTCTTTTTACTTTGTATTGTAATACTGACAATAATATACATGTTTCCTTTATTTCTTTTTACTTGTACTTTAATACTAACGATCGATACTAATAATACTAATTATGTTTTTTTACTCCTTTTACTTAATACTAACAACATGTTTATTTTTTATTTTGTCTCCCCTTTCTTTTATTTTTAGTTTATTCTTTGCAGGTATAGAAATATTTGTTTATTAATACTAATTATTTTCGTTTTCTTTTTACCTCTGTTACTTTGTGTCATAATACTAACAATAATATCCATATTTCCTTTATTCCTTTTTACTTTTACTTCAATACTAACGATACTAACAATACTAATTATGTTTTTTTTACTCCTTTTACTTAATACCAACAACATGTTTATTTTTCCTCTTTCTTTTATTTTTAGTTTATTCTTTGCAGGTATAGAAATATTTGTTTATCAATACTAATTGTTTTAATACTAACGCGTTTTTTACCCTAATTGTTACTTTATATCGTAATACTAACAATACTATCTACGTTTCCTTTTTTTCTTTTACTTGTACTTTAATACTAACGATAATATCCATGTTTCTACTGTTTCTTTAACTCTTTTTACTCTAATATTAACAACACTAACAATACTAACAATATTTCTTTTATCTTTATATCTAATACCAACGTTACTATAGCTGTTTCTCTTCTTTTTACATCTAATTGTATCGTTACTCTTTCTTTTTTTACTTTTATATATTCTGTATATAGTAATAAATACTTGTAATTTTTTATAATTTAATTCATATTATATCTAATAAAATATACATTATATAAACTTATAGTACAAAAAATGAATTTTGAAACATTACAAAATATTTATGTAAAATTACGAATCGTCAAAATATTTTAAAAAGTTGCGAAATATTACGCAATAAAATTACACAATATTACGAACCGTAAAATTACGTATATCGTAATATTTCGAAATATTTTAAAAAGTTACAAAATATTACGCTTACGCAAACTTGCGGCGGGTCTGGAAACTTACGAAATATTATGTAAAATTACGAAATATTGCGAATGCGTAAAATTACGGAATATTACGAACCGTAAAATTACGAAACTTTGCATATCATAATATTTCGAAATATTTTAAAAAGTTACGAAATATTACTTTTCCGCAAACTTGCGGCGGGTCTGGAAACTTACGAAATATTACGATGCGTAATCTTGCGCAACTTTTCGCACTATAAAATTTCCTGATGAGGTACATATCAGGTACCCGATATGTATCCGATATGTACCCGATAGCATCGATTTTGACCAGTGAAATCGTTTATATAAAAAACATTTTGCAACATTTTTTACAAGTTTATAAAAATAATATTGTAAAATGTTATTTATTAAATAAATTATTTGTAACACAGGTTGAATGGGGTTAAACTAATCACTAATCGGTCATGTGATTGATTGGTAACTGATTGAAAACTGATTGGTTACCTATTGATAACTGATCTTTAATCAGTCATCAATCAGATATAAATTTCAAATCAGTTATTGACCAGTCATACTATGACTGATTGATGATTGATTAGTGTACAGTTGAAATTTACCAGTTATCAATAGATCATCAATCAACTATATAAGATTAATGACCAATTAGTTATTAATTGGCTTATTATATATTTAAAGTTGCTTGCCGAAACTAAAGAGTTTTGACATGTCAAAATTATCAAAACTATTTTGACGTTTCGACATCAGCCTTTCAGTTTGTTAAAATGTCAAAATAGTTTTGACATGCTAAAACTGTTTTGACATTTCAATATAGTATATTATATGATTGGCAAGATTTCTGATTAATCTGATCAAATTGATTTACTGATCGTCAATAATCTTTTTTTTATTAAAAATTAAAAAAAAATAATTTTTTTTTTTTACTTTTATGTAAGAAAAAAAAGATCACTGACTTACAACTTACAAAATAAATAATGGTTAGTTTTTAACTTTCCATCTTTTTTATCTTATTTTCAGTTATTTAAAGCCAATTTTTCTTTTTTTTTAAAAAAAAAAAAATTATTTTTTTTTGCAAGTTATCAGACAAATATTATAAAATGGACTTTGAAATTGTGGTAAGTAAGGAAAGTGGGAAAGGGTATTTGTTTTATTAGAAACATTTCTAACATTTCTTCTTTACTTTTTGTAGGTTGCCAGACGAATACTACAAACCAGACTTTGGAATTAAGGCAAGTGAGAAAGATGGGAAAGATTATTTGTTTTATTAGAAATGTTTCTAACATTTTTTTTTTACTTTTTATAGGTTATTAGATGAATACTACAAACTAGACTTTGAAATTGAGGTAAGTGAGAGAGGTGGAAAAGGGTATTTATTTTATTAGAAACATTTCTAACATTTCTTCTTTACTTTTTATAAGTTGCCAGACAAATATTACAAACTGAACTTTAGAATTGAAGCAAGTTAGGGAAGTGGGAAAGGTTATTTGTTTTATTAGAAACATTTCTAACATTTCTTCTTTACTTTTTGTAGGTTGCTAGATGAATACTATGAACTGGACTTTAGAATTAAGGCAAGTAAGGGAGGTGAGAAAGGGTATTTGTTTTATTAGAAATTTTTCTAATATTTCTTCTTTACTTTTTATAGATTGCTAGACGAATATTACAAACTGGATTTTAGAATTAAGGCAAGTGAGGGAAGTGTGAAAGGGTATTTGTTTTATTAGAAATATTTTTAACATTTCTTCTTTACTTTTTGTAGGTTGCCAAATGAATACTACGAACTGGACTTTGGAATTGAAGCAAGTGAGGGAAGTGAGAAAGGTTATTTATTTTATTAGAAATGTTTCTAACATTTCTTCTTTACTTTTGTAAGTTGCTAGACGAATACTACAAACTGGACTTTGAAATATAAGGAATGGGAAAGGGGGAAAATTCTTTTAATATTAAAAAAACATATTAATGTTTCTTTCTTTATTTTTTAGGTCACCAGACTTCACAGACGAACCTGGACTTGAAGTGTAAGAAATGAGCGAAAGTGAAGAAATTTTTTTAACATTAAAGAAATGTACTAACGTTTCTTATTTGTTTTAATCTTTGAGTACCAAAAGCCAATATTATGCCAAAATTATAATACAATACTAGTGTTATTTATGCCAAAACTATGCCAAATGCTAAAACAGTTTTGACAGTTTTGACAGTTTTCAGCAGTTTCAACAGGTTTCAACATTTTAACATTTTGATAGTTTTGACACTATATAAATAGTTTTGACTTTCAACATTAGCCAAATGAGTTTTGGCAAACAACTTTATATATATTAGCAGATTTTTAAATTTTTTTAATAACATCATTTTAAAATATTTAATTTTAAACTATTTTAAAACTTTAAACTTTGATAGAAAATTTTTTTTGATAGATTTTCTAAGATTCATATAAAATATTTTTGATAAATAGAGATATTTTTATTTTTTGAGATTTCTAAAAGTCTATATAAAAAGAGTTCATATGAAATATCTGATAAAAATTTTTTTTTATTTTTTAAAAATTTGTATGAAAAGAATTCATATGGAATATTTAATAGAAAAATTTTTTTTAAGAGATTTTTTAGAGTTCATATGGAAAAAGTTTGCTAGATATCTTTAATAGAAAATTTTTTTTAAGAGATTTTCTAAGAGTTCATATGAAAAGAATTTATATGGGATATTTGATAGAAAATTTTTTTGCAAAATTTTTTAAGAATTTGTATGGAAAGAGTTTGTGTAGGATATCTGATAAGAAATATTTTTTTTGAGAGATTCTCAAGATTTGTATAGAATATTTTTGATAAATAGATTTTTTTTTATTTTTAAGAGTTCATATGAGAAGAATTTGTATGGATATTTAATAGAAAATTTTTTTTTAAGAGATTTTTTAAGAGTTCAGTTTGTATGGGATATCTAATAGAAAATTTTTTTTTGAGAGATTTTCTAAAAGTTTGTATAGGAAAAATTTGTATTTTCCAAGAGTTTATATAGGAAGAGTTTGTATGGGATATCATTAATAGAAAATTTTTTTTTAAGAAATTTTCTAAAAGTTTGTATGAAAAGGGTTCATGTAGGATTTCTAACAATATATAAATATGTTAGATTTGAGTTTGCTTAATAATCATATAAAAAAAACCCTATGTTAAATTATTTGAAATCTATATAATAATTTTTTTTATTAAATTGATTTCAGGTTAATAGGTTAATCAGGTCAGGTCAAACCTGTAATCTGACCTGATACTAGATATTGAATTTGATGACCTGACCTGAATATTTCAGGTCAACCCAATGGGTAACCTGAATTGACCTTTACCCATTCAGAACTTTATAAATTGTAATAATTTTAATTAAATATTCATATCACATAAGACTGTAATATTATGAAATTTATTGTATCACTATATAGTAATAGCAAAGAGAAGTGGATATTATTTAATGCTACCACAGAATTCTGAATTCTAAGTATTGTATTGGACTCAAGTTCAATATCCTGATATGGGTATAAATCTATTTACCAGTAATTTAAATGTTTACTAATTAATTTAAAATTAAGAGTGTTTTTATAAGGATTTCGAACAATATATATAAGTAATAAAAATATTTACTTATTTATTATATAAAAATTTTTTTAAGTCATATAAAATTTTGCTTATTAGAAAGCAAAATATAAAAAAAATCATAATTATAGATGTGTAAAAGGGTGTTAAAATTGTTGAAATTATATATAGATTTTGTATAACAAGAAGTGATTTTTATACTACATATATATAAAAAAAAAAAAATTTTAATTTCACTCATATTTTTAAAAATTTTTTTAAAGATATTTTCTTTTTTCAATATATTATTGATTTTATACATTTTAATTTTTATAAAATTAAATATTATATTTATAAAAAAAAATATCATATCCATCAAATTGCAGAATAAAGAGTTGTACCACTTAGATAATAGTCAGGTGAAAGTATGACAATCATCAAATATTATCAACAAATTTTATTATATATCATAACAAATTAGTATTATAAATAACAAATAGCATATTAATATTAAAAGTTAAGTTTGAAAAAATATATTTCATATGCATAGATGCGAAATATCCTATATATTACACAAACAATAATAAAAGATCAAATAAAAAATATAATTCTGCAAAATGATGTCATATTTCATATACTAAAGATTATCCATATTAATCTTTTTTTAAACAATAAAATAATACCATCAAATGCTGAATATTCAAATGATCAAGAAAATGTTGAAAACAAGATTTAGATTGAAAAAGATTTCATATACCCACTTAATAATAATATTATATATTATGAATGCATGAATAAAACTACCAAACAGAGTTTTAATTATATCATTATAAAAGAAGGGGTTTACCCTAATGGAATTGTGTTAAACAAGAAAAATATACTGGAAACCAATAATGAAAGTAATAAATTCCAAAAAAAAATATAAAAAATTTTACATGGTTACATTGTAAAAACAACTTAAGACTGTACTTCTAAGAAATGAACTATTTGTTGTGAAATTGATTATATTAATATAGTATTTCAGTTTTGTATTAAATATGGTTCTAATTTTCAACATATTGTTTCTTTAACCAAATCTGAAACTGATGTAGCAATTAAATATGAATGAATAAGTATTTTACTAATTGGATTATATATTTTATTATATTTATATATTTGAGTTATTTACTTTAGTCATTAAAGCTGAAAACTAAAGTAAAGATTTCAGGTCTTATATTATTTGGATTACAATTAGATAGCATACGAAAGCCGCAGTGTTGGGCAATTGGACAATTGGACGTTTTGGACATTTGTCCAAATATTGTCCAAAACTTGTCCAAAACCAAAACCTTTTTTCCATTGGACAGGTTTTGGACAGATCACATGACTAAATATTTAATTTAAGCCAGAATTATGCCTAATTTTAGCCTAATTTTGGCCAATAATTAAAATAATATTATAATTAATTAAAATTAAGGTATTTTTTTGGTATTATTTTGTGATTTTACATTAATTTCTTGTCTATTTAATTCATTAGATATTTACTTTCTTTTTTTTTTATTTTTAGTTTAATAAAAATTTGAATTTTTGAATAGTTTTAGACTGTTCAAAACTGTGTCCAAAACTGTGTCCAAAACTGTGTCCAAAACTGGTTTTGGACTGTCTAATACTGTCCAATTAAAAAAACCAATTGGACAAGTCCAAAACCCATCATTGCGAAAGGTACGTGAATCAAGGAAGAAAGGAAATTTAATTAAGCCAGCTATTAACTGTACCTCATCAACACTTGAAAAATGTGCTAAAAAGCTTGTAATGAAAATATAATCTAACTTCAAAAATGATATTAAGAAGATTTATCATCAATTTGACCAAGTTATATTGAATAATATTGAATTTTCTGTTAACAAAAAAGATTGTTTTTAAGTTAGTTGTGACTCTGAGAATGAAATTAATAGAACTCACCAATTTCATTTTGTAGTAAAAGCAGTTGATCAAGGTCAAATATCCAAAGAATCTTATTAAGAATTAGCAGCAGTAGAGATTAATTTATCATGCAAAAATTCTGTTTCTAATGAACATATTGCAATCACAGATAACATGAATCAATTAATCAAAATATCACTAGTTGATATGAATGGAAAGGATAAATTAAAAAAAGCTTTGGGATCAGATGAATCAGAATTTAGAAATCCAGAAATTATCTAAGAGGTTATTGATATAATGGGCATAGGTATTTACCAAAATATAAAAGATATCCTCAATTATATTATTCCTTATTTAAAAGAAAAGAAGGTATTAAGATTATCAGACATAGCTATACATTTATGCATTTCTGGTAATAGGCGTAATGTGAGATGTAAAATTAAATACGTCATGATAACTTTATGATTTAAATCATAAGGAGTATTACCATCATGCAGATTATTACTATACTATAGTATTATACCCAAGAACTGAGAACTATAATACACTTGAATTTATATTAAATCCTTTTCTTAATGAATTACAGTCATTAAAGAAAAATGGACTGAAAGTAGCTGGAATTTTGTGGAACTTTGAATTGTATTTCAGTTCTGACTGAAAATTCTTGGCAATATGTCTTGGATTAAATGGTCTTACATCTAATTATTTTTGTTTCTGGTATTCATATCAAAACATCAATATGGTGATTTAAGCAAAGATTGGCATATTGAGAAAAATATGGAGCAAATTACAGCAAAATATGAGGAAATTAATGGTCATATTCATCTTCTTCTTATAGATATAATTGCAATCGATCACATAATTTTTGATAAACTTTATATTTTCTTATGAATTACAGATTGATTATGGGAATTGGTACTAGCAGTTTGTTTAATGATTTAACATAAGAAGTAATTATAAAAGCAATACAATGATTGAAAGTATCTTCTTGTTTTAGAATCTCATAATTGTGAATACACATCTCTTATGGAAGATGATAAAGAAAAAGTTTTAAGATTCTTTAATTTAAAATTACTCTTTAGACTATCTTGAGCACAATTAATTCAAAATCTTTGGGATCAATTTTATCAAATATATTGTGCAATTTAAAATGATAACACTAATTCAGGACAGTTGAAGATTCAGATGCTTGATAGGTTATCTTTATTTCTTATACTATCACAAGAAGATCCTAATGATCCAAGAACTTTTATATAAGGTTTATATTTACCAAGTCATATTACTCTTTATATTCACACATTAGTGTATAATGGATGAGAACTTTTGGAGAAACATAAAAGATGGGGGTTTAAAGTATTTTTCTGCTCTGTTGTGGAAAAAAAAAATCATAACCAGGTCTCAATCTTTTTTTTGTAAAATACTTAAGAATGGAGAAAATCTATTAAAACAAAAATTAGCAATACAAGAAATTATTGAATATAAAAATCATATACTTTATTTTACATATAACTTATTACCTAAATTAAAAGAATCAAAAAACTTTGCATTAAGTAAAATTATATATGCTAATTTAATTTTTCCTTTACTTTTATTTTTATGATTTAATTTACAATAAAATTTATATTTACTCTATTCTACTGTATATTTTATAATTATGCAATGTAAAAATTAAAATATATATATTCTGTCATGTTTACAGTTCCATTAATTTTTAACATTTTTTTTTCCATTCAATTTCTAATTGTTTTATGTTGTTTTTTAGTTATAGATTGTAATAACTGTTCAAAAGGATCTATTTCTTCTGACTGATTTTGTAAATTATTAGAAACATTTCACAGAATTGGATCCAAACATACTATATATGTTTATTGACATTATGAATAAATTCTTTTCTCCCCACTGGTCAGAATTTAAAATTTTACTTAAGTCTTAATACATGTTATAATCTTGAAATATACATCTATAAGTTCCTCTTGCCTTGAAATAATAATAAATATTACCTGCAAAAATAGAAAAAAAAAATACTTTTAGGACATGGAATAGAAAATAATTTCTTTCCTATAGCTCTAAAATTTAAAGGTAGCTTTTTGTGTATTTTTGCAATTAAAATTTGTTTAAAATTCAATAATAGTATTAACTGGTAGTTCATCAAGTTCTTGGTGATATTTATTATATCTTCGCATATTTTGTTAGTATCATGCTAAATCCTTTGAGTTCTTGAATTCTTTTTTGCAGGTGAAGCAGATAGAGTTATTAGATTAAAGAAGCATTACTAAAGGCATATATTGCTATAATTCACGTTGTTTATAACTTTTTAGAATCTAAAATAAAAAAAATAAAACTGAGTAAATAGTAGAATATTATGTTTGTTATATTTTATTTCCAGTAACGCGTATTTCTTATCTGAAAAACAGATGGGTTTGTGAGAAAAGAGATGAGTTTTGCCTTAGTTTTTGTTGTTTTAAATGGTTTCTGGTGGTCATTTGAGGTTAACATAACAATTAATGACATTACAAATCAGTTATTTTTGTGATACGTAAAGACAAAACTCTTTGACTCATTACATTATTGCTTTGTACTTCATTCTTTTTCCTTAGTATTAGACGACAATTCTAATGAATATGAAATTTATGATGATCCTCACTACCCATCCCCAGTTTCCTTTCTGTTATCTTTTAATGATTAAGCTAAACAAAAAATTGCTGCTGTTTCATTTATTTGAAAGGCTATCAAGGAATTCATCAAAATCTTTAAGGTTGATTCATGACTCCTAATAATGTGTGCACTACCTAAGATCAAAATATTCTTGCAGAATACTTTGGATTAATTTAACATCAAGACATGAACATTACATGATTAAGAATCTGATATTGTAATTAGAGGTTTAGTTTGATTTATTAGTAGTTTTTACTTTTACATATGCGCTGATCCTTGGAATTAGCTTAAATTAAGAATTTTTAATAAAAAATTAGTAAACAGTGCAAAATACGATTGTGTTACACATTCATCTTATCAATCTTATGTAGAATAATCGGAAAATAAAAAAATTTTTTACAACTCATACTTAAAAATTAAAATAATAATAACTTTTTATAACCCATTAACTATTTTAAGAACCCATCACTTTTTACACCAGTTGCAAATAAAAGTTTTATGAATACAATTGTAGTTATTTGCAGTTGTTAATGGTATTATTTATTCTCCAAAAGCTTTTTATTGATGTAAAATAATTAAATAAGGCAGCAAAAATAACTGGGTTTTGTATAAATTTGCCATCATATTTAAAGAATTTTGAAAATAAAGAAATAACCAAAATTTTCATTATCTTTTAATAATTTTTAATTTTAAAAATTGTTTTTAAAATATGGAGACAAAGAATCTTCCTTTATATCATTTACTAACGATGATTTTAAAATTCATTTAACCGACATTGAAATCTCATGATATTTAAATCTACCAGTAGGAAAGCTTTGACTTTTAAATAGATGATCGTTGTTACAGAGTCGTGAACACCGCCTTTCTACAAAAACAATATACCTGTATCCCAATAAGCCCAGAGAACTCGTCACCTACAAAAATTAAAAAAGAAGAAACGTTAGAACATTTCTTAAAGTCAATTCTAATATTCTTCCTAAAGAAACAACATACCCGCGTCTCAAGGAATTCCATTTGCTGCAAATAAGTCATATTATGATTGATATACTTTTATTTTATTTTACATTCGGTAAAACTTGGTAAAACAGAATAGTAAAAGTTATATCATTAGATTCAGAACACCAATGGCCCTATGATCATTAAATAAAAGGATAATTTTTTTTTAAATACACAATATATGAAAGGCACAGAATGCTTTTATAAAAGTTATTTAACAAATCGTTTTAATAATGTCAAAATATTAAATTGTGAAGTCCGGTCATGCTTTTCGTCTGGCAACACTACAAAAAAGAAAAAAAAAGCAAATAAATAATTAATAAAAAAAGTAAATAATTAATTAATTAATTAAACAAAAAACACCACCCAACCCTCCCTTACCTTAATTCCAATAGTCTGGTCGTGCTTTTCATCTGGCAACACTACAAAAAAGAAAAAACAAACAAATAAATAATTAATTAATTAAACAAAAAACACCACCCCAACCCTCCCTTACCTTAATTCCAATAGTCTGGTCATGCTTTTCGTCTGACAACACTACAAAAAAGAAAAAACAAACAAAAAAATAATTAATTAATTAAACAAAAAATACCACCCCAACCCTCCCTTACCTTAATTCCAATAGTCCGGTCGTGCTTTTCGTCTGGCAATACTACAAAAAAGAAAAAATAAACAAATAAATAATTAATTAATTAAACAAAAAATACTACCCCAACCCTCCCTTACCTTAATTCCAATAGTCCGGTCGTGCTTTTCGTCTGATAACACTACAAAAAGGAAAAAACAAACAAAAAAATAATTAATTAATTAAACAAAAAACACCACTCCAACCCTCCCTTACCTTAATTCCAATAGTCCAGTCGTGTTTTTCGTTCAGCAACACTACAAAAAAGAAAAAAAAAATAATAATTAATTAATTAAATAAAAAAAAACCAACGAAAAACACCTCTTTACCTTAATTCTAAAAGTCCGGTCATGTTTTTTGTCCGGCAACACTACAAAAAAGAAAAAAAAAAATAATTAATTAATTAAATAAAAAAACCAATGAAAAACACCTCCCTCAACCCTTCATTACCTTAATTCCAAAAGTCCGGTCACGTTTTTTGTCTGGCAACACTACAAAAAAAGAAAAAAAAAAAAAATAATTAATTAATTAAAAAAAACAACAACGAAAAACACCACCCTAACCCTCCCTTACCTTAATTCCAATAGTCTGGTCGTGCTTTTCGTCTGGCAACACTACAAAAAAGAAAAAAAAACAAATAAATAATTAATTAATTAAACAAAAAACACCACTCCAACCCTCCCTTACCTTAATTCCAATAGTCTGGTCGTGCTTTTTGTCTGGCAACACTACAAAAAAGAAAAAACAAACAAAAAAATAAATAATTAATTAATTAAAAAAAAAACAACAAAAAACATCTCTCCCAACCCTCCCTTACCTTAATTCCAATAGTCCGGTCATGCTTTTCGTCTGGCAATACTACAAAAAAGAAAAAAAAACAAATAAATAATTAATTAATTAAACAAAAAACACCACTCCAACCCTCCCTTACCTTAATTCCAATAGTCCGGTCGTGCTTTTCGTCTGGCAACACTACAAAAAAGAAAAAACAAACAAATAAATAATTAATTAATTAAACAAAAAACACCACCCCAACCCTCCCTTACCTTAATTCCAATAATTTGGTCGTGCTTTTCATCTGGCAATACTACAAAAAAGAAAAAAAAAAAATTATTTTTTTAAATTGTTTTTTATCTAAATGTAATAAATTCAAAAAAAAACCTGTTTACCCAAATAATCAAATCATAATACTGGTTATACCAGTTCAAAACTAGATAAAGTGCATGTGATATATAACATATTCCTTTTTTATATCAACTCATGAGATAAGCTTATCGTAAATGGCAAGCAATATTGCCTTTTATGTTATAAATAGATAATCAATGCTAGTAGTTTTGTTCAGACTTCAGATTTTTATTTTGGCAGAAGGGAAATTTTTTTTTAAAAAATAAAAAATCATTTTTTTTTAAGGGAAATTTTTTTTAAAAAAATAAAAAATCATTTGTTTTATGATAAGGGAATTTTTTTTTTAAAAAATAAAAAAATAATTTTTTTTTTCAAAAATTATAAACCACAATTTAAATTTTTTAGTTAATGGCGTTACCTTTAGCTTCGGGATTAAATACTGTAACAGGTAAGTTTTTTTTGCTTTTATTCTCCTTTCTTTTGTCTCTTATTAACTTGTTCTTTTTTTTAGGTGTGGCTGTTTTTATCCATTTCGGAAATTCAAGGTGAGTTTTAATTTCTTCTCCTTTTTTTTGTTTTCTTTTCATTCTTTCCCTTGTTCTTTTACTAAACTTTTTATCTTTTTAGATGTGTACCATATGAGTGAAAATTCAAGTAAGTCTTTTACGTCTCTTCTCCTGTTGTTTTATTTTTCTTTTAAGATGATATTAATCGTTTTCTTTCTTTTTTTTTCTATGGGTGGGTGTTCTGGCTTTTCTTTCATTTTTTTTCCCTTTATTTCTCTTCTTTTCGTGGTTTTTTCATTTCTTTTTTTCATTATTCCTTTCATTTCTTCTATGGTTCTTTCATTGATCTTTTGTGGTTCTTTTGTTATTTCTTTCATTGATCTTTTATTCCTTTCATCATTGTTTCTTTTATTGCTTTTTTTGGTTTATTTCATTGATCTTTGATTTCTTTCGTTGCTTTTTTTTTGTTTTTTTCATTGATCCTTGGTTTCTTTCATTACTTTTTTCGTTTCTTTCATTGATCTTTGGTCTCTTTTCAATGATCTTTAGTTTCTTTCATTGATCTTTGACTTCTTTTGTTGCTTTTTTTTGTTCCCTTTATTGATTTTCATTCCTCTTTTGCTTCCTTTCATTCTCTTTCATTCCTCTTATTTTTTTTTCATTTGCCATTTGCTTCTTTTATTCCTTTTATTTTTTTTCATTCTCTTTATTTCTTTTCATTCCCTTTCATTTTCTCATTCATTTTCATTCTTTTTTTGTTTCATTTATTCTTTTTCACTATCCTTTACCTTTTTTGTTCTTTTCTCATTTCTCTTTGATCATCTTTACTTCCCTTTATCCCTTTTCATTTATCTCTTCTTTCCTTTATTCTTCCTTTGTCCTTTCTTCCTGTATTTTCCATTTTTTCTTATATATTGCAGTGCATGTGCAATTAATACAGCATTATAACATTAGATTATAACTAGTTTTAACCGAGGGTGATATAACTCAGGTGATATCACCTATTTAATTTTATTATAATTTAATAAATTTGATGTGAGTGATTTAACTTAGGTGAAATTACCTATAATTTTATACGAATAAATTTAATAATTTAATTCAGGTGATATCACCTGATTTAATTAAATAAATTATTTTTACACAATGATATAATTGTTTACATTTGATTGTGATACTTTATTACCATTGTTATTTATAAATGATGTAATTAAAGCCACCCATTTCAAAAATTCTCTCCCTGACGCTACTTTTTCTGTTTTCATAAAAAAATTTTGTATCTTGTTTCACGTTTCTAAAAAATTATTCGCGAAATAAAATTAATACCACTTGTTGCTTCTTGTATTTGCCAATATTATTACTTGCATAAAACTTTATACGAAACTTTACAATGGAAAATATTACAAATTTTCCTTATGATGCTTTATATAATAATTCTGACCTGTTATTCAACTCTTATTATGATTCTTCATATAATGATTCTGAACTATCATTCAACTCTTATCATAACTCTTTATACGATTCTTTTAATCCGATGCTAAATTTTTCATATGATTTTTCCAATCCGTTTCTTAAGAATCATGAAATAGATAATAAAATTCAAATAGAAAATGAATGTATAGTGAAAGATCATCAGAAAGAAAATAGTGAGTATTGTAATCAAATGAATCTAACCTCTTATTCGGATGACTCTTCTAATAATCTGATAGTTAATTCTCATATATTTCCCAATCTATTTCTTAAAAATCACAAATAGATAGCAATATTCAAATAGAAAATAAAAGTATAGATATTATAGAGGATTATATGAGTGATTATCAGGAAGAAAATAGTGAGTAAAGAATGTTATGATTATTTGATTCTAACCTGTTTGTCTTATTGTATAATTCATCTGATCTATCATTTGATTTCTTTTTGACCTATTTCTTAAAATCACAAACAGATAATGAAATGCAAATAGTGGAAATGGAAAATCATTCAGAAGATCATTCCAGCAAAGAATATGATGATGATAGTGAGTATGAAAAAGAAGAAGAAAACAGATCATTAAAGTTAAATAAAGGAATGAAATTTGAAACATGGGAACTTGCCGAATCATACCTTGATGAATATGCGAAGCAACAAGGATTTTGCTTTCGTAGAATAAGACGTACACTAGATCCAAGTGATAACACAATTGTTAGACGTAGAACATATGAATGTACACACGGCCAAACTCACGAACCTCAAAAAAATATTTTAGAGGAAGATAGAAGGGAAAGAGATTCCGAAATGATTGGATGTCCCTGGCATATTAATCTCTCATTTCCCAAATTTTCAAATGGTGTTCAGATCAATAGTGTAATTGGTGAACATAACCATGAGATGAATCCTCTTATTTCTGAAATAGCACCAAGATTCCGAAAGCTAACAGATAAAATGCTTGAAAAAATAAAATTTTGGACAATTCAAGGAAGAATGGGTTTATCAACACAATATAATCTTTTGGTAGCCTTGTTTCCAGATAAAGTAATTAATAAAAAAGACTTAAGTAATGCTATTCAACAATTTAAGAAACAAGCAAAACCTAGTAAAAATGATGCATGCCAGATGCTTACCGAATTATATTTGAAAAAAGATGAAGATCCACGATGGATTATAAAACCGCGCTTTGATGTTGGAGAACGAAGGTTAAATTCACTATTTTGGATGTCTCCAGACCAAATTAATGCTTATGGAAAATATAATGATATTGTAATTATTAATACAACATCAAAGACCAACCAATTTGATATGATATTAATGTTAGTTATAGTTGTTGACAATAACTTTAGAAATTTAATAGTAGCGGCGGCTATTATAGAAGACGAAACAGAAGCAACTTTTTCGTGGCTTTTACAAGAATTGAAAAATTCTTGTGATGTTACACCAATTACCTTATATTCTGATGCTGATCCGGCCCTAATATCAGCTGTGAAAAAAAACTATCTGGAAACCCACCACTTTCATTGTATTTTCCATATAGAGTTGAATTTAAGAAAGAAATTAAAAGGAAAATTGCATGACCAATTTGAACCTTTTCATGCTAAATTTTTAGCAATGCGTAATTCCTTATGTCCTAAAAAATTTGAAACAGAATGGAAAAAGCTTATTAATGAATTCCCAGCTTGTAAACAGTATCTTACGAAAGTTTTATACCCTTGTAAAAATAGTTGGGCGAGTTTTGCTATTAATCGAAATTTCACTGCTGGAATTCAGAGTACACAACGAGTAGAAGTAACTAATAGAATAGTTAAAGAAAAATTAAATAGGTCTTCATGCTTAACTGATGTTGTTGGAGAAATTCAAAGAATATTTGACCAACAATCAAAAAAAGCTATAATAAGTGAATGTAAGAATGAAATTCCAACAAGAGGAATACCTTCTATAATGGATGAATATTTTCCAAATCTTGATAAAATTTTACGCGAATATTTAATACCACAAATCCTCCAAAAGCAACGTGACCAAATGGCTCAGTCGTTATGCTATGATACGGTATTAATTGAGGATTGGAAACCGCTTCTAGGAGTAAGTCTAATTGTTGATAAGAAATGAAAATTAATATCTATTAAAAATCGTTATTAACAATTAAAATATTTTTTTTTTTTAGATAACAGATGATTCTTACCAACAAGAAATAGCTAGAGAGGATGATTATGACCAACCTCAATCTTTGTTTTCTTTATTAGTAGAGAATATACCCCATAATAATATTTTACAAGTATGGAAAGTAACAAGACATCGTGGACAAAAGTCAGAACCACAGTATATTGTTCTTCTTAATGATGGTTCACATTTATGTACTTGTCTTTGGCTTATTAACAGAGGGGTTATATGTAGACATTTTTTCCAAGTTATGTCTTATTCAGCTAATGCGCAATTTCACATATCACTTATTCCACAACGTTGGTATAATAATAACAAGTATAATTTTGAACAGCATGAGAAAAATATACTAGTATCATTTCATATTGGAGAAAATGAACTAGGTGACGAGTCAGAACATCCCTTATCTCAATTATCATTTCAACATCTCATGAATTTTAGGCAAACGTCTAATGTTGTACAAGTACAGGGTCCTAAACAAAAATACGGATTTGGTATGGGATATGCTAAAAAAGCTCTTGATTTGGCTATTCGAACTGATAAGGTTGATGAATTTGTTGATCAAGTGAAATGTTTTATTGAAAATACAAAAGCAGAATTATCCGAACAACAGGAAAATGTGATTTCTATGCATATTGGTGATCCATTAAAAGTACAACATAAAGGTAGACAACCTAATAGATATAAGTCATGTGGTGAACCTCAAAGAAAAAAATCAAAGCATATTCAAGACATAACTAATATTACTAATAAAAATTGTGAAGAAGTTGTGGAAAGTCAAGTTGATAAAAAAAGAGAAAGGCATTGTAAAAAATGTGGTCAACCTGGTCATTATGCCCCATGATGTCCAAATATTCAATAAATTCCATGTAATAATTAATTGTTCGTATAATAAAAATTATGTAATAAAGATTTGCGTAATACTAAATTTATTAAAAATTTTTATACATGTGAAATCACCTGATTTTAATAAATTATTTATAGGTGAAATCACCTAGGTGATTTCACCCGCGGAGCAAATTAGCAAGATTCAATAATTAATATCACTATAAATTAATAAAAAGGAAATTGTATGAAAAAAACTATATTTTAATTCAAAGAAAAAAAATTACACCACACTGTATACATGATTTTATAAAAAAATTAAGCTGCAATTGCATAATTTTAACTGTAATATTAATGTTATGAATCTTGCTAATTTGCTCTGCGGGTGAAATCACCTAGGTGATTTCACCTATAAATAATTTATTAAAATCAGGTGATTTCACATGTATAAAAATTTTTAATAAATTTAGTATTACGCAAATCTTTATTACATAATTTTTATTATACGAACAATTAATTATTACATGGAATTTATTGAATATTTGGACATCATGGGGCATAATGACTAGGTTGACCACATTTTTTACAATGCCTTTCTCTTTTTTTATCAACTTGACTTTCCACAACTTCTTCACAATTTTTATTAGTAATATTAGTTATGTCTTGAATATGCTTTGATTTTTTTCTTTGAGGTTCACCACATGACTTATATCTATTAGGTTGTCTACCTTTATGTTGTACTTTTAATGGATCACCAATATGCATAGAAATCACATTTTCCTGTTGTTCGGATAATTCTGCTTTTGTATTTTCGATAAAACATTTCACTTGATCAACAAATTCATCAACCTTATCAGTTCGAATAGCCAAATCAAGAGCTTTTTTAGCATATCCCATACCAAATCCGTATTTTTGTTTAGGACCCTGTACTTGTACAACATTAGACGTTTGCCTAAAATTCATGAGATGTTGAAATGATAATTGAGATAAGGGATGTTCTGACTCGTCACCTAGTTCATTTTCTCCAATATGAAATGATACTAGTATATTTTTCTCATGCTGTTCAAAATTATACTTGTTATTATTATACCAACGTTGTGGAATAAGTGATATGTGAAATTGCGCATTAGCTGAATAAGACATAACTCGGAAAAAATGTCTACATATAACCCCTCTGTTAATAAGCCAAAGACAAGTACATAAATGTGAACCATCATTAAGAAGAACAATATACTGTGGTTCTGACTTTTGTCCACGATGTCTTGTTACTTTCCATACTTGTAAAATATTATTATGGGGTATATTCTCTACTAATAAAGAAAACAAAGATTGAGGTTGGTCATAATCATCCTCTCTAGCTATTTCTTGTTGGTAAGAATCATCTGTTATCTAAAAAAAAAAATATTTTAATTGTTAATAACGATTTTTAATAGATATTAATTTTCATTTCTTATCAACAATTAGACTTACTCCTAGAAGCGGTTTCCAATCCTCAATTAATACCGTATCATAGCATAACGACTGAGCCATTTGGTCACGTTGCTTTTGGAGGATTTGTGGTGTTAAATATTCGCGTAAAATTTTATCAAGATTTGGAAAATATTCATCCATTATAGAAGGTATTCCTCTTGTTGGAATTTCATTCTTACATTCACTTATTATAGCTTTTTTTGATTGTTGGTCAAATATTCTTTGAATTTCTCCAACAACATCAGTTAAGCATGAAGACCTATTTAATTTTTCTTTAACTATTCTATTAGTTACTTCTACTCGTTGTGTACTCTGAATTCCAGCAGTGAAATTTCGATTAATAGCAAAACTCGCCCAACTATTTTTACAAGGGTATAAAACTTTCGTAAGATACTGTTTACAAGCTGGGAATTCATTAATAAGCTTTTTCCATTCTGTTTCAAATTTTTTAGGACATAAGGAATTACGCATTGCTAAAAATTTAGCATGAAAAGGTTCAAATTGGTCATGCAATTTTCCTTTTAATTTCTTTCTTAAATTCAACTCTATATGGAAAATACAATGAAAGTGGTGGGTTTCCAGATAGTTTTTTTTCACAGCTGATATTAGGGCTGGATCAGCATCAGAATATAAGGTAATTGGTGTAACATCACAAGAATTTTTCAATTCTTGTAAAAGCCACGAAAAAGTTGCTTCTGTTTCGTCTTCTATAATAGCCGCTGCTACTATTAAATTTCTAAAGTTATTGTCAACAACTATAACTAACATTAATATCATATCAAATTGGTTGGTCTTTGATGTTGTATCAATAATTACAATATCATTATATTTTCCATAAGCATTAATTTGGTCTGGAGACATCCAAAATAGTGAATTTAACCTTCGTTCTCCAACATCAAAGCGCGGTTTTATAATCCATCGTGGATCTTCATCTTTTTTCAAATATAATTCAGTAAGCATCTGGCATGCATCATTTTTACTAGGTTTTGCTTGTTTCTTAAATTGTTGAATAGCATTACTTAAGTCTTTTTTATTAATTACTTTATCTGGAAACAAGGCTACCAAAAGATTATATTGTGTTGATAAACCCATTCTTCCTTGAATTGTCCAAAATTTTATTTTTTCAAGCATTTATCTGTTAGCTTTCGGAATCTTGGTGCTATTTCAGAAATAAGAGGATTCATCTCATGGTTATGTTCACCAATTACACTATTGATCCGAACACCATTTGAAAATTTGGGAAATGAGAGATTAATATGCCAGGGACATCCAATCATTTCGGAATCTCTTTCCCTTCTATCTTCCTCTAAAATATTTTTTTGAGGTTCGTGAGTTTGGCCGTGTGTACATTCATATGTTCTACGTCTAACAATTGTGTTATCACTTGGATCTAGTGTACGTCTTATTCTACGAAAGCAAAATCCTTGTTGCTTCGCATATTCATCAAGGTATGATTCGGCAAGTTCCCATGTTTCAAATTTCATTCCTTTATTTAACTTTAATGATCTGTTTTCTTCTTCTTTTTCATACTCACTATTATCATCATATTCTTTGCTGGAATGATCTTCTGAATGATTTTCCATTTCCACTATTTGCATTTCATTATCTGTTTGTGATTTTAAGAAATAGGTCAAAAAGAAATCAAATGATAGATCAGATGAATTATACAATAAGACAAACAGGTTAGAATCAAATAATCATAACATTCTTTACTCACTATTTTCTTCCTGATAATCACTCATATAATCCTCTATAATATCTATACTTTTATTTTCTATTTGAATATTGCTATCTATTTGTGATTTTTAAGAAATAGATTGGGAAATATATGAGAATTAACTATCAGATTATTAGAAGAGTCATCCGAATAAGAGGTTAGATTCATTTGATTACAATACTCACTATTTTCTTTCTGATGATCTTTCACTATACATTCATTTTCTATTTGAATTTTATTATCTATTTCATGATTCTTAAGAAACGGATTGGAAAAATCATATGAAAAATTTAGCATCGGATTAAAAGAATCGTATAAAGAGTTATGATAAGAGTTGAATGATAGTTCAGAATCATTATATGAAGAATCATAATAAGAGTTGAATAACAGGTCAGAATTATTATATAAAGCATCATAAGGAAAATTTGTAATATTTTCCATTGTAAAGTTTCGTATAAAGTTTTATGCAAGTAATAATATTGGCAAATACAAGAAGCAACAAGTGGTATTAATTTTATTTCGCGAATAATTTTTTAGAAACGCGAAACAAGATACAAAATTTTTTTATGAAAACAGAAAAAGTAGCGTCAGGGAGAGAATTTTTGAAATGGGTGGCTTTAATTACATCATTTATAAATAACAATGGTAATAAAGTATCACAATCAAATGTAAACAATTATATCATTGTGTAAAAATAATTTATTTAATTAAATCAGGTGATATCACCTGAATTAAATTATTAAATTTATTCGTATAAAATTATAGGTGATTTCACCTAAGTTAAATCACTCACATCAAATTTATTAAATTATAATAAAATTAAATAGGTGATATCACCTGAGTTATATCACCCTCGATTAAAACTAGTTATAATCTATAGATTTAATGATTGTGGTGTTAAAGTTTTTTTTCTTTTTTGTTTAACTAATTATCATTACTATTATATTACCAGTTACGGTATATTAAATCTAGCTGAAATTATGTTAATTCTGACCAAAATTAAAATTGTGCTGAATTGCACTTTTTAAAAATTGTACACATTTTTTTAGATTACTATATTGCATATCTTTAACTTTTATAATACATTGTATAACAAAATTTAATATATTTGGATGATGAAACAAATCTGCCGATATGATTTATATATTATTTTATTTTATTTTAATTTATATTAGTTTTATTTTGTTTTTATTAATTAGGGTATATTTTTTTTTTTTTAAGGCATTGAATATTGCATAACTTTATTTAATAGATGTAAGGTATTACATACTCAGTATAAAAATTGAAAGTATACTTCCAACCTAAAGGCTAGTCCAACCATCTGCTAGAACAATTAAAACTAAGAATATGTAAAATCATAAAAGGGAAAAAAGGAAACAAAAAAGAACAAATTCTATCTCATTTAGAGAAACAAAGTAAATATTCTACTAATTATTACTAATCCTGAGATTGTTTCTGAATAAAATCCATCAAAACTATCTTTAATTCTACAATCTCAGCATACAATTGACATTTTAACAGCTTCTTTGGAGAAAAGTGCCTATACTCTTTTCATTTTTGTTCTGACTCTTCTTGTTCTTCCTTCCAATATTATTTCCAAATGAAAATTGAGATGAATCCTTTTTTAGACTCCTTATGGGGGGTATGATTAGATCCAGTTGCAGGAGTATCTGTTATGAATTCTAAGTTAACCTTAGTACATTTGGAAGGTAGATCTAGGTTCAATTTGTTAGGTTTATCTTGTCTATTAGAACTAGACCGCTGATTACTCTTTTATCGCGTAATAAAAGATGATATGGTATAGCAGCACCAACTAAGCTTTGTTTCATTCCAAAATGATTCTTTATTAATAATATTCTGTAAGTCCTTCTAACTTTTGAAATGAGCAATCATTTTATACGTACTATCTGGATTCTTAACTTCTTTAAATGCTTTAATGTATAAAAAGTGAATAAAATTTATTAGGTGTTTCTTAATTGCTAAAACGTCAGCTATTAAAAAATTTGGAGGATCTTTAATAATAGCCTAGAACCTTTTTCTTTCTTTATGTTCTTTAAGAGATCAGAAAGCAGGAAATTATTAGACTACCACTGGCTAAAGGAAATTATTTAAAGGCAATCTCATTCCCAAGTACTGAATTTATGTATAATCTTTAACTTACATTGAGCAGTTTTATACTTCTTCTATTTCTTAATTGTAACAGAGATTACATTACCCAAGCCTTTAGATAATCTAAAATTGTTATATTCTTCCACTTAGCAAGAACATCATAAATAAGAATATTGTGAATGTATTGACCTAAACTTGGATTAGATGATAACTAAAATTACCTACTGAAACTCAATAGGCCAATGTTAAAATATTGAAACTAAAAATATGTCAAAATGCTGAAATGCCAAAATAGTTTTAACATGTTAAAATTGCCAAAACTGTACAAAATTACTGAAATAGTTTCAGCATGTCAAAATTACCAAAATTAAAACATCACTTTTGTAATATATAAAATATTAAGATTTTAGTCACAATTGATTCAAAATTGAACAATCCTAATTAATAAAGTTTATATAGATATTAATACAAGTTTAATACAAGTTTGATACAAGTTTGATAGATTGATTATAATTTATAACATCCTAGCCATATAGTATGCATATTAAAAATTTAATAAAAAAAATTTAAAATTAAATACATAAAAAACTAAAATTTATTGCAATACTTTATTTTATTATTATAATTGAAATTAACTTCTGAATTAAATAATAAATTATTATATCTAGAGTTGAATTGGTCTGGTCTGGTCTAATCCCAAAAAACTGGTCTTTTCATTAAGACCAGACTAGACTGGTCTTTTGACTGGTCCTTAAAATTTTTTTAATTTTTTATTTACAATATGCTGTTGATTGATTAGCAAAGCAATTTTGCATTTAGTACATTAATTTATTATTTATTACCTTGTTTTATAGTTTAAAAGTCAATGAAAATTGATGTTAATCATATAACACAAATAATTATATATGTAAAAAAGACTTTTTTTAAGCATCATTAAGGAATCAATATGATTAAAAATACTAAAATTTGAAATTTTAATATTTCAATATAAAAACATGATTAATAAAATATAATTTATTATCATTTTATGAAATGAAAATTTTATATAATCAGTTCTTAGTCCAGATTGATTCTCAAATCATAGACTGATGACTGTGAAGACCAGTTCTGAGACTGACATAGAACTAGTCTTTAACAAGACTGAACTAATCCTAATTATTATTGTTTGTAATAAAAAAATTTTATTGACCAGGTTTATTTAAAAGTCTGACAACCTAAAAAAATAAAAAGAAATGCTCAGATAGTATATTTTTTTAATATATTAAAAAAATTCCTCCTACTTTCTATTAAATTTACTTATGTATATTTCAAGTTTAGACTTGTTTAAGAAGTTCAGCAACTTAAAGAAAAAAAAGAAATATGGTAGCTGTTATCTATAAATCACACAGTCCAAAATTTTATAAATGTGTTTATTTATATTGTGTAACTTGTTTTTACAATATTTATTTGTAAATTTTATTATGTAAATGGCAAAATTTTTTTTTGCCATATTCCATGGAATTTTTATGGATTCCGTAAAAAATCCATGAAAAAAAGTCTGAAATTTTTCATTTTTATTATGTTACTTACTAAAATTACCTATTTTTGATCTATAATAGAACTTAATAATATTATTAAATCTTATAAAACAAACTGATAAAAATTTGCAGTTCATGTTGCTCTATCATTTTATCAGATTAGTTTTTTTTTATGTTACTTGGTTTATGATTTATAAAAGTTTGAAGTCACATAATATTATTGTAGTTTATAGGTGACAGTCACTATAGAAGAAATATTAGTATGTTTCTTCAATATATTAAAAAAATTCTCTTCCATTCTCCACTAACTTACTTGCGTACATTCCAAGTTCAGGTTCGTTCAAGAAGTCAGGCAACTTAAAGAAAAAAAAATAAAAATAAATTTTTTTTTATCTGGTTTAAAAAAAAACTAACCATTTTTTTCAAAAAAAAAAGATTATCTACGATCAGTAAATTAGCTCATATGACTGATATCAAAACTGATCAGAAATCTGTAAACCGCAGATTAGTGAATGTAGAAACTATAAGTATATCATATGACATACTACACCAATATGTTAAAATAGTTATGACATGTTAAAACTATTTCAGCATTTTGACAAATCAGAAGGTCAATATCGAAATGTCAAAATAGTTTTGATAATTTCAACATATCAAAACTCCTTAATTTTAGCAGGCAACTTTAGCGATAACCAGTTAAAATATGTGCTACATCATCACTTAGGTTCTTTAACAGATTTCAGTCTTCTCTTTCTTTGTCTTTAATGCAAAAAGCATGGTCGTAAATTTTAAAGAAAAACTGGAGGTAGACTGGAGTATAACTTGTAGCTGAAGTACTACAGTAGATGCAGATTCTGATATAAATGTATTAGGGTTTACTTGTTTCATAACCTTAGCCTTTTATTTATTTTGCATCTGTGATGTTCTATCTTCATTTTAATTGGTACTTGTTGATGTAATACTGAATTGTGATTGGTGCTCTTTATTTATAGATATTTCTATATCCATAAATTTATCTGATAGATGGTGAGGATCATATAAGTCATTCAGTATATTTTTGAGTAAATTATTGTTCTTATACAAAGATACGACAGTCATAAATGCGTTTTTATATATAAGAAAAGTGGCCTTATAAAGAATATAAAGAAGGTTCTTGTTATATTTTCATTTATCCACTATCTTATTAACACAGGTCGAATGGAGGCAAATCAGTCATCAATCGGTCATGTGACTGATTGGTAACCGATTGGATACCTATTGATGACTGATTCTTTCAATAGGTCATCAATCAGGTATAAATTCCAAATCGGTTATCAACTGGTCATATGACTGATTGATGACTGATTGGTGTACGGTTGAATTTACCAGTTATCAATAGGTTACCAATCGACCATATCAGATTGATGACCGATTGGTTGCTAATTGGCTTATTATATATTAGCGGATTTTTTAGATTTTTTCAATAACGTCGTTTTAAAATATTTAATTTATAAACCATTTTAAAACTCTAAACTCTGATAGAAATTTTTTTTTGATAGATTTTCTAAGATTTATATAGGATATTTTTGATAAATAGAGATATTTTTATTTTTTGAGATTTCTAAAAGTTTGTATGGAAAGAGTTCATATGGGATATCTGATAAAAAATTTTTTTTATTTTCTAAGAATTTGTATGGAAAGAGTTCGTATGGGGATATCTGATAGAAAAATTTTTTTTAAGAAATTTTCTAAGAGTTCATATGGGAAAGGTTTGTTGGATATCTTTGATAGAAAATTTTTTTTAAGAGATTCTCTAAGAGTTCGTATAGGAAGAGTTTGTATGGGATATCTGATAGAAAATTTTTTTGCGAAATTTTCTGAGTTCGTATGGGAAGGGTTCGTGTAGAATATCTGATAGGAAATATTTTTTTTGAGAGATTTCCTAAGATTCGTATAGGATATTTTTGATAAATAGATTTTTTTTTTTATTTCTAAAAGTTCATATAGGAAGAGTTCATATGGGATATCTAATAGAAAATTTTTTTTTTAAGAGATTTTCTAAGAGTTCAGTTCGTATGGGATAAATAATAGAAAATTTTTTTTTGAGAGATTTTCTAAGAGTTCGTGTGGGAAGGGTTCGTATGGATTCTTTGTTAGAAAATTATTTTTATAGATTTTCTAAGAATTCGTAAAGGAACAGTTCGTATGGGATATTTTGATAAAGATTTTCCAAGTGTTCATATGGAAAAAGGTTCATATGGGATGTCTTTGATAGAAAATTTTTTTTAAGATTTTCTAGTGTGAGAAGAGTTCATATGGGATATCTGGTAGAAAATTTTTTTTTGAGAGATTTTCTAAGAGTTCATATGGAAAGAGTTCGCATGGGATTCATTGATAGAAAAGTTGTTTTTTAAGAGATTTTCTAAAAGTTCATATGGAAAGAGTTCGTATGGGATATCTGATAGAAAAATTTTTCTTAAGAGATTTTCTAAGAGTTCATAAGAAAAGCGTTCATATGAGATTCTTTGATAGAAAATTTTTTTTTAAGAGATTTTAGGGTTCATATGGAAAGGATTCGCATGGGACATTTTTGATAAATAGATTTTTTTTTTTTTATTTCTAAGAGTTCGTATGGGATACCTGATAGAAAAATTTTTCTTAAGAGATTTTCTAAGAGTTCATATGGAAGGGTTCGTATGGGATTCTTTGATAGAAAATTTTTTTGAGAGAAATTTTCTTAGAGTTCGTTCGTATGGGATATTTAATAAAGATTTTCCAAGTGTTCATATAGTAGGGGGTTCGTATGGGATATCTTTAATAGAAAATTTTTTTTAAGAGATTTTCTAAGAGTTCGTATTGGAAGAGTTCGTATGGGATATCTGATAGAAAATTTTTTGTGAAATTTTTTAGGGTTCATATGGAAAGGATTCACATGGGATTCTTTGATAGAAAATTTTTTTGAGAGAGATTTCTAAAAGTTCATATGGGAAGAGTTCGTATGGGATATCTGATAGGAAATTTTTTTTTGAGATTTCCTAAGATTCGTATAGGATATTTTTGATAAATAGATTTTTTTTTTTATTTCTAAGAGTTCGTATGGGATATCTGATAGAAAAATTTTTCTTAAGAGATTTTCTAAGAGTTCATATGGAAAGGGTTTGTATGAGATTCTTTGATAGAAAATTTTCTTAAGAGATTTTCTAAGAGTTCGTGTGGGAAGAGTTCGTATGGGATATCTGATAGAAAAATTTTTCTTAAGAGATTTTCTAAGAGTTCATATGGAAGGGTTCGTATGGGATTCTTTGATAGAAAATTTTTTTTAAGTGATTTTCTAAGAGTTTGTATTGGAAGAGTTCGCATGGGATGTCTGATAGAAAATTTTTTTGAGAGAGATTTCTAAAAGTTCATATGGGAAGTGTTCGTATGGAATATCTGATAGGAAATTTTTTTTTGAGATTTCCTAAGATTCGTATAGGATATTTTTGATAAATAGATTTTTTTTTATTTCTAAGAGTTCGTATGGGATATCTGATAGTAAAATTTTTCTTAAGAGATTTTCTAAGAGTTCATATGGATAGGGTTCGTATGGGATTCTTTGATAGAAAATTTTTTTTAAGAGATTTTCTTAGTTCATACTATGGAAAGAGTTCGTATGGGATATCTGATAGAAAAATTTTTCTTAAGAGATTTTCTAAGAGTTCATATGGAAGGGTTCGTATGGGATTCTTTGATAGAAAATTTTCTTAAAAGATTTTCTAAGAGTTCATATGGAAAGGATTCGTATGGGATTCTTTGATAGAAAATTTTTTAAAAGATTTTCTTAAAGTCCATGTGGGAAGAGTTCGTATGGGATATTTTAATAAAGATTTTCCAATTGTTCATATAGTAGGGTGTTTGTATGGAATATCTTTGATAGAAAATTTTTTTTAAGAGATTTTCTAAGAGTTCGTATTGGAAGAGTTCGTATGGGATATCTGATAGGAAATTTTTTTGTGAAATTTTTTAGGGTTCATATGGAAAGGATTCGCATGGGATTTTTTGATAGAAAATTTTTTTGAGAGAGATTTCTAAAAGTTCATATGGGAAGAGTTCGTATGGGATATCTGATAGGAAATTTTTTTTTGAGATTTCCTAAGATTCGTATAGGATATTTTTGATAAATAGATTTTTTTTTTGAGGTTTCCTAAGAGTTTGTATGAAATATTTTTAATAGAGAATTTTTTTAGATTTCATAACATTTTAAAAAAACAATACACTTTTTATTAAATAAGTTAATATTATTAAAAAAATTAGGTATCCGAAAGTCCAAGGCAAATTATAATATATGACTATATGAGATGAAAAATTACAACTAACGATAGTAGGTTTTCAATTTATCTATTATTAACCAATCAAAATTCGGTCTGATCTTTATGCACGTGACCTGATCTTAACATGCATATAAATAACCAAACGCGACTCTGTTTATTTTTCAAAAATTATACACCCTTTCTTTTCTGTTTTCTTCTTACTCTCATTACATTTTACAGGTATATTAATTATTGTATTTTTGTCATTAAATTTATGGTAATGATTACTGACTATATTTTATTTTATAATATTAACTTTACCTTTTTTTAATATTACTGATGTTATTCTTTTTTTTTCATATTTTACTAACATCATCACGTATTTTTCTTTTTTTTTTTTTTTATAAATTTTATCAAACTCTTCATAATACTAACTTTTTGTATTTGTGTATTTTATTATTACTAATGTTATTCTTTTTTTTTATATATTTTACTAACATCATCACGTATTTTTCTTTTTTTTTTTTATACATTTTATCAAACTCTTCATAATACTAACTTTTTGTATTTGTGTATTTTATTATAATTATTACTAACTTTTTATATTTACGCTTTACTATTTATTTATTAAATATTACTAACTTTATTAGTCATATACTAACATATTATTATAATAAATGTTTTTATTTTAAATACTTATCTGTTATTAATATAAATAAAGATACTATGTGTTTTATTATGTGCTATAATAAATTTTATTATTCATTATATTATTCTACAAAAATTGGTCATTCGACCATCAATTGACCATAATTGACCATAATTTGACCACATAATTTGACCACATAAATTGACCATAAATTGACCATAAATTGACCTTAATTTGACCTTAATTTGACCTTAATTTGACCTTAATTTGACCTTAATTTGACCTTAATTTGACCTTAATTTGACCTCCTTAATTTGACCATAATTCGACCATAATTTGACCTTAATTTGACCTCCTTAATTTGACCATAATTTGACCATAATTTGACCATAATTTGACCATAATTTGACCATAATTTGACCATAATTTGACCTTAATTTGACCATAATTTGACCTTAATTCGACCTTAATTCGACCATAATTTTGACCTTAATTCGACCATAATTTTGACCATAATTTGACCATAATTCGACCATAATTCGACCATAATTTGACCATAATTTGACCATAATTTGACCATAATTTGACCTTAATTTGACCTTAAATTTGACCTTAAATTTGACCTTAAATTTGACCTTAATTTGACCTTAATTTGACCTTAATTTGACCTTAATTTGACCATAATTCGACCATTTGACCATATTTTGACTATTAATCGACCATTAATCGACCATTAATCGACCATCAATCGACCATCAGTTGACCATCAATTGGCCTGCCCGATTGATGACGGATTTTGGCGGAAATCGGCTATCAATCGGCCACCCGATTGAATACTTATTGAATCAATCAGTTATCAATAAGATACCCGATTGATAGCTGATTGGTGACTGATTTGCCACCATTCGACCTGTGTAAATCATTCTTTTACCATATTTGATATAAAATTTCCTAGGTAACGCTGGTACTCTTCTTTGCTCGTATTCTTGGCAAATAGTGAAGAGTGTTTTAGTGCTCACCTAAAGTTCTCATTGTCTAATATAAGTTTGAAAGTAGAAAAAAAGTCATTTATTATTGTAGCTTGTTAAACTTAGTTGTAAATAGCTCTAAAGTCTTCTGACTATGTGTTAACTGTATATTCAGAGGTTATATTTGTTTCACTATACAGTCACCACTGGATATAACGAACCCTCTATTCTAGAAGGTTCAGTTTGGTATAGAGTGAGTTTACTATATATATATACTGAACAGTTCGGTATATAATGTTTAACCAATAAAATTGTAATACGTGATTAAATTTTTTTTTATTTATATTATATTATTATTTACTGTTATATACAGTACTATTATTATTATAACTATTATATTATTTAAACTATAAACTATTATTATTATTAAACTATATTATTGTATTGTTATTATTGTTGATAATATTATTATAGTGAAATTTACTCAAACATATTATTATGGAAATGGTGAAGATCAAGTTGTTTAAGATTCTTTACAATCAGTAACTTAACTTTTTTATGTAATTTTCTTAATACTTTTAATTCTTCATTTACTTCGCCAAATTCTAATTCTTGTTCATATAAAAATCTTATAGTTTTGTTTATGGCTTTTTCTGCTGCAATTGGACCAATTTTCTCCAATACAGGCGTAAATTCAATTTCATCTATCATAACTTCATCTTCCCTATCCGCATTTAATACGGTATCAATTATTTTTCCATCAGTAAGTCCACCTTCTGGTATTTCATCCTCAATATGAATATATTCATATGCATTAAGATCACCTTTTGGAAGTTGAGGAATTAGCATATCAAGTTCGTTGATTTCTTCTTCAAAACTAAGAAAAAAATTAAAAAAGAAATGTGTATTAAAAAAAATCTCTCGTATAGTATCTATTCATATTAAATAACATTACCTATCAGAAATTATTGGATCAAAATCTTCAAAAGTTTCTTCCATTTCATTATTTGATGGGAGGATGCCTGTTTTTTTTCAACAGTGTGAAATTGTTTAAGATGATACCATTGACTATGCATCTGCCGCATTTTGTAAAGCATCAAAAATAGTATAATCAGCGATCCCTTCTACAATTCCATCCTGCACATCATCATATGCATTTATTCGATTTTGTATAAAGAGACGCTTGTAATGACACTTAAATAAATGAATAATTCCAGCATCACATAGTTGAAGCTTAGTAGTGGTGTTTGGTGGAAGAAATTTAACATCTATGCAATCCAGTTTTTCTTGAGTTTCATCTAAAATGATATGGACTGGTGTATTGTCTATTAGAAAAATGATCTTCCAGTTTTTTTGTTTCATTATTTCATTAAGTTTGAGAAGAATTTCGTTAAAAATACTGACCTGCATCCAGGCCTTTTTGTTTCAAAAATAATAAACAGGAATATTTTTCATAGCACGAGGTGTCTTGTATTGATGGATAAATGTAAGGGTCATTTTTTCTGTTCCAGTTGCACTTTACAGAAACCTTAAGTTTTTGAACAATGCCGAATTGATATAATAACAATGTTAAATTCATATCATTGCGATATCGATTTATTGAAACAATATCATTATGATGTCACCATAATATCGTTTCAATATTAACAAAAGATATCGTGAAAATATTCGCTTGAAGAAACATCAAATCATTACCATTATGATATCGTTGCAATAACAATAATTTCAAAAAAGAAATGCAAAATAAATATTGGTATCGTATCAATATTCACTCGTTGTATTGACAAGATATCGTAAAAATATTTGCTTGAAGAAATATCGAAGTGACATCGCTTTGATATAATTACAATAAACGATAATTTTCAAAAAAAAAATGCAAATAAATGATATCGTACTAATATTGGTTCGGTATATCGAAAAGATATCGCAAAAATATTTATTTGAAGAATATCAAATCAACATCGGCTCGATATAGTTAAAACAACGATATTTTTTTAAAAAAATGCGAAATAATGATGATATCGATACGATATAGTTAAAACAACGCAAAATAAAAATGGTATCGATATGATATCGTCTTAATGTTGACTCGCTGTGTTGATGATATTGTCAAAATTACAAATAATCAAGCCAAAATCATCTTGATATTGATCAAATAACGATTCTAAAAAAACGCGAATTGGTAAATTCTTTTCGATTAGTTCAATAGTTCTTGTAATTAGTTATTTGGTAAATATTGCACAATTGTAATATAATGATCTAATAATTGCTTAATATTACATATCTTGACAAGTAAAAACCGTTCTTTATTGAAAAAAAGAAATAGACGGACTTTTGTATATTCTTTGATTTTCAATTGGAAAATTTTCTTTTTTCACTTACTTATTCAAACAAAATATATATCGGCAGCTTCGTTGTTATAGTTAGATATACTTTTTAAAATTGAGGACACTCAACTATGTACTTTCATTGTTAAATTAAAAAAGCCTCCCTGATACGACACCTAAGTCCTTCCTGAGTTTCGTATTCTTGTTTGTTTTAACTTTGAAAAATCTCGCCTACGTCATTCTTCTTTCGTTCCTACTCTCATGACTCAAAACTCACACTAAAGACTTTTTAAAGCAATATATTATTATGGACAAGCAAAATCGCGACTTGGTTTTAGATGTTACTTTGAAAAAAAAAACGCGTAATTTTAAAGTGATCATCATGTGACTTTAATTACACAGATTTATGAAAATCGCAATAATTATGTGCATATACACTAAAAATATTCTTTAACTACTGCCTAATAAAATTTGCAGGGCTTCATCAACAATATTCAGATTCTCAGATCGCTGCTCATCAAAAGCTTGGAATATCAAGCCACGTTTTTTCTTTTGAAGTTCAAACACGCGATCTTCAATTGTATTCTCAATAAAAAATCTAAAGACAGAAACTGGCCGAGTTTGACCAATTCTATAAATTCGATCTATAGCTTGATCCTCAATACTTGGATTCCACCAAGGATCCATAAGAAAACATTGATTAGCAACAGTAAGATTCAATCCCAAAGATCCGCATTTTAAACTAATTAGAAGAACCTTTATTTCCGGATCATTGTTGAAATTATTTACAGTCTCTTCTCGCTGATTACGTGACATTTTGCCATCAAATCGAACAAATTTGACATTTGCATCTTTAAATGCAATTTCAATCAAATCAAGAAAAGATGTCCATTGGCTGAAGACTACTGATTTATCGTTATTTTGATTTAAAAATTTCAATAAAGCTTCAATTTTAGAACTTATTTTAAAATCATCTAAATTTCTAATTTCTTCTTCTATTTGAATTGTTGTTAATTCAATTAATTGATTCATATTAACTGAATTTTGGCATATCGGACAAGAAAATGGTTCATCTCCAAAACTAATTTTGATGCAATCTTTGTCAAATATATGTTTACAAGGAGTAATTGTAGGAGTTGTTAATGGTTTAGAGCACATATAGCAACTTTTATTATTACTAACAGATATTTTCAGGGCAGCCAATCTTTCATCATTCATATTGCTATCAGCATCATTTATTTGTCTCTTACAAAGCTCTGTGTGATTGCAAATCTGTCGTAATCTCAGGAGCATTTCCAGAAACGTTATATAATTATATTTTAAATCGCCATTTCTTGATTCTTTCCAACTCCTAAATTGTTCTTTTATATTACTTTCCATGTTATCATAAATCTTTTTCTCATCCGTCTTAAACTTAATTTTATGAGTATAGAAATTAATAGGAGGAAGACATACTATAGGACGTCCATTGAATTTCATATCCTTTGTTCTACGAAGACAAACGGCTTTTATTAAGCTTCTAAGATTGTTACCATCTTTAAACTTTATTGTTTTGTTGTTAAATATGCTATTCCATATTTCTAGACTATCAAAAGGAGTGAATTTTAAGAATTTAATTAAAGAATATATATCATTTAATTCGTTCATAATTGGGGTTCCTGTAAGAATCCATCTTCTCTCAGCATCCAAATTACATACGGCAATACTTTGTTTTGTTGATTGTGTACGAATAATATGTCCTTCATCTAAGATAACTCGAAGCCATTTAATGGCAAATAATCCACTCCTTTCTTCTATATTTGATTGTGCAAGAATAACATATGTAGTAATTATTATATCGTAAGTTTTAAGAAATTCTGGATCATTAATTCGATCAACGCCATGAAAAACATAATAAGAAAGAGACCCTTTCTTAACATGCTTGTTGATTTGGTCAATCCAATTTTCAAGCACACTTAAAGGAGCAACAATCAGAGTAGTTTTAGAATATGTGGAATCTAAATTAATTGCAGGTTTGGAAGCTATCAAAGCAATCATTTGTATCGTCTTACCAAGATCCATATCATCAGCGAGTATTCCACCTCTGGCAAGATTAGGGCGTGTTATTGTTGCAAACCTTGCTAATGTATTAAAGTAGAGTATTTTTTTCGTTTGATCCTCCTTTTGAATCCAGAATTGAACTTCCTCATCAATAGTTGGCTCTTTAGGGTGTTCATTTGATAACATCCAACCAAGGCCTTGCTTCTGATACGGAAGTAATTTCGTAATTAATGTTTCTGGTTGTGGTGCTTCTAGGAGATTTACTAGAAATTCAGTTTCTGATTGTGGTGCCGAATTCACTTTTTTTGCAATTTCAAAGTCTTTGGGAATAACTTGTAATTTTGGTAGTCCAACAACTGAACTGCTTTTGTTATTTTTATAAAATTTTTTAAGAGTATTTGATGTGTTATTATTAGAATTATTATTATTTTCATTGTTAACTCTTTTAATTCTAAATTTTGGTAGTCCTGTATTATTATTATCGGTAGACATTTGAGATTTTATTTGAATGATTTATTATTTGAGAATATTCATAAAAAAAAATTATTTCTCATTAGTATATTAAATGGAAAAGAAACAAAAGATTTCAAATTATTAATAAAAAATATTCTTACGTGAGTATACTGTAGTAAAAAGTGTGGAAAAAATGTACTTACGTGTGTATATAAAAAAAATCTAATCTCGAATAAAAAAAGTCATATCTAGATTACCCCGTATAAATAATTTTGAATTGTGTGACGCGTGATTCATCTGCGGCACCTGTGTGGCAGGGCCGATGATTTTCTGCGGCACTAAAAGGTAAAATTTGTGTGTGATAAAAATAAATTTTGTGTTATGTTGTGTTTTCCTATTTTTGGTAATTTTGTGTAATTTTGTGGCGTTTTAAATAAAATTTTGTGCCATTTCTGCGATAATTTCTCATAATTTTTACAATTCGAACTTCCTTAAAAAATTTTCTAGATTATACAAACTATGCTAATTATGGAAGCCACATGAAAATTATATAGAAATTACATGGCAATTGTGTGGAATTATGCGCTCGTATATATAAATAAATAAATTTTGTGAAATTATGTTGTGATATTTTGAAATTTTTGTTTATCACAAAATTTTGTGATTTATGTGATATTCTGCGAAACACAAAATATCATCGGCCCTGCTGTGTGGTATCTGACTCGCAATAAATGGATTACTTTATTGTAGATCAATATTTTATTCGTTACAACATTATGCAGCGTAGCATAGTAAAAAAAGAAAATCTTTTATTATATACAATGCGGAAATATCAATGTTCGGTACAGATTGATTTTTATAAATCCCATGAGATCGACTTTAAATTTGATTAAGATTAAATAATGTTTAAAATAAAGTTCTTATATAGTTAATACCTAATTCAATTTATAAAAATTCCTTAAAGATAAAATGTTTAAAGTTTCTTAAGGAATCTATTAAATTATAGAATCCTTTAGTATCTTTAAACTTTGCTATAAATGTTTTAAGTGTTTATAATATAATACTTTATAGATCTTATATTTATTATTAAAAGTTCTGCATACATTTTGAGAATTAACATATAGTCTCTTAAGAGGAATGAGGTGGTAAATATGAATTATTTATATATTTTTTCAATGAAAATTTAATAAATTTTTCGATTTATTATTATTGTATTATTATTTTATAGAACTAAAAGATGCCGACTAAGAAAATAAAAAAAAAATAACACGTTCTGGATTAATTATAATAATGAAAAAGATATTTATCTCTTTAGACTGCTTTTTCCTTTCCTTTACTATTACCAGCTTTATTCCCTCTTCCTCTTCCTCTTCCCCTTCCTCTTCCTCTTCCTCTTCCCCGTCCCCTTCCACTTTCCTGTCCTCCGCTTCCCCTTCCCTTTCCACTTCCCTGTCCTTCATTTCCACTATTATTACTACTATTGCCACCGTCATTATCAGTAACTTCCTTCTCCTCCTGCTGTTGCTTTTGAATACCTCTATACTCCTGCTGGGTATAATAGATTCCTTTTTCGATTATTATAAACCATCGTTCTGCACTTTCCCTACTCAGTAATCGTTCAAATAAATTGGGCGTGAGACCGGTTACAAGATCGAATATTACAAAACTTTTATTGCATATATTCCACAACTTGTTCATTCTCTCAGCTGAAGTTCTGTAGTTTCTCCATTGTCTTTGTGTCAGTTTTTCTTCAGCTTTCTTAAGAAAGTTTTCTAATATATCTTTAGCTTTTGAAGCATTCGTTTCGCCAAATGATTTTGGCTCAGAAGCGACTGCTTCTAATGTTTTCTTATATAACTCGTGAAAATACGAGTATCTCCTAACGTTTCTTCTTCTTGATAATTCAGAAGTTTCATCTTCTGATTTTATTTCATCTAATATTGTAAGCATATCCTCTATTAATAAAGACATATTACCATCGTCTATTTTATCCAGAAAATTAATTCTTGAATTATGATCGTCATCAATGTTTTTAGTTAGGGAAATAGCACCTTTTATTTTGGAGCCATCAAACTCCATTCCCTTTTCCAAATAATTATCATAATATTTCTGTAGATTCTGTATATATTTTTTGTTATCGTAATTAGGTTGCATTATCGGGGGGTTTATTGGCAGACGATCTTGGACTATTCTTAAATGATATATTAGCCATGCAACGGCTAATATATCTTCCTTAAGATTTTCATAATTAGCTGCCTTTTCTTTATATAAAAGATTGATCCCTATTGTTGTATTATTATTGCTATTGTCTTCAGCAGGTAATCGCCGAAGTATATAGGGATTATTTAGAAACCTGCTCTCTTCCGTTTCTATAAAACGTTGATCAGCCATGTAAAATGTTGGTTTTATATCTAGTGAACCTGACGGAAGTACTGCAGTCAATTTTTGTTCATCTATATTCAAAATTATTTTTTTACAATTGCTACCACTCATGCTCTTTAGAGCAACCAACCCGTCTTTCAAAGTATTTGCGAGAATATTTTCTAGAAATTGCTGGACTTCGTAATGATCTTCCGAAAGAATTTCAATTGTGTCTTGAATAAAAATAAATTTGTAATGCGATAATTAATAACAGATTCTCATAAAAAAAGTCAGATTTTTTACATAATGTATGATTCTACAGCTATTAGAATAGTATATGTATATAATAATATATATATTTTACCTTTTTCTTTCAAGTTTCCTACCAAGATTAATTTGACTTTTTTTGCTTCTTTACTTTCAATAGGCTTTTCGACCTTCCTTTTCCTCGACGAACCTGCCATCACAATTTGTTCGTCTGACGAACCTGCCATCACAATTTGTTCATCTAACGGACCTGCCATCACAATTTGTTCATCTGACAGACCTGCCATCACAATTTGTTCGTCTGACGAACCTGCCGTCACAATTTGTTCATCTAACGGACCTATCGTCACAATTTGTTCATCTGACAGACCTGCCGTCACAATTTGTTCATCTGACGGACCTGCCATCACAATTTGTTCATCTGACGGACCTGCCGTCACAATTTGTTCATCTGACGGACCTGCCGTCGCAATTTGTTCATCATTTTCTAAGGACGGAGAATTTTCTAATGGAAGTTCTGAATTGGATTTATCTTCAGGATGAAATGATGGCGAAGGTTGGGACATTTTAAAATTTACGAAACCAGACAAATTTCTTGATTGTTTATTATGATGATTTTTCTGATTTTTTTGAAAAGGAATTTTATCTCTTTTTATATATATATTTTTTTAATTGTACTATATGATAAACACCATTCGATTAAATAATATGTGCTTTCATCGAGGAATTAGTCAAAATCATGTAATCTTAGTGCTATAATTACGCGAGTAATTAAAATAATGATATTTTTTAAGTAACGTGAAAGGCCGACACATTATAATATTTGAAGATCTGCAATCAATTAGATATCGATTGTTAGACAACAAAAATCTGATCGGCATTATAATGCACATTTTTTTAAATATTACGCATGTAATTAGATATTTTTAAATGTCGTAAATAAACTGAAAAATTTTTTTACGCAGGCACAGTACATAATTAATTATTTGACACACTTAAAATTTTTAAGACTAAGACGCCTCTAGAATCACAAATATAACAATGGGAAATTCATTATAAAGTTGGAATGATTCTGATGTAGTAATAATATAAATATCAAAATTGTAATTGGTTAATTCAGTTTACACAATCAATAATAAAAAAATTTAATTAAATAATATGTGCTTTCATTGAGGAATTAGCCCAAGTCATGTAATCCTAAATTTAAAAATGTACACTATAATGGCGATCAGGTTTTTGTTGTCTATCTAATTGATTGCAGATCTTCATTGTTATTCGGCACATAGCATTACGCATGTAATTAAAATAATAAGATATTTTTAAATGATGTAAAATAACTGAAAAATTTTTTTACGCAGGCACAGCACATAATTAATCATTTGACACACTTAAAATATATTTAAATTTTTAAGACTAAGACGCCTCTAGAATCACAAATATAACAATGGAAAATTCATTATAAAGTTGAAATGATTCTGATGTAGTAATAATACAAATATCAAAATTGTAATTGGTTAATTCAGTTTACACAAAAAAATTTAAATTTTTCTTGCTAAATAAGAATCAAAAAAATAATAATACATATATCATTTTAACCAGAACAATTGTTATTCACTACGAAGTTTATTGGATAGGAATCACGAGAAATTTTTTAAAGAATGGCATTCAAATGCCTTTCTTATGATAATTAATTAATAAAAAAAAAGTCACGGTCACAAAGTTCAAATCACGAGAAATTTTTTTAAAGGATGGCATTCGAATGCCTTTCTTATGATAATTAATTAATAAAAAAAAGTCACGGTCACAAAGTTCAAATCACGAGAAATTTTTTTAAAGGATGGCATTCGAATGCCGTTCTTATGATAATTAATTAATAAAAAAAAAAGTCACGGTCACAAAGTTCAAATCACGAGAAATTTTTTTAAAGGATGGCATTCGAATGCCGTTCTTATGATAATTAATTAATAAAAAAAAAAGTCACGGTCACAAAGTTCAAATCACGAGAAATTTTTTAAAGAATGGCATTCGAATGCCTTTCTTATGATAATTAATTAATAAAAAAAAAAAGTCACGGTCACAAAGTTCAAATCACGAGAAATTTTTTTAAAGAATGGCATTCGAATGCCTTTCTTATGATAATTAATTAATAAAAAAAAAAGTCACGGTCACAAAGTTCAAATCACGAGAAATTTTTTTAAAGGATGGCATTCGAATGCCGTTCTTATGATAATTAATTAATAAAAAAAAAAGTCACGGTCACAAAGTTCAAATCACGAGAAATTTTTTTAAAGGATGGCATTCGAATGCCGTTCTTATGATAATTAATTAATAAAAAAAAAGTCACAGTCACAAAGTTCAAATTACGAGAAATTTTTTTAAAGGATGGCATTGCCGTTCTTATGATAATTAATTAATAAAAAAAATCACGGTTTGCGAAGTTTATTGGATAAGATTAAAATAATTTTACACTTGTATTAAACTAATTTTAACAATAGATTTCCAAAATTATTGAACCTCCATAATAAATTGAAAATTGCATCTATTTTTTCGATAAAAAAAAAAAATATTTTTTCTTTATTTAATATTCTAGGAAAACGGCCTGACGTAGAGAAAAAAAATGACAAAAGAAGAAATTTCAACAAAAAGAAATCGAAATTTCTGATCTCCAGATAATGTACCAAGAATTTCAAAAGCTGTTGAGACAGCTGGAGAACAAATAATTGCCAAATTAAACAACAAAACTGAGCGGGAGAACGCATATCTATTAAAGTGGATCGATATTTTTTAGAGCAAATTTCAAGCCAGGAAGAAGAGATACATAAACTTAAATTAAAGCTTTATTTATATTTAGCACAATCATCGTCGTCTACACCGCGGCCATCACCCTCATCATCGTCATATGGATGAGCACTTTAACACAATCAAGTCAGTAATTTTTTAGATATTAAATAATTTTTTAATAAATTTCATTTTATAATTAATGAATAATTTCATTTTTAAGTAAAAGGGTTACTTTTTTGAAAACCATTTATAAATTTAATAAATAATATTTACATTTATCTTGTACATATCATGTTTAAATATATTATCTTACTAATAAATAATAATAAAAAAAAGTATTTGTAAAGGTTTAACTAGGAAATTTTCGCCTGCCTGATAGGATATGAGGAAATTTTCACCCGATAAACTCTACGAGAATAATTGCTATAAGGTAGCATAGTAATCGAACCTGAAACCTGGTGTTATGCTAACTACTCTATCACATGTAATTACTAGTAAAGAGAAATTTTGTTGATTTCTTTTAATTATAAAAATTTACATGATTTTCGATTTTCATTAGCAGAATAATGATTAGCAGGGACTTTCCCCTGTAGTTACATATATATCCATCCTCTGCGAATTGTTGCACTAAATCATTTCTTACAAACGAAAAAAAGGATCGTTTAATATGATACGCTAATGTTAAAGACTAATTAATATAAATTAAATTATTTATGTTATAGCGATATTTAATTTAAAGGACTGGATATTCACGTATTCAGTTAATATTGTAATCTGCACAGATTCGGATATTTCAGTTAATGTTATCTGAACCCTGTTACCAACAATGATGACATAATCAAGTTGATTGCTCCGCTTTTTAATCAAAATAGAATCCATTTTGAATATGAAGATACGATATGACCAAATGACCATGATCCACTATCATCACTTATTCTTGTTATATACAGCGAGGAGAGCTTGACACTGATTTAAAAATACATAGCAATTTTATTGTTTATTGTATTTTCATTTTTATGTTTTCTATCGCATAATAAACTAATATAAATAAAATAAAAATGTAGTTAATTCAATGTCAAACAAAAATTGATGGAATCTTGGTCCCTGAATATTTTCCGCATATATCCTACAGTCATCTGTTTAGATTACGAAATTAGCTTCTTTAATGTGCAATATGAAATTAAGTTTGATCTCTCCGTTTTTATAAATCAAAATAGGAATTTTTGAACATGAAGACACGATATGATTAGATAACCGTATAATTGCATATAATATAGTTGATTCAATATTGAAATCTTGGACCCTGAATATTTTCCGCATATATCCTATTAGATTACGAAATTAACTTCTGTAATAATCCGAAATATGAAATTAAGTTTGATCTCTCCGTTTTTCTAAATCAAAAATAGGAATTTTTGAACATGAAACACGATATGATTAGATTAACCGTATAACCGCACATAACATAGTTGATTCAATATTGAAATCTTGGCCCCTGAATATTTTCCGCATATATCCTATTAGATTATGAAATTAACTTCTGTAATGATTCAAAATATGAAATTAAGTTTGATCTCTCCGTTTTTCTAAATCAAAAATAGGAATTTTTGAACATGACAACACGATATGATTAGATAACCGTATAACTGCACATAATATAGTTGATATATTGAAATCTTGGCCCCTGAATATTTTCCGCATATATCCTATTAGATTACGAAATTAACTTCTGTAATGATTCAAAATATGAAATTAAGTTTGATCTCTCCGTTTTTCTAAATTAAAAATAGGAATTTTTGAACATGACAACACGATAACTGTATAACTGCATATAATATAGTTGATATATTGAAATCTTGGCCCCTGAATATTTTCTGCATTTATCCTATTAGATTACGAAATTAACTTCTGTAATGATTCAAAATATGAAATTAAGTTTGATCTCTCCGTTTTTTAAAGTCAAAAATAGGAATTTTGAATATGAAGACACGATATGATTAGATTAACCGTATAACCGCACATAACATAGTTGATTCAATATTGAAATCTTGGTCCCTGAATATTTTCCGCATATATCCTATTAGATTACGAAATTAACTTCTGTAATGATCCAAAATATGAAATTAAGTTTGATCTCTCCGTTTTTCTAAATCAAAAAATAAGAATTTTTGAACATGACAACACGATATGATTAGATAACCGTATAACTGCACATAATATAGTTGATATATTGAAATCTTGGCCCCTGAATATTTTCTGCATATATCCTATTAGATTATGAAATTAACTTCTGTAATGATTCAAAATATGAAATTAAGTTTGATCTCTCCGTTTTTCTAAATCAAAAATAGGAATTTTTGAACATGACAATACGATAACCGTATAACTGCACATAATATAGTTGATATATTGAAATCTTGGCCCCTGAATATTTTCTGCATTTATCCTATTAGATTACGAAATTAACTTCTGTAATGATTCAAAATATGAAATTAAGTTTGATCTCTCCGTTTTTTAAAGTCAAAAATAGGAATTTTGAATATGAAGACATGATATGATTAGATTAACCGTATAACCGCACATAACATAGTTGATTCAATATTGAAATCTTGGTCCCTGAATATTTTCCGCATATATTCTATTAGATTACAAAATTAACTTCTGTAATGATCCAAAATATGAAATTAAGTTTGATCTCTCCGTTTTTCTAAATCAAAAATAGGAATTTTTGAACATGACAACACGATATGATTAGATAACCGTATAACTGCACATAATATAGTTGATATATTGAAATCTTGGCCCTGAATATTTTCCGCATATATCCTATTAGATTACGAAATTAACTTCTGTAATGATCCAAAATATGAAATTAAGTTTGATCTCTCCGTTTTTCTAAATCAAAAATAGGAATTTTTTGAACATGACAACACGATATGATTAGATAACCGTATAACTGCACATAATATAGTTGATATATTGAAATCTTGGCCCTGAATATTTTCCGCATATATCCTATTAGATTACGAAATTAACTTCTGTAATGATTCAAAATATGAAATTAAGTTTGATCTCTCCGTTTTTCTAAATCAAAAATAGGAATTTTTGAACATGACAACACGATAAACCGTATAACTGCACATAATATAGTTGATATATTGAAATCTTGGCCCCTGAATATTTTCCGCATTTATCTATTAGATTACGAAATTAACTTCTGTAATGATTCAAAATATGAAATTAAGTTTGATCTCTCTGTTTTTAAAGTCAAAAATAGGAATTTTGAATATGAAGACACGATAACCGTATAACCGTACATATAGTTGATTCAATATTGAAATCTTGGTCCCTGAATATTTTCCGCATATATCCTATTAGATTACGAAATTAACTTTTGTAATGATCCAAAATATGAAATTAAGTTTGATCTCTCCGTTTTTCTAAATCAAAAATAGGAATTTTTGAACATGACAACACGATAACCGTATAACTGCACATAATATAGTTGATATATTGAAATCTTGGCCCCTGAATATTTTCCGCATTTATCCTATTAGATTACGAAATTAACTTCTGTAATGATTCAAAATATGAAATTAAGTTTGATCTCTCCGTTTTTCTAAATCAAAAATAGGAATTTTTGAATATGAAGATACGATATGATTAGATAACCGTATAACTGCACATAATATAGTTTGATATATTGAAATCTTGGCCCCTGAATATTTTCCGCATTTATCCTATTAGATTACGAAATTAACTTCTGTAATGATTCAAAATATGAAATTAAGTTTGATCTCTCCGTTTTTCTAAATCAAAAATTAGGAATTTTGAATATGAAGATACGATATGATTAGAAACCGTACATATAGTTGATTCAATATCGAAATTCTAGACCCTGAATATTTCTTGTATATAATATCCTACAATCATCTTAACAAGTTCATAACGTTAAAAAAAAATGAACAAACGTAACAAACAAACAAAAGGTATATCTTGGTTTTTATTTATGTAAGAAGTGTCACGTATTAATATTATCATAATAGTTTCTCGTGATAGAGTTCGTGAAAACGCCCTCCAACAAGAAGAGAGAGAAATAGAGAGGAGGGAGAGTGAAAGAAGAGAAAAGGAAAGAAGAGAAAATAAATTAGAAAGAGAGGGTAGAGAAGAAGAGACAAGAGAAACGGAAAGAAGAGAAAATGAATTAGAAAGAGAAGGTAGAGAAAGAGACAAAGAGAAAAGGAAAGAAGAGAAAAAGAGAGAAGAGAAAGAGATAGGATGGAAAGAGAGAAGAAGAAAGAGAAAGAAACGAAGAAAGTGAAAGTGATCAAGATGGTAAACCTTTTTTTATATATTAATTTTACTCTTTTACTGTTTACTGTACAATAAATGAATACTGATTTTTTTTTTTACTTATAATGTAATATAAGATATTCCTCCTCAATTGAGGAAATGGACCAACCAACTACAAATTTGTAATTGGTTAATCGCTAATCCAGAAATATAAATTTAGCCAACCAAATGCTTACTGCAAATCGCAAGATATTGGAGTTTCAAAGCCTGCATCTTATGATAATACAATAACGTAATATCATATGGAAAAATTTATGATTGGCTAATAGTGCCATTTCAGATAAGGAAACAATTAATAACGTTATATTATTATATATTAATAGGACAATTATAGGCTTTTCGACGAAGAATTAAAATGTTATTTTTAAAGAAGTCGACACCTCCGCGTTTCGCCCTACAACAACTCGTTTATAAAATATTCAAACCTTGCATCATTCAAAAAAGAGCCGAAAAAACTGGTGCAAGATGCCAGTAAAAAGTTCACCGATTACCACAACAAATTCAACGAAGCAATCATATTGCTTGTAAAAGACATGCAAGGAACAAATAGGTAATAACTATTTCGTTATTAAGTTTAATAATATAACATTATTATTATTCGAGTTTATATTTCTTACTATTCTAGGGAGTTCTCTGACCATGAGGGTCAATGAATATAATCTTAGAGGAAGTAGTCGTTAAGAAAATAACTACGACGTCAACATGGCCGTCGTGATGTAAACGAATAAAAAAATTTAATTCGTTTGGTAAAAATGTAATAGAATCTACGCGTAAAGGCTCAAGTCCGATTGGAAGTCGTAAGGGGACACTTGAAGCGGTCAAGAAATAGATCACATCACTAAGGGATATATATATTCCGTCACGAAGCGGTCTTGACATCGTAATAATTTGACGGTACATATTTATTATTTATTTCTTCAATTTTTGCTTATAGTTAATATATTCTAATTTTCTTATTTTCAGTTATAAATGAATGTAATCCGATTAATAAACAAGCAATAATATTATAAATGTTATCGTACCTAAATAACACTTTAAGCAATAAATTTAAATAAAATTCTTGAGTTTTATTATAACATTATGCATTAAAAATTTTTTTTAATTTATCGGCTTTCCATTTCGGACGAACTATCTGAATTGTTTTCATCCAATATAGCTGATACTCAAAACTCTAATTTGAAAATGAATTGTGAACCTATGCATAAACACGGTCGTTGTGCACTGTATTTGAATTTATCTCCCCGTTATAATGTACAAAAATTATATATAATCAGACTTATTTCTTCGGTTTTCTATCATTTATAACCAAATTTCTTATCGTATTTAAAAGTCTAATTAACCATGAGAAACGATATATTTACAACACTACTGGAAGAATCAGAACAACAGATATCAAATTCGAAATCGTTTTACTAATAGAACTGCAACGCTTGCACCCTCATCAACCACTGCTTTAGTCACTCTTACCGGACCAACATGCAAATATCACCGCCTTTTACCGAAAAATAATGATGACATGGAGGTTCAATATGATCATAAAGATGATGATATGATTTCACAATATGAATACGATAATGATGATATTAATCTCACAATATGCATTCGATAATTTATATAATGAAAGGAAGAGGAAGAAGAAGGGACAGAAGAGGAGGTGAAGAGGAAGAAGAGGAAGAGACAGAAGAAGGAGGAGAAGAGAAGAAGAGAGGAAGAGACAGAAGAAGGAGGAGAAGAGGGAAGAGGAAGAAGCAGAAACAGGAGGTGATGTCATCATCGTCAATGTCGATGAAGCACTTGATAAAAATAAAATGCCATCCGTATAATGGTGATGGAGAATTCGCTCCATATTTTGAAAATTTTACGACTGCTTCACTTTTTTTGCTGGTTACAAAAGCATAATATCTCTACAAGTGCTTATGAAGATCTTGTTGACGTTCTTCATAATTCCAAATTCAATCCAAGCCATGTAGTGAAGAATATTCGAAGATTTCGAGAATAGAGAAAACGTCTTCCTCTTATTCCTATATCAGCAAAACCTATCTTCCATTTTATCAAAAAAAACTCCTTCAATTTCTTAAAGAAAATAAAGAATGCATACCAATTTTCTATCAGAGACATATTTGGTATGTCCTTAATTAATCCCTCAATACTTAGGTGCATGTACTTGGTCCTTGGAATTGATTCTGAACAAAATCAGAACATTGGCACGGTACATTGTGGGGAGAATCACCACTTTTTGGTTGATGATCAAATAAAGATATTAGAAGGTATTTATAATCATATTATCAATTCCCTGTATTGTTACCATCATATTAATTATTTTGTTTATAATAATGATAGTGATATATAAATCTGGGTGAGTTTATTTATTATCATTATAATAATGAACGGCAACTTGGCAGGTTGAGGGCAATTTTAAAAAATGCCAATAATGAATATCGGCTGAGAATTCAGGAAGTTGTAAGTTATGATAATTTGCCTGAAATTTTTAAAGGAGAGTTAGGCAAGAACGTTCTATTGCTGGTGAAGTATGGCTGAAGGATGAGGCATATCAAACGATTGCAATTTCCCAAGTCCTTGAAAAGCTAATGTAATGATAGTTATCCAGCATCAATACGTTCTGAAACCGCATTACGAATACCGAGATAATATATAGATACCAAAGCCGTTGGCATATTCGTGATGTAATATTTTCATATCAACATCCTTCTGACTATATCACATTAAGATTACCACCATCATCTTTGCCAGTGTATAAGTTGTTTATTGATTTGTATTATGATGATTTTGGTACATATAGAAATGTGTATCATTCATTAGGAGGCATATACTTGCAATTCGGAAATATGCCCTCTCATGAAAGAAAATTGCTTAAAAACCATTTTGTTCTTGGATTTGTCCCATTCGGTGGCAATTTTAATGAGTTTATTCAGCCATTTATTTCTGAAATGAAAGAATTTGAACAAGGAAAATTAATGAAAGTAAATGGCCAAGATGCTTGGTGATAGCTGGTTTGGGTGTTGTGACCGCTGATTTGCCCCAAGGAAATGATATGGCTGGGTATTAAGACACAATGCCATGAAGGGCTGTCGCACTTGTTCGGTATCTTATAATTCATTAACTGATTTTAATCAAGACCTACAAAAAATATCGAGATATCATCACTACTGACAATCAATTTAAAGAAATATTACGAGAAAACGGTACGTCAGCAAAAAACATCTTGGTTCACAATATGGTCTGAGGCCGCAGCCTAGCATCTTGATAACTAAAGAGGGATAGACATTTACAGACTCCGCAGGATGTCTATCATGCAACCGCGGGAAAAAAGACGCCTTCTCAAGTTGACATGTGAATTATTTTCACGGGAAGGTGAAGATGATTTTATAGAAGTTTGGAAAGAATTCGAAAAACCAAAAAAAGTCTCGTCTACCAAATCCGATTAGTCACCATGCCAGCTTTATGATGTCGGATTATTTCCAACTTGCAATGATAATCATTTATATTATACCGTTTTTTGAAGTAACATTTAAATAGTATTCTTACTATTATACTTCAGCGCGAATTAATTACGGTTTCAAACTTTTGGCATTACGTTGTAAAAATCTGCCGTAATAATTTCGGCATAGCCATTTTTTTTGACGTAATAAAATGTTAAATAATTCGATCAAATTTGATTGGATCCCAATCGTTACTAAATTTTTTTTATTTTATTTTATTTTTCGGTTTTTTAAATTTTTTATCGGTTTTTATAACCAAAATTTTATTATCTTTTTTCGGTTTTATAAACAAAATTTATTAGTTTATATTTTATTTCTTTCCAGTTCTTAGCCGATTATATATTATATATATATACAGTATATATTCGGTTTTAAAACAAAATTTTTTTAAAAAAACTTTTTTAAAAGGCGAATAATTTATTAAGACTAAGAGAATGGAATTGGAATAAGAACGCCACTTTTGGAATTAGAGTCTCACGAATAAGGTGAGGAACGGTATGAGGAACGGCTTTTTAGGAACTCTAGTGAACTTTGCTAATATTCTTTTATCTTTTTTATTTGTATCTACCTGGACGCTTTGGATAGTTATTTGGATGGTTATGTTAATTTGGATTCGGCTTTGCTGCTGAAATTTTCATCATTCTAAAATTTAATTCGCGCTGAAGTATAACAATTATGATATCTTTATTAATTTTTGGTTTACTAAATCTTTTTAAAGCCATCAAGTTAAAGGAAAGCGAAGCAGCAACAATTAAGAAAAATACTGGGGTGGCCTAATTGATCTTGTACCAAAGAGTGTTATTCATGCTGGGTACATGTTGCTAAGACAATGAAAGCTGTTTTCAGTAGTGAATTCAAACAGGAAGTTATCAAAGCTGCAAAAATGTCTTCAAGATGAGTTAATATACTTCCAAAGTATATATACTATTTTGGAAAAATATCCTTAAATATCCTAACAATATTTTTTAACAGGTTTTTGCAGATTTTATTAATCTGCCAAATTTACATATAAATATGCACCTTTCAATGCATGCTCAAACCTTTGGAACTCTTAATAATACTCAAGTCGGAATTAAGGAAATGGTTCACCGCATTTCAAAAGAATTGTCAAATACAAATCATAAAGATATAGATTTGACTTAATAAAACGATATAACTCTTTTTGCAATTCGCATTTATCCGATTGTGAATTGATCCAAGATTTACAAGACCTTGTGCCAGTTTTACAAGTTTAGGTATTTTTGTCAGACTGGTACCTTACGAAGACAATCCTCAAATGAAGAGCAAATTTCTAATGATGATGATGTGATGTTTTAAAGAATTTTGTTCAATTTTCTTATATGCATTTGTAGTAGTATTAACTTTTTAAAAAAATTTAGTTACATCACCAGTAGAATTTATTCCAATATCTTTAAAAAGAGGAATGTCAAGAAAAATCAGGATAATCTTCTCCAAAATATATTAAATTCAAAAGCGAATTGTCAGAATCATACAAAGATATGAGATTAGGCGGCGCTGCACTCATATACAGTAATTCAATAAGCTGGTATGAATTTGCATCATATACAATTGAAGAAAATGGTACCTTTGCAAAAGTGACCTACACCTTAATGATTTTATTATGATTAATGATGAAGATTTAACGAATCTACGCTATCATCAGAGAATCTTCAAAAGGTAATAATGAGAAGTATTATGCCTTCTAGTCATAGATTGGTTTGAAGATAATAATCGGGAACATCCAGTATTGAATGCCCTCTCTACTACCTTCAACATAGAAAGTCAAAGATGGAGGAGCATTTTCGATCAGTGCAATTGATAGTGTAAATAAATACATTTTATTCATAATTGCAATCCGGGGATGTCAAGATCATTACAAAGTACAAATAAGAGTTGGATCAAAATAATTATATTTTAAAGCAATATAATTAATTTGTTATTTTGTACAATTTCGTTCGTGTAGTATTATTCAATATCATAGTTACTATGTGTTTTATATTTTTAAACAAAACATTTTTTTTTTATCTACTGATATATCAATAAATTATTGCTAACGATTCAGTTAGTATAAATAACAATTATAATTTTTTTTTCATTTTTGCAATATTCGCAGTACAAAAAAAAAATGGTTGATCGATATTGTGATGACTCGAAGCGATGTTTTAATGATATTTGAGACGATACTAATTACATTAGTTTTTTTTTAATAAAAACGTATGATTTGAACTTTCTAATCCTAAAGTAAAATAAAACCCATCTCTTTCCACATTTGCCACATTAGGAGAACAAGAAGACGAGACCTGCTTATCTAAATATCTGTCGAAACGACCGCAATCCGTGAAGAAGAATTAAACCATCATGTGTCACCATCCTGAATGTCCAATCAGACTGTTATTGTAGCATATAATAGATAAACAAGTTCCGCAAAAAATAAAAATTTCTCTTCCGTAGTTTACAATCATAAAGACGCTTTTCTTGATTACTATTTCTTTTTTGTCTTCAGGAAACTGTTTCATATTTGTATATTATTCTCTCTAGTCTTACATTTCTGTCTGAATTTATTATCCATCTCGAGGCAATTCAAATAAGAAACAATTACATAAGCTCTGACACTCCTAAGACACGTCGAGTGGTACGTGCAGAAAGCCCAAAAAAAACTTTGTTTCTATTATTTAGAAGTGCATGGCTACAACCAAAAAAGAAACTATCTCCATTTCATCAATGAAGAACGTAGTGATTGTTTATGTCAATTCGAATTTTTTTTATATATATTTTGCTTATTACGAATTTCGGCAATAACACAACTAAAGGTTGTTATATTCAGTAAGTCTTAATTTATTCGTCACAGTAATATATTTTTTGCGTTTTTTGTTTTGCAAACTTGTCAGAGATTGTTACAGGGTGTAGCTTCTGATGTTTATTGTGAATTAAATTAGGTTTTTGTTGTCATTATAATCATGACTTTGTTATACCAAGGCACTGACTAGACTTGAAGCATAACTTGATTTTATTAAACAAT